>CM042892.1:11233956-11706456 GCA_023653625.1 Triadica sebifera | reverse complement strand
GGACCTTCTGTCCTTTGATTTACCTCGGTAGTTTGACTTGCCTCGTCCATTACCTCTGGTTGAATTTCTTCCTCTTGACTCTGTATGCAAAACTGAAGAAGTTGATGATTCACCCGACTCTCTCCGTCGGATCTCTTCACTGAGAACCAAATCACGAACATCATCAAATTTCAACTTAGTGCTTCCCGACGAACTACTCACAGCAGTGACAGTAGCATTCCAGCTTTCTGGTAGAGAAGACAAAAGTATTAATGCTCGTACTTCTTCATCAAATTCAATTCCAACCGAACTCAATTGGGTTGTGACTGTATTGAGTTCATTGAGATGTTGAGCTACAGATGCACCTTCTGTCATTCGCAAGTTGAACAAGCGCCTCATGAGGTGCACTTTGTTTGAAGCTGAAGGCTTCTCATACATACTAGAGAGAGCCATCATAAGACCTGCCGTGGTCTTTTCCTTTGCTATGTTGAAAGCAACATTACGGGATAATGTCAATCGGATAACTCCGAGAGCTTGTCTGTCGAGAAGACTCCAGTCTTCTTCCTTCATAGCCTCTGGCTTCTTCCCTGAGAGAGGTTGATACAGATTTCTCTGATACAAATAATCTTCTATTTGCATTTTCCAAAAGCCAAAGTCCGCTCCATCGAACTTCTCAATTTTTACCTTTCCTTCATCTGTGGCCATCGCTCCCACTCGAATCTGACTTCCTTTGGATCGTTTCTGACAATTCTTGTGAACCTCTGTGTATTAGAACACCTCCGTGGATAATTTGGTACAACTGACCAAATTTCACTATTCACAAAAATTTACTATTCATGTGAATAGTAATCGCCCGAAAAAGGACAGAAAAAACGCAACCAATGCTCTGATACCAGTTGTTGGGAAATGACGCCAATTTCCCTATAGTCAGATTTATGAGAAAGCGAAGAAAATGCGAACTAATAAGACAGACAAGTTGATAACGGAGTTCGGCCAATTATGCCTACGTCTCCGGACTGCTGCAGATCTTTTATTGAAAGAAGAGAAATTTACCGAGTGTTTACAAACACTCACAACTCACAACCTCTCACTAATGCTACTCTCTCACTTTTTGATGGAATATATTACAAATGAATTTCTAAGGCTATATATAGGCCTACACCTCCTCAATGGACGGTCAAGATTAATTCTTACCTACTTTGATGGATGGTTGAGATTATTTCTCACCTACCGTCTCACCTACCAAATGTATGGTCAAGATTAATCTTCACTTACCATCTTACCAACCAAATAGATGGTCAAGATTAATCCCCACCCACCAAATGGATGGTCAAGATTAATTTTCACCTACCATCTTACCTACCAAATATTTTGTCAACAAAAGATGCACCGTCCATCTTTATTGTCATTTATTTTATGGTGCATGTGTAGTTTGACCAACAATTAGGATATAATTATTATTTTTCTAACAATTGGGTATTAAATTCATAAGTGAAAATTCACATGTCATCAATATATTGGGATTTCGTACTCTTGCATCTCCAACAAACTTTTTATTTCAGCTATACTTTTTATTTTAAATAATCATTTTAAAAATTATTTTCAATCAATTCTTTATTTTTAAAATTTAGATTATATAGTAAATTTGTAAAGAGTCAAATTTCACATTATATTCTAATTATAATTTATATATTTCCATTTTTTATTAGTTTGTTTTTCTAAAAATATTTTTCTCTTTTCTTTTAATAAAATTCATTTACTTTTTTTATAAATATTAATTTATATGGATAAAATAAAATAAATAGTAAAAATATAAAGAGTCTATTGAACTTAAAAAAATTAATTTATATATTTAAAGATGCTCTAAAATATTTTTTTATTATTTACTAAAAATACTTTTTAAAATAAAAAATATTGTTGGAGACGTTAGTGTTAGCCATCTTTCTAATAGCTTGTTATTTATATATGGAAAAATTCAAAAGTTTATTATATATATATATATATATATATATATAAAGCAAAAGTGAATGAATGAATAAATATAATATTAAAGCATAAACGACCATGTGAAACACAGATCCAATATAATTTTGCAAGACTAGAAAATCAATGGAAAAATAATAATAAATTGGTGCTACACTTTGAAGGACACCACTAGCTGGATTTGATCAAAGATGTTATTATGTTTTTCCACTGCCATAACTTTCACCCACTTTATATTAATTAATCTATATGTAAAAGAATATTTCTTTAAATTTTTTAATATGGAGTTATATAGTTTAATTAATTTGGGTTCACAATGGGTGGTTAGCTGTTAGCTATAGCTAAACCTCTGTTCAAAAATTTAGATATTTTTTATTTTTTTCCTTTATGGTATGCGTATAAATTAGGGAAAAGGTAAAAATAAGTCCTTTATGGTATGTCAAAACTCGGTCCTTAACGTGTGCATAGTTAAAAAAAAATGAATGAAATAAATACATTGATAGTTATAATAAAATTCGGTCCAATTGACACTATATTAAAAGTTTCCTATTAGTTTACACTTTAATATTAAAAATTCGGTTTAAATGACTCCCTATTAGCACCCCAATTTTGGGCTATTTAGATTCAATTTTGAATTTAGAAGGCTAATTAGACATAACTTTTTTTTTAATTAAAAAGACATAAATTTGAGGAATGGGAAGGTGACTTATGCCACTAGACTGCATGACTTAGCTAATTAGACACAACTTTACTGTAAAACTATTGTGTTGTTTTGATTAATATCTTAAGGGTCTAATTGCAAGTTGGCCTATAAGTTATAAATTATAATGTGCAAGCCTGGTTGGGCTCAAATTCCATGCAAATTGGAATATAAAAGTGCAGGCTTGAAATATCGGTTGAAGCCCGTCCATCTATCTCTTTCTCTCTCTCTCTCTCTTTATCTCTCTCTATTAGGACTATGTAAACTATTTATATGTGATTGAGTGAGAATCTAAACTTTTTAATTCGGAATTTGATTGAAGTTATTCTAAGTGTTGAAGGAGTATTAATTATATATACATGCAAAACTCATTTAGATTAGTTCAATGGTAGATTTATCATAAAATATTTATAATAAAAGTAGAAAGTTATAAGTTTAATATTCAACTGCTATAAAATACTTAGAAAAAAATTAGGTATTGAACTTGCCATAATTTTTATTTTATTGCACTTGCATATTTGAATTATTACTTTTAAAAGTTTAATTATAAAGTAAAACTATATATATTATTTTATTAATTTAATTACATTATATGATATATTATCTTATATATTGTGTCTTCTACTTTTTATTAAAGTATAAAACTTCCCTTACAATGCTTTTATAGTCAATATCGGCCATATCATTATTATTATTATTATTTGTCAATAATACATCTAATAATTCTTATATTGGCTAAATTACACCCTATTTAAAGAAATGACAACTCAACATTAACAAGTTAACTTCTAAATTTTGTTAATTAATATAAGTGGGTCTCACTAGCCACCTCAGCATCACCATTTTTTTTTCTTTGCTGTATTAGAAATGCAGCAAACAACTTTGATAGAGTTCGGCTTTCCTTCCACTGCAGGCCAATCTTGCTTAAGGTCACTCGTGTGCACCTGCCAATCTTGCAACTTATCATCAATTAATGTCTAATCTGTGACTACCTTGGTATCCGGATAGTGCAGCAAACTTTCATGTCGCTTCAGATATGAATCAACTTGTTAATTCAATGCCTTGTCAGGGTAATGATCAATTCTACGTTGGCGATGGTCAAGGATATATTGTCAATTATGGACAAAGGTAGTATTTTCTCCCTTCATCTAAAAAATTACTTACTTTGCATTACACTTTACATGTTACTTTCTATTACCAAAAAATTTCTTTTTATCTAAAAATTTAGTGCCGATGACAATTCTGTCTTCTTTGAATTTTGATCCACGCATTTTTCTTTTATTAAGGACCGGATAATTAACTAAGGCGGCGTTGCTCTAGGGTCTTAGTGAGCATGACATTTATATTCTTTTTTCCACATCAAAGCAAACCTTGATGTCCGAAGCACCTAGTATGGATGATTGGCATGTTCAATTGGTTCATCCTTACTCCCATCACCTATTTTCCATTTTTAAAAGACTTAAATTTACCTTCTTTTAGTTAAATTTTCCTCTTTGCTCCTCTTGTTCTTTATGAAAAATAAATTGTGCTTCTTTTAGTTTCAATAGAATATATAAAAAAATGTACCAAAAAAAAGAATATAAACAAATCAGCACCTTTTGATATTATGTATTCAAATGTTTGTAGATCTTCCCCTATTTTATCAAGTGTTGATTTCCAGTGTATGCTTTTATTTATTGATGAAATCACTCGTTACTCTTGGATTTATTGTCTTAAAAATAAAAATAAAAATAAAATTTAAATTTATTTGTTATTTTTTGAATTTTCAAAGTCTGGTTGAACCAAAATTTAATTGCCATAATTGAACAAGAACTTCTCATTTAGTTTCTAAGAAGCATTTCTCTAAGTAACTATATACTTTTGCAGTTATATGCATTATTCCCACATTTTGGTTGCCACAATTGGACATATCCACATAACTTTAATTTTTTTCGCCATCATTATTCTCATGGAGAGCATTTATATTATTTTTTCAATTTATTTATCACACCCGTCAGCTACAAATCGGGGTATTTATATTATGATACTCTGATAAAATAATATTTATTAGTAACTCTTCCTGAAAGAGGAACATTTTCTCTAATTTAATTTATTTCTCATTGCATATTATGTAATATGTATCACACATATGATGAATATATCACTGAGGTATGAAAATAGGGTAATACATATATGTTCAATGAGAATTTATTCCAATAATTCATTCTCAATTTAATAGACGGACAATACTCATCTAGATGAGGTTTGTAAATTTCTGAAGATATAAATCATAAAAATAAAAAATAAAAATTCACTTCGAAATTTTAATCGAGCGAATAGACAATTTGCTTGAAGGCAGCTAAATTGTCATGGAAGAGAGGTATGAAGGCATCGATGCTTCCATCTTCAATGAAGGAAGGAAGAAGAAACATCATTCCTTCAGTTGGGAAATAAGAAGGCATAAATATATAGGGACTTCCTCCTCCAAAATCCAGATCATAAAATGGGAACCTCAGCCAACTATCAACTTCCAGATTAGGGCATAACACAGACTTGTTCATCTCCGCAGTTGGAACAAGATCTTCCTTATCTGCCTTGTGAGTGGCAAAGTCTATGAATGATTTGAAGTAGCTATCATTCACATTTGCAACTGCTTCATGAATTAGCTTAGCTGCATAGGCCAATGGTTCTCGTACCAAATCTTTAACCCTTGCACTTGGGAATGCCCACAGCCCCAAATTCCCGAAGTACTCATTTGCTACTCTTGGATATATTCTCATCCTTCCATTCACCGATATTCTCACATGGGTTTTCTCCATTCCGCCTAGCCCACGAGCCTTCGTTATGGATCTCCATAGATGAGCCACCAAGCTTTCAAAAGTGCTGTAAGGCTTGCTATTTGATGATGGAGAAGCTTTAGCTTTAAGCTTGGAGAGAAACCCCATTGTGAAATGAACTTTATGGACAACAATATCATCCGCAGATTAATCATCAATATAATTTTTAGTAGAGTCTATGATGATCTTTTTACTTTTGAACTCTACACCTCTATGCTCAAACTCGAAACGAGGAATTGCCCCATGCAACCAAGAAATTGCTAGTAGAATGCCCATCAGCAACTAAGTGATGGGCTGTGAAACCCACCACCAATGAGCCACAAGTGAACCTTGTGAGCTGAACTTGCACAAGGTCCTCCACATCATTCAAACAAGGGTGAAGGCTAAGCAAAACTGAAGATGGCTTCAATGGCATCACTTGTTCAAGCTTGCTATCGACCGATGCTTCGACAAATTTCACCCCTTTGTCATTAAGAAAG
This sequence comes from Triadica sebifera, assembly GCA_023653625.1. Lineage (NCBI taxonomy): Eukaryota > Viridiplantae > Streptophyta > Magnoliopsida > Malpighiales > Euphorbiaceae > Triadica > Triadica sebifera. The sequence goes on along the minus strand of CM042892.1, from coordinate 11,700,499 downwards.
ATGACAAGATCACCTTTCTCATTCTCTCCTAATCTTCCAGCCCATTCCCTATATTCTGATAAAGCCTTTTGGAGGCCACATTCAATGGTGGCATTGGGTGGAGTGGGGGGACGATAGGCATAAACGACTGCTATATGAGTGTTATAAGTCACCTTATCAAACACACTTAAAAGGGATAGAATTTGAACATGGAAGAGCTGGAATGCCTTCATAAATTGGCTTGATCGTTCTTGTGTTCTCTATTTTCACCTTCATTTTTCTTAATTTTTGGGTATGTAGAAGCTAAGCTAGTTAAGGTAGGAGAAAAAGAGAAGGTTTCGTTTTAGTTTAGTTTACCTAAGCCAAGGCATACCTTTTCTCCATGTATAGTGAACATTATGCCGACGTGGTTGGTGGTTTGTCTTTTAGCTGAAACGTGTTGAAGTTATTTATTTAACAAAAAGGGCATTCTATAAATCTATATTGTTTTTCCTATAAAGGGTAGTATACAAGTGTTCTTGGATGGGTCAATGTAATAGACAAATTTATAAGAATTCAAAAAAACATTGAACAGAATTATAATCAAAATTCAAAAGTTTGATACACAATTTTTTTCTTTTTTTGGTGGGGTTTGGGGTCTGAGGAATTTCCCAAGTGATTAATTAATTAAAGAGAGGATAATGTAGTTGGCAATTAAATTCATGCCCTCCACGTTCCACACCCCCCCCCCCCCAAAAAAAAAAAAAAAAAGGTTGGTACTATACATTTGGGATTTATTGGAATTCAAGGAAGCTACAGGATTGATTTAATAAAAGATTTGGTATTTGCAAAACAATGATATAATGACGAAAGCTACTATATATGTGGTACAATGATAGAAAGGGTTTGGTACTATATATTTGGGGTTTGGAAGAGAACTTTCACTTTCACATATTAATCAAAAGCTAATTGGTAAATCATAATTAATAATATTATTTATCTTTTATATCTTTTTGGTTTATGATATTTTAATTAGTGTTTAAAACTACGTAGTTCTGAAAATTAATTCCCATATAATTGAATTAAAAATTTATTAATTATAATTCATTTAATTTTGGTGTGAGCACTTTAATTACCTTTAGCATGAATCTTACAGGTAATCATAAAAGAGAAGAAAGTTGTAATTTCGTGTTTTTCGCATTATATATATATCACAAATGAATGATTGCATTTAAAGGAAATAGATAGGGTCAAGAAAATGATGTGGGAAGCGGCCTCTAGAGGATGCCACAAGCATCTTGAATATGTATAATAGTAACATTTGTTGTTCATTAGTTATCCAAATCATTTACAAATGTATATATATATCACAAATGAATGATTGCATTTAAAGGAAATAGATAGGGTCAAGAAAATGATGTGGGAAGCGGCCTCTAGAGGATGCCACAAGCATCTTGAATATGTATAATAGTAACATTTGTTGTTCATTAGTTATCCAAATCATTTACAAATGTACACTTATCACCATAAAGTCCAATTCCATTGTCTGAAAAACATGTCCTAGTTGTTGATATATCTTTTCATAATTTCTTCTTTAGTTGACTTCCCCGCATATCATGCAATTATTAAGATTTATTATTCGAGAGAGTAGCTCAAAGAAAAAATAGTGATACGCAATAACTAATTAAATGTAGCAGCATTTATTGGTAAGAAATTTTAAATAATTATGCTTTATATATATATATATATATATATATATATATATATATATATATATATATATATATATATGTGTGTGTGTGTGTGTGTGTGTGTGTGTGTGTGTGTGTGTGTGTGTGTATATCTGTAAAGGTTGAATATTAACTAAGTCCGTATTCTTTCCACCTTTATCACAATTATTTCATGATTGATGTATCATTTGAGTTATTGATTGATAATGTGATATTGAATCATTCTTATTAAATTAACAATTCTTATTGAATTCAATTTATGGAATTGTTGGTTATTTTGCACAGAAAATTTGACATAAAATGCATATAGTATGAACCCTTTAATTAATTTATTGAATTAATAATAGGGTATATCCAAGAATTGGGTATATTCCTTGGAAGGGTTAACCTGATGTGCCATTATATAGCATGAAACTATGAATATTGAATTTTGAATCCTAAAATTAATTAGTGAACAAAAGATAGAGGGAATAAGGGAATTAGAGTGGACAGGGCAGAGGAACAGAATTGAAATTTGAAGGGGTCAGTCACCTAACTCCTGCCAGAAGACAAAATATTGATAAAAGGTAAAATGAAGTGATGTATAGCCTCTTCTTCTTCTTCTTCTTCTTCTTCTTTGCTTTTATATTGTTGGAGAATATATATATATATATATATATACCAACTAGAGGAAAAACTTTTTTAGACAATAATGTCCTTATTGTTTAGTTTAATTTTTAAAAATAATCTTAGTATTTTTGATAAAGAAAAAAATTAATGAATGTGAGAATTAGGTAGTCCAGGAATTAAAATGTCTCTTTTGCAGACAACTCTCAATGTCAATATACATGAGAATAAGATAGTTTACTAAATAGGAGTCCTCAATATCAACGTGCATGGGAATATTATAGTTTACTAAATACGATAGTTTTATTATTAAATATAAAAATCTTTTAATAGTTACATCAATTTTACTATATAGGATAGTTTGACTACATCCAATTCGCTAAATAAAATATTTTATTAAGAAAATAATGAAATTTAAACTGATTTAATTAGATTAAAATTTATCAATCTCAAATAAGAATTATTATATTAAAATAATAACTAAATTTTCTAAATCGGATACTTTTTATTAAAATAGGTTAATTTAATTATATTATGTTTGTTAGTTCCTAATTAAATTTGTTAATTCTAAATATAAAGAGAAGTCGGACAATTGGAATATATTATGGTCCAACCTAATCTCTTCAGCAAAAATTATATAGTTCCCTTCTCCCTTCTCACGCATATGTCATATTATATCATAGCTACAGTATTAAAATTCTATTTTATTCTTTTTGTTATTCGATATATAATTTTGTTTAATTCAAAGCAATATTATATTGAAGTCGAATTTATTTTATTGTAGATATCTAAAATAGGGATGTAATCAAGTCGAATCGAGTCGATATAGTATTAGACTCGAGTTTGACACAATTAAAAAACTTGAAACTCAAACTCGAAAGAACTTTTTTTAATTGTTTGAAACTCAATTAAAAAAATATTCAAACTAATCTAATTTGACTCGACAAAACTCAAATCGACTAAAAAATTTAATAAAAAGTGTATTCGACTCGATTAAACTTGAATATATTTAAATATTGAGGCTCTTAATTACTCGATTAAATTCGCGAGTCTTATAAATCGAGTATTGTAATACTCAAGTTCAACTTGATTAACTTCGAGTCGAATTCGAATATATTTATGAGTTGAACTCGAGTAGTTCACAAGTAACTTAATTAATTTACACCTCGAATCTAAAATAACATCTTAATTTACTCATAACAAAGAGTTTCAACCATCTTAAAAGCAATGAAAAATCAATGCAAGAGTTATTTGACAAAGTAACTATAGAAAATTATACCAATGATAATGGTAATGGCAAGAAATTAAAAATAATTTCAATTATTGTCAGAATTTTAATCAATTCAATTATGTATTTTTAAAATATGGATCAATATATGTTTTTCTACAAAAAATACTAATATATTATATTTTTTTTCTTATTTCAAGGGTATTAAAATTCAAACTATTATGTTTAAAGAATGAATTCAAAAATATTTTCAACAAAGACAAAACATATATAATTAGTATTGGAGTGGTAAAAATCTGAAAGAAACTTCAACATGATTTTTAAATGTCAATGATAGAATCATATCAACTTTTAATACTTTTACAATTGTCACAAAAAGTAATCCTAACATTCCAATTGAAAGATTAATGTATAATGTTTTTTAAGAATTGAAAGAGCAAATTGAAAAACCAAATATGTTAAGTATATATTTTTAAAATTTTTGGATTTTTAATTAATATTATTAAATTATGTTTATTGATTTTTATATTGATTATGCGGATGTTTTTAGAGTTGTTGTCTCTTTTAGTGCTCCATTCAAATTTCGAAAGCAAAACAGATTTGGCAAAATAAGAGAAATCATTATTACTAATGTAAAGTAATTCGATCCTTTCTCCTTGTTTTTTTTTTAGATTTAAAATTAGTTTTTTATGGTTTTTGTCATGCAATTTGTTGAGGTTTAAAGCATATATATATGGACAATTTAATAAAAGAAACTTTATTGGATAATATTTGCTTTATAATTAAGGAAAATAATGTGTCCAAGACTTCCTTTAGGGCTTAGTATGACCACTAAGAGTTCCTAATAATGTCATTTGGGCTGACAAACATGCCAATAACATTTTATGAATTTGATGAATCGGATTTTTAGGCCTTATTTGGACCAATTTATAGTAGTTTTTATTGATAATATTCTGGTATATTCCAAGGATAGAGATGATCATGATCAACTTCTTCGGATTGTGCTTCAAACTCTGAAAGAGAAACAATGTATGTTAAGCTATTGAAATGTGAGTTTTGACTCAAGAAAGTCGACTTTTTGGGATATATTGTGTAAACTGAAGATATTAGAGTTTACCTAGTAAGATAGAAGCTATTTTAAATTAGAAACTGCCTCAAAATATAATTGAGATACGAAGTTTTCTTGGGTTAGTAGACTATTACAGACGATTTGTGAAAGGTTTCTCTTCTATAGCCGCTCCCATAATATAGTTGTTTCGCAAGGATGTTAAATTTGAATGGATAGATAGGTGTCAAACTAGTTTTGATCGGCTGAAGACTATGTTGACAGAAGAAAAAAGTTCCGACACAACCCACTACAGGAAAAGATTTTATAGTATATAGTGATACATCTTTTAATGGTTTAGGTTGTGTACTGATGCATGAGGGTAAAATGATAGTTTATGCTTCCAGACAGTTGAAGTCGTATGAAAGAAATTATGTTATCCATTATCTGGAGCTAGTAGCTATTGTTTTTGCCTTGAAGATATGAAGACACTATTTATATGGAGAGAAGTGTTATATATATACAGATCACAAGAGTTTAAAATATTTACCCTCATAGAAAGAGCTAAATCGCTGACATAGGTGATGGTTAGAGCTTATTAAAGACTACAATTGTATTATTGACTATCAACTTGGAAAGACTAATGTTGTGGTTGATGCTTTGAGTCAAAAGACTCTAGCAGAGTTATGAATCCTACCCATATTAGTTCAACAGATTAAAGAAGCTCAGAATCAGGATCCTAGGCTCATGATGATTGGTGAAGTTATTTCCAAGGGGGAGAAACCTAAACATTATATGGAAGTAAATGGTAGTATTCACTTCAAAGGCAAATTATGTATGTCTGATGTGTTAGAACTGAAGCAAGAGATTCTAAAGGAGGCACACGAGTTAACATATATTATGCATCCCGGTGGTAACAAGATGTATCAGGATTTGAAGTTATATTAGTGGTAGTCGGGGATTAAGAAAGACATTACAAAGTTCACTACTAGATATCTGATATGTCAGTAGATAAAAGTAGAATACCAGTTGCCATCAGGATTGCTACAACCTATCGCCGCACGGGAATGAAAATTGGAAAGAATCACCATGAATTTCGTTTCAAGATTACCTTTGACTTAGAGAAAATATAACGTGGTATGGGGTGATTGTCGATAGGTTGACGAAGTCTGCATACTTTTCATCAGTCAAGATGGATTATTTCTTAGATCGGTTGGCAAAATTATATGTTCAGGAGATAGTCCGGTTGTATGGTATACCATTGTCTATCATTTCAGATAGAAATCCTAGATTCACCTCACAGTTTTGGAAGAGTTTATAGAGATCTCTAGGTACCCAACTCAACTTCAGTATAACTTTCCATCCTAAAAAAATGGACAATCGGATAGGGTAATCTAATTACTGGAGGATATGCTTCGGAGCTATGTGATCAAGTTTAGAGGAAGTTAGGATATATACTTTCCATTAATAGAGTTCGCGTATGGTAATAGTTATCAGGTAAGTATCGGCATGACTCCCTATGAAAAATGTATGATAGGAAATGCAAAACTATAGTGTATTGGACAGAGCTTGGTGAGAGAAAAATATTGGGACCTGATTTGATTCAGTAGACAAATGAGAAGATCAAGATTATCAAGGATAGGCTCAAGACAACCAGAGATAGGTAGAAGTCTTATGCAGACTTGAGAGCATGGATATCAAATATGAGGTTGGTGACAAAGTGTTTCTAAAAGTATCTCTTTAGAAGAAAGTGTTTCAATTTTGAAAGAAAGACAAGCTGAGTTCTAGATTTTTGGGCCTTTTGAGGTGACAGCGAGTGAGACCAGTAGCCTATAGGTTAACTTTACCTCCTGAGCTAGAAAAAATTCATAATGTGTTTCATATATCGATGCTCATAAAGTACAAATCAGATTCATCCCATGTCATTTGAATGAAAGAAATTGAGATACAACTAAACTTATCTTTCTGATGAAGAGCCTATAGCTATTTTGGCAAGGGAAGTGAAGCAATTACGGAATAAGCAGATACCTTTAGTGAAAGTTCTCTGGCAGAGACACTCAGCCAAGGAGGCGACATGGAAAAATGAACAGATCATAAGGAGTCAAAATTCTTAGCTATTCAACAATGATCTAACAAGTATGATTTCGATGATGAAATCTTTTAAGGGAAAGAGAATTGTCATGACCGTGATCTTGACCCTAACTATATATACGTATCGTGATCGTTTGTACCATAGTATAGATGCAGACCGATCATAATTTAAATACGAATATATGAGTATACAAAATTTCTTTAATATAATAATAAAATGTTTAATGCGAATATTAAATTGAATTGATGTATTATTGCAATTTTATACTTTTCACATAAATCGAGACAACGAACCGGGTATGAAATATAGGGCTTTTGCCTGACAGTAAAAATTTGAGTTAGACATATCAAAATGTATAAAATAATATTTTTAAAGTCATAAGTAAAGTTATATGGAGAGATTTTAAGGTTAAGAGTTTCGATTTGCAGAAATACAGTATCTACTGTGAATTTATAGTCAAATTTTCTGATCGAGAATTAGAGATATTCATTTACAATCATAATTGCGTTGATGCAATTGCAATTGAATTCTAAAATTTTTAAACGTGATAAGTTATAAATCGGATTATAGATAAATTTTCACGGGTATGATTTAGAAAAATGACAAAATTGCAAAAATATAATTTTTGCATTAATGGTCGTTTTGCAAAATCGAAAAGAAATTTTTTTAAAACAATATTGACATGTTAAATTTGAGAAGATAAATTCATTTGAGATATGAAATTTAAGAAAATAAATTTATTCAAGGATTAAATTGAAAATTTGAAAAGTTTTGTAAAAAAAGTCTAAAGTCAATTTTTTTAATTAATTTGGAAAAAACCAAAATATCTACTTAATTAATTTTAATTTACCAATAGGAGTTTGGATTAAATTCAATTAAGATTAATCAAGCATTAATCAAGTAAAAAAGTAAAACAAAAAACAAAAAAAAAAGTCAATAATGTCATTAAAAAAAAAAGAAAGAAAACTCATCTTCTTCTTTTTCTTCTTTCAACATGGCCAAACTTTCTTCCTCACATTTCTTTATTTTTTTTCATTTTATTTCCTTAAATTCACCATATTAAAGCATTAAAAAGTAAGGATTTTAAGTGAAAAATAAAATAAATTTATTTGGAGCTAAAAGAATTTGGCAAAAATTGTAAGAAAATTAGAGATAAGATTTTTTTTTTACTTTTTTTTCTTCAAATTTTCATAAATCTAAGTTGATTTGAATGATTTTTGTGGATATATTTTAAGTTTGATGAAGATTTGGAGTTGATTACTGTTATGGAAAAATTAGAATTTTGTAGAAAAATTATGAAAAAATTAGATAAAACTAGAAAATAAGTAGAATAAGACTTAAGGATGATAGATATGGTAAAAATTTGATGAGAATAATTTTTAGAAAGTTTAGTGGGATTTTTAAGAATTTCCCATAATTATAGCAAAATACTTAAAAATTTTATTTTAAAGGATTTGTGTCTTAAAATGATAAAAATGGAGATAAATGGAGTATTTGGAAGTGAAAAATAATTGTTTTGAGTGGAATATATATTTAATAGAAATTTTGGATTTTTGACCTAATTATTGAAAAAATTATTGGGAATTATTGAATATAATTTTAGTAAAATTGGTAATAAAAAAATGAATAAAAATGGTTGAAAGTTATTATAATAATTTATTTGAAATTTTTAAAGCATTTGTTGAATGAATAGAAATTTTTGAGTGGAAAATGAATTTTTGAAAAAGATTGAAAATTAGAGGAAAAATAGAAATAAATTGAGAAAAATAGTTTGGTGGAGGAAAAAAAAAGAAAAGAAAATGTTGCAAAAGAAAATAATATTTGAAATTTTGATCGCATCAAAAAGCGTGGAGGACAATTGGAGTTTCGGATTACGCATCGAACCTATGTAACGAGAAATAACATTGATGAAAAATTTTGATATATGAGAGAGTGAAAAATTATTGGTGAGCTTTGTTTAAGTTAAATATAGTTGAATAGATAATTAGAAATTATATGTTGTTCTAGCATAACAATAGAAACAATGCCAAGAGCCGACCGGGAAAGGAGCCGACAGGCACTAGTAAACAATAATTAAAGTGTATACAGTAATTTATAATTTTAGCTATTAAATGCTTAAAATATGATTTTAAATAAGTTTTGATTTAAATTGATTTATATGATAAATGTAAAATTTTTAATAACATGAAATTATTTTAAAATGTTTGAATACTTGTTATGACATGTTTTTATGAAAGAAATTTCAATATAACTATTTATATGCCTTTTTTTTAGGATTTGACCAATATGATGTTTTGAATAAGTATATGAAAAGTTGTATTTGATGAGAAATTGATATTTTAGCCCATATATTAGAATAGACAACGATATAAGAAGTTATTGACATGTCAATAGGGTTTATTGACCATATGAATTTTTTGTGACTATATGATATGTTTTTATAGCCCAATGGATTTCTTGTGGTCGTATAAAATATATATTTAGTTCGATGAGTTTTCTGAGACCGTGCGATATAATTTATTCATATTGTTTTCTTTGATACATTGAGTTTTCTGGGATCATGAGATGATATGTACCTTTTATTTCTCTAGGATTAGTCTATAGTGATTTAATATATAGGCATGACAAAAAAAAAATGAGGTTATGATAACATTAATGAAATGAATTTTATATAATATTATGATATGATATTGATAATGATTTTATATTTTATATTGCTTATGAGTGACTGTTATTATAAATTACTGTACCATTGAGTTGTATTGCTCAGTATAAGAATTTGTTTTCCTCTCGAATAAATCTGAATTGAAAATAAAGCAACAAACTTTGTTGATATAATGTCGCTAATAGTGAGTCTCATAGTATGAAGCCAAGCAGTAATAGTAATTACACCGAACGGATTGATATTTTATTTGTATTTTACTATTTTAAGATTAATTTTATGTAAATAAATTTTTAAATTCATGTGGGATGTGACATATTTTGCATAAGTGGGGTGTGTAAGTGTTAGAATTTTTATATACTTATTGCTTATTATTTAATTTTAGTTTATATGTATGTTTTAAAAAAATTATTATTATGTGTATGTTTTTTTTTTTAAATTTATGGAACTATAATGCTCCTTATTTGTCTAGTATATGGTGGTGTACAAAGAGGAGTAAAGAGTGTTACATGTTTATGGGACCTTTTCTATCATTGCTATTGCCTTCTAACATTTAATTTTTTTTATATATTTTTATTTCATATGATAATGAATTTGTAACACCTATTTACTCTACCAGTGAGTAGACAAATAAGAGGATGTTACGTTCCATCCTTTTAGAAAATTACTATTTAATATTGAAAATCAGAACACACACATATATATATAGAACATATTTCTAAACATCATAACTTTAAATCATTATAATACCACAATAGAAGAAAAACTATGTACATTTTTATATACAAAAACATTGTTTTACAAAAGTCCTTCATGTTTGTCCAAAAATAAAATTAAGTTTACACACAACATAAAAATATACATAATAAAGGAAATAAAAGTGTGGAACTGATTGCATCAATGTTGTTGCAGCCTTAATAGTTAAGGACTTTATTGACTTTGTCTACTACTTTTATATACAAACTTCTCTTCGTTGAATCTACGCGACAGAAATTTTCATACTAAGCATTAGGTATAATGGTGCTTACGAAGAGATAATATAATATAAAATGGGCACCACGCAACTATATGCAATTTAACATTTTATTCATGCCAAAGTTATTTTATTTTATTTAAATTTATTATTTAATTATATCTTACAGTACTCATTTTTATTTATCTCTCTACATGCATAAACATCAATATGTATGCAATGACACAAACATTCATTAATTTTTTCTCATCTTTTCTTTTAAAACTAATACCGTTTATTCATTTCATTCTTTTATCTTTTATTGTGCCAAGATACGGAACACATTAATGAGAAATAAATATATGAGCATCATGAAAAAAGTATATATCCAAATATATAGCAAACAGTAAACTATCTACAGGCGCTATGACCTATAGGCACAAAGTTTATGGATTTTACAACCTATTATCTCTAATTAACATGCCAATTTATCTACTCATTCTAATTTAGATTAGACATATATTATGAAAGTAATTACTATTATTCTTCATATATTTGGTATAACACCAATTTCTTAATCTTTTCAACTATTATAAATTACTATGGTTCAACCACTGTTTCTATTGTTTTTCCATAACATGATCACTATACTTTATTAAATGTTCCATGTTGTATTCATTTTGATCTTGTTATTACTTTATTCTTATATACATGATACAATATTAATTTAATTCATTTCATTTATCTCTATAAATATTTTTAAATTAAAATTAAAGTATATTTAAAAATAAGTTTGTGGTCGCACTTTGTTTGACACAAGACATTTCACAATTGGAATTCCTCTAAGGAATTGGTGACACCATAATCGAGGTTGCGGAAAGTCTTTCACGGGGTCATTCACGATTGGGTCTCTTTTTTGTTTTTTACCCGAGACCATTCGCTGTCACAAAATGGATAGTAGCGATTGCGACTTTTCAAGCAATACGCAAAAATTACCCCTTTTATGTTATCTTGCCTTTCCAAATCTCAACTACAAGCAAAATAATCAATTTTAATACACTTTAGCCTCATATACATATCAATCAAACAATTATTTTCTATGAATTTCACATTTCTAATATTAACCCTAAAATCATACAAATCACATATCTAATGCATTCATGTCATGAACTTTAACATGTTAAATATTTCATTTATGCAAACACATAATAGAATTATAGATTATTGCTTAAAAGTATGCTCGTATCTATTTGTTTCCATTTAGGATTCTTCAAGCCCCTTTTTCTTTTCCTTTGTTCTTCTCTTCTATCACTAGTACAAAAATGACTTATACGCGTCTGTTATTTTGAACTTTATGTGTCTGTTAAATGACAGACGCTTATGAAGCATACGTATATAAGTTGGATTTTAGGCGTCTGTCAAAATGACAGACGCATATAATTATTTTATGCGTCAGTTAAAATATAATGACAGACGTATAAAGTATATTTTAAAAAAATGACTATAGGCGTCTGTTGTTACAAAACAGCAGATACCTAAAGTCAATTTTTTTGAAAAAAAATTCATTATAGGCGTCTGTTGTTATAAAACAACAGACACCTATAGTCATTTTTTAAAAAAAAATTCACTATAGGTGTCTGTTATTACAAAATAGCAGACACCTATAGTTAATTTTTTTTTAAAATATTATAAATTGACAAATATACAGCAAATCGTAAAAATTACTTAAACTCATAAAAAAAACTAATTGTATAACAAAAAAACAACTACTAAGTGAAAAAAACTACAATATAAAATTAACAAAAATAAAATACACAAAAAATAAAAAAAGATAAATAAACTTTTTTGCATAAAAAAAGTAGAAAATCAAATACCAATAGTAATAAGGTGGATAACATACAACTCATTGGCTAATTGATGGTGAAAATTAGTTTTAACATGTGCAAAACCAACTTATTTTCTCCTTACCAAATGCCTTAGATAACCTCTCAGTGCATGAAACTCACTTTCATTTTATAAATCAGCAAAAAAATATTTTCTTGTCATCGTCGTGGCTACGACATAGAGGCTCAAATTTGAACGTGGTAGCAAAAAAATGTAGAAAAAAAGCTAAAGAGAAAAAAAATACATTTTCCATGCGTATCTATGGCCACGAACAATATAGCTCTTGTCATTATCGTCGCCACTAAGACATGTCCAAAATGTGACGAAGGTATTACAAGCCAAATTTATGTTGAGAACTGAAGAAGAAGATAGTTGGCGCATACAACTAGGTTTCAAACTCTAAAGTAAAAGAAATAGATATATATAGTTGAGTTTCAAATAAAAGAGCACAAAGAGAAACCGTATTTTTTGGTTTTAAAAAATAAACTATAGGTGTCTCTCATTACTCGTGACAGACACCTATTGTACACTAATATGTATCTGCTTTTATTAATGTCAGATGCATATGAGTGCAGAAATATTATATTTCTGTCATTTTTAACGACAGACACCTAAAGTAAAAGGTATATGTGTCTGGTTTTATTAATGCTAGACGCATATGAGTGCATAGATATTACACTTTTGTCCTTTTTAACGACAGACACCTAAAGTAAAAGATATATGTGTCTGTTTTTATTAATGTCAGATACCTAAAGTACAAGTTAAATTTTATATGTCTGTCATTTATATTAACAGACGTATATACCAATAAAAATATTTTTCAATAATAAATTCAAAAAAATTATTGTTTATTAATAAACAATAGGTGTTTGTTGTTTGTTAAGACAAACACTAAAATTATATCATATGTGTCTGTTGTTTATTAAGACAGACGCCTAAAATACAAGTTGAATTTTATATGTCTGTCGTTTATATTAACAGACACATATGTTTTGTAATTTTATCATATATTTACAAAAATGACACCGCTTCTATTTTATGTGTCTGTTAAAAAAATACCAGACACATAAAATAGAGGCGGTGTCATTTTTGTACTAGTGTCTGGTATATAATTTTCGTTTAAAGATATTTTTGTACTAGTGTATTCCTTGATCACCTTCTACTTGATCACCTAAAACACATAAGAATTCCATCAAAATCATTTCTTCCATCATTTTATCACTAAATTCTCTCTTTTTACAAATTCCAAAATCTCTTTCTTCAAAACCAAGTTTAAAATGAGCTTCAAACATCCTATTCCTTTAGAAAAAGTTGGAGAAGTGAAAAAATCTTATATTCACCGTTTTTCTTTCTATGAACAAATCACAAAGAGTTTTTCTCTAATCTTTTCTAGCTTATTTTCTATTTCCAAGCCTTCTAATGGCTTTCTTTCACTTCCTTGTGCATGAAAAATACTATTTTTTTAATGCTTTTATCTCTCTTTCTCTCTAGAAAAAAGTTGACTATAGAGGAGAGGGAGAGAGATGGGTTAAGGTTATGGAATGCATAAAATTCTAGACAAATAGTGATAAGGAAGGAAGAAGAAGGAGAAAAGAAAAGAAAATTAAAATGTCAAAGATGTGTCCATCATAGGTTAAAAATCTAGATATTTGTGTGCTAATTAATCTTTTAATATGGTATGCATAAGGTGGCCGACCATCTCTCATATTTTATGTCTAATTTATCTCTTTAATTAGCAATTATTCTAATTAATCCTTTAATTTTTGGTAAATTATAATTTACTCTAAAATTTTTCTAAATTTACATTTAGCTTATTTAATGAAATTAAACATACTTCATTAGATATTTTTTTATAATTATTTGTCTTTATTTTAATTTTTTCTAATCAAAATTTGAATTTAGACTTCAATCAGATTGATGTATCAATTTTACGACACGTACGACTAAATGTATAAATTAGTGGATATGACAAAATTTATTAATTTATTTTTTTTGTTGTTCATGCCAAGTTTAATTTTTATAATATTGTTCACTACTGAATTTTTTTTTTTTACATAAATTAAATTAAAGTTCAATAAAACTATTTGTTGTTTATCAAACTTGTAAAAAATTAAGTTTCTTTATAGGATATACAATGGTTAAAATAGTAAAAGTTTTGATGAAATTCAAACCCTCTAAGAGATGCATAAATTGGTATGTCCAATTATACATTGACATACAATCACAATTAGCCATAAAAATTATTCAACATCAATCTTATGATTGAATTCTTTTAAGTTGATAGTTGTATGTGCAATGCACTAATTAATTTTTATTTTTAACAAATTAGGACGACTCCAACTTAATTAAAATGTAGTTACAACAATTATTATTGATCCAATTATACCAGAAGTGGACGAACTTCATCATGCGTAAGTCTATATGTAAATATTTTAAAACATTAATGCTAATTAATTAAGTAATTCATAGTAATTTGTTTTGTATTTCATTATAAAATATGTATAAGTGTTATGGGTTTGACTTTGAATAAATCAATATCAATTTTTCTTTCAAATTACAAAATATTGAGAGAAGCAGCTAAAGTTCAGCTCGAACAAATAATCGATCATACATGTTAGGTGCATATAAACTATTTATTTCGTTATGTTTTTTGTTTAAAAAATTTGATTATTGTTTAATTGGACTCATTCTTTAAAAAAAAAATTTAAAATGACTTTACCAGAATAATGAATTTCTCCGGTTGCACGTGCCTTAGAAAAATCCATTCCTTTCAGTTCCTTATGGAAAGTTTAGCACAACATACAAAAACTTATGAAATATCCTTAAATTACAATTCTATATCATTAACTTTTCATAATAAAAAAATAAAGATCAACAAATACATAAAATTATCTTTTAGAGAAATCCAAATTCTAATAAATAATATTTAATTACGTGCTGATATTATTTTGAAAACCAGGGATCAAAGATAAGTTTGTTTACAATCATACAACGAATAATTTTCTGCTTAGCTATAAAGGCAATTACTCTTAATTTTGAATATAAAAACATGAAATTGTATTACTTAAATTTTTCGAATTTATTACATTCATAGATTAATTGAGATGTTTAATTTGTAACTGCATTCATAATAAAGTTCAACTAAACAATTTAAACTAAGATCATAACCAAGAGATCTAATTTCAGACTTTCGAATGCAAACACAACCCAAAAGAAAAAGTAATGAGTTGAACTTAATTACCAAAGGAAGGGGGTAGAGGAAGAAATCATGGCTTACTCTTGAGCGTAATCTTTCACTTTATCTGAAGGAAAGAGAGAATTGGATTACAAATACTAACCTAAATTTATTTACCTGTAAAGCAGTCGGAAAAATAAAAAATTATGATCAATAAAAAAGAAATTGAAATAAAAGAAGTAAAATTGTTGTAATTAAAACATATGCATAATTGATTTTTTATTGAATCAAATAATAGAATTGTAAGTACAATCGGGATAATTCATTGTTTTGGTAAAGTCATTCTACTGGAAAATCATTTTACTTATTAGTCATTAGACAATATAAATATATTTATTTTGTATATTTGAAGGGAGACACTTTGATAATAAGAGAAATTCTTTCTTTTCCTAAATTTCGGTATTTCTCCGTTGGAAATCAACCTCTTCATCCTTATAGATTACAGGAAACTACACTCGATAAAGAATTGGATTTATCAACTCCAACAAAGGAGTATAATCAAACATGTGCTTATAAGATGATATTTGAAATCAACCAATCGGAAATTTGCATCGTAGATCATACAAGGCTTTATGTTGGGTTCACCGTAATATTTCACTTCTGAAAAAAGTAAAATCAAATAAAAATATAAGTGTTTATTTATTGGTCTGATCTACACAAAATATCGACAATAAAATAACAAATGAATAACTAATTTCTGGACCTCGTCTGAATGTAAAGACAAACAAGAAATTGACTATTGAGCCATTATACAATGATAATGAAGTTGAAAGAGACTGATTACAAAGAAAATGAAATAATATTTGTACTATATTATGTTAGTTCTACTTCTAAGGAAAGAAATAAAAGGAAAGATAAATAAGAAATGAGAAATTTGTGTGTTGATTCCTCTAAAAATGGAAATAAAAGTATAACATCTTTAAAAAAATCCCATATCGTCAAAGCACAAAAGAGATTATGGCATTGAATATACCTATAAAGGTGCTAGTTTCAGCTGCTAATTTGACATGTCAGTTTTCGAATTTTAAATCGGAAAGGAATAAAGAAAAATGAAAGGTTTATAAATTTTTACACTAACTATTAGTGACAATTTGAACTGACTATTTTAAACCAACGTGATTTGAATATCTGTAAATTGTAATAGAATAATTGGGTATGAACTGTTACAATTTAGTATTATAGTCACTCCGAGTATAACTTTGAGCGATTGTACGACAAATCTCAGCGATGATGCTAGATCTCATATGGGGGATGAATTGTAAAATTCTTAAACAAAGTTTATATTTACAAACACAAATAAAATTATGGAACTGAATGTAGTCAAATTTGGAGAAGTGCTAGTTTGAATTGCTAACTTGACGTATCAATTTTTGAATCTCATATCGAAAAGAAATGAAGAAATATGATAGATTTATAAATATTTGCACCAACTATTAATGATAATGAGTTAACCGCATGGTTTGATGATTTGCAAACTGTGATAAAATAGTTGGACATTGACCATTACAAAAAGCTTATTTATAAGTTGTCCCAAAGCACCAACGAGACAAATAGCAAAGTGGGACTATTTACTTGTATAAGGAAAATATTGTCGATTTTATTATTTTTGTATATTTTTAGGCAGTGTTAACAAATTTAAATACATAATATTCCGAAAATAACTATTTAACTCAGTTGCCATTGCTATTCGGTAGTAGTCTTTAAGCCATTCATCAACAATGTTTCTCAGTTTCTTTGCTCCTTTAACCATTCTACATCCCCCTCATCTTTCCTTAGTCTTAGATCTAAGCAATTAATTAATGTTTAATACCAGTTTTTGTTACCATTGCGACAATAGTTAATGATACCAATCTCAGTGAGATTGGAGAACCAGTGAAAGATCTGATTGAATTAAGAAACGACTAGTCGTTGAGTTTGACGGAGCGCACCAAGCGGCCATGAAGATACAACCAACGTTTGCAGATAAGAGAGTTAGAGATACACTGAGAGATTGGTAACTTAGAGAAAATTTGGATTAGAATTTCATCGGAAAGAAGGGAAGTATGATAAAGTCCGGACGGGTCTAGGGCATGAGATAGCAGCCCTGCAATCAAAGTGTCATTCTTCGAAGGAGGTGATGCTGATGGTGTATTGTTGAAGGATCAGACTTCCATCTTCAAAAGTG
Organism: Triadica sebifera; assembly: GCA_023653625.1. Lineage (NCBI taxonomy): Eukaryota > Viridiplantae > Streptophyta > Magnoliopsida > Malpighiales > Euphorbiaceae > Triadica > Triadica sebifera. Next base: position 11,682,943 of record CM042892.1, on the reverse strand, counting down.
TATGCTTTAAGTTTTCTTCACCAAACCATAGGTCCGACAAGCTTAGAGCTCTGCTTCGCCTTGATGATGGAGGTGGCCTTGGACCTGGGTTTGGGCAATGGTCATGGTTATGCTTAGGGTTAGGTTTTGGGATTGTATTCGTTGAATGTGACATTTATATTTTAGAATTAATTTTATTTTTTTCTTGTTTACTTCTGTCAGTTTGAAAATCTGTATCCCTATCCTAATTCCAAAGAGTGAAATTCTTTATTCTTAATTTTTTAAAATTCTTTTTGTTTTGGAGGTTTTCTGAATAATTAGAGAAAAAAATTTATTTGAAGATGATCATTTGTTTTAAAATGTTTGGTAATTCAGTAATTAAAAAATAATTATAATTTATAATATAACTACTGATAATTATATTATATTATTATTCTAATTTTTTATTTATTCATAATGCATATTATATAAAATGTAAAAAAATAATTAATTAGATACAAAAATATAATAGAAAATATAATTTTTTAATCAATAAAAATTATCATAAATTGATTGAAATATAAATAAAATTTGTACTAAAAATCTAAAAGCTAACTTTTAGTATAGAAAGTAAAAAAAAATTGTTTTTTTTTAAAAGTTAACTTTGACTGTAAATTTTAAAAACTAACTGTTTGAATTTTTTTTTTAATTGTAAAGCAAACATCTAATTTAATATTTAGATGGATAAACATTAAAAACTAAACTAAGCAAATATTTAATTTATTAAATCGTCCAAAAGCTGGCTGCATATGGGCCAACAAAGATAGAAATCTCACGCACTTGACAATCAAAGCATGGTAAAACTATTTTTATTTTTCACTCTTTTCAATATTTATGTTCAAATATTTATTTTTTGATTGATCAATAAAAAAAAAATTAATAATTTTTATTTTATTATTTATTTATTAAAATATAAATATTCAAAAGTATCAAAAAAAAAATATAAAGCATTATTAACATTCTCTTTAAAATAATTCCTCTTAAAACGATTGAACCCACAAAGACCTCTGACCCCTTTCTATGAGAAGCCGATCAAACTAAAAACTCAAATATACCCATCTCAAATTAATCCGAAAAAACTTTAATGAAAACTACAAAGCATGAAAGGAAGTTGCAAAACGCATAGATTGTGAACTAGAAATCAACCAAACAGTAACGCGTTTGTGCCCATGGTAGAGGTAGAGAGATCGATGGCTCAGAATTGGCAAATCGGATCTGCAATTGTAATTGAACCGTGGAAAAGAGAAAAGTCGAACAAGTAGATACGAAAGGCAATCGGATTGACGGCTCAGAATTGGCCTATGAACAGCCCTACCCCCAGGAGTCGCTCAGCTCTCTCTTGAGAATTAGATTCCTCAAAAGTTGAACCAATTTCTTCAGCTCATCTCCTTATTCATTTTTTTTTTCTTGTGCACTCCAAACAAAACTGATCAAAACCCACAAAAGTGTCCAGCTGAATCATATGAGGGAATTTATCTCACTGAATAATGAGGTGAAGTTCCGGACTTTTTTCACTTGGCTGATTATCTTTAATACCGGAGATGGTCTTCTTATATTTGAGTTATGTTTTAAGTGGATTCCCCTGATCTTGATCGCCTTCCTTTTCATACTCAGGAAGGCGTTTTAGTTAGGTGGAGAAGATTCGATTGGAAAGAATCTCGATTTAAATGGGTTGACTCTGCTGGGTAATTTCTGAGAACATAGACTAAATTGCTGTAGCTATAAAATATTTTGATTTGATGCTTGCTCATTTGGCTATTGTCTTTTATTGATGTTTTGATGTGGGATCTGATAAAGTAATGTTGATTAAACCATAATAATTTTGTTATTATGGGATATCTGTTCTAAGGTAGAATTTTCGGATTGAATTCTTATCAATACCCTTTGGTGTTTATTTCCCATTTGTTTAGAATCTTTAGATATATAATTTTTGTTTTAGGGGAGAGTTGCCAGAGGGGCAATGAAAATAAGAGGATTTTGGTGGATGAGTTGATGGTTTATCTGTTTTGCACATCAGGATTTCACTTTGTTCTTGGTTTTGGTTCAGGCTTAGATTATTTTTTAATCATATTTGTGAACTATAGTTCATAAAGGATTGTTCTTGCATTATCTAAATGTTTTAGCTACTTGGTCTGTGAGCATGATTTAACTTCTTTAAACATTATAGTTTGACTGAAATTAAAATGTAATCTTTTGATACTTGAACTTGTTCACTGAGGACATCAGTTTGGCTTTGCTTGTCCACATGTTGTTTTTCTTATTAATTTGTAACTGCTCTATATTATCTTTTTCATCAAATCCATGCCTTCCAATGCTATTTTGGGATGATTTTGACTGGAAATCTAGCTTCACTGAGAGCCGTTTTAGGTGAACTGGAGCTCTCCCCCCACTTTCATGAGATACTGGACTACTTTGTAATGAAAAATTCTGTGATCAATGATATAGTGAACAAAGCAGCAGAGATCAAATTTTTGGGAGGCTTGAGAAAGAACAACAATAAGAGAGCAGAAAGGCCTGAAACTCTTGGTACTAGAGTCATGGTAGTTTGGTGAGAAAATTGGAGACAGGTCTATGTCTATTCTTGTGTCCGTGTAGAATTTAAGTGGTTGTGCATGAAACATGAGAATTTAAAAGAAATCCATTGGCTCCGCTCTTGTATCATTATACTTATTAGTGGCAATTGTTTCAAATTCAGCACATTCAACTACTCAGAAAATCAAATTATGCTCTTTTGATAGCTTCACCTGACATTACCAGAAGAACAATCTCATTTTACTTCCCTATATTTTTCCTTGATTTGTACTATCCCAGTTAAAGTGAAAGAAGACTGATAAGTTAGAGCATGAGTGATACTCTGAGAGTAGGTGGCAATATGTGCTACATAATTTTTATTGTAATGCGTTGACATTTATTAGTTGCTTCTAATGATGCCAAAATTGTCAGATCCAAGTCATATGTTGGAATGGACTAAATCTTGTTGAATCAACAAAATCAAGCATGCCGGATGGAGTTTTGGACAATAGTTGGGTATGATGTTGTTTTATCATATTTTTGCTTTTGTTTGCTATGGCGTCTTTTAATATGAATTAGTTAATGAACTTCTGACAAGGAAAATATTTCATCGGTGGAGCTAAAAAATAAAGATAGTTCAAGCCAAACCTCCCAACCCCTTGCAAAGATGAAGATTCTATCAAAACATGACATAGTCACACTCATGATGACTTTGTTACTGTATTTATGCTTGTTATTGCTGCTTCCTCTTGGTGTGTTTTCCCTTCGCTCTCTTCCTTCTGATTTGTGTGACCCTGCAAATGAGTTGGATCCACAAACCCTCCGATCAGATCAAATCACTGTCCTTATTAACGGTTACTCTGAATCACGAATTCCCCTCCTTCAGACAATTGCTGCCACATACTCTGCCTCACCGCTAGTATCCTCTGTGCTTGTCCTCTGGGGAAACCCTTCCACTCCACACAAAACACTGGCCTACTTGGCCCATAATCTCTCCCTCTCCTCCTTTGGTGCTGCAACCATCTCCCTTGTCCGCCAGCATTCTAGCAGCCTTAACAACCGTTTCCTCCCCAGATCATCCATTGGAACACAAGCTGTCTTGATCTGTGATGATGATGTGGAAGTAGATCCTAAATCCTTTGAGTTTGCTTTTCAGACTTGGAGATTGAATCCCGACCGTCTAATTGGGTTCTTTGTCAGATCACATGATCTTGATTTGTTGTCAAAGAAATGGATTTACACAGTGCATCCAGACAAGTACTCAATTGTGCTCACAAAGTTCATGATTTTGAAAAGCCAGTATCTGTTTGAGTATAGTTGCAAGGGTGGGCCCAGCATGAGTGAAATGAGAAGGACCGTTGATCGGATGCAAAACTGTGAGGATATACTGATGAATTTTGTCGTGGCTGATCGGGCAAATATAGGGCCTATACTGGTAGGGGCTGGGAGAGTCAGGGATTGGGGAGATCCTCGCAATGAGGGTGATGATGGACAGATGGGTTTGAAGGATGGAGAGGATAACAGGGTAAAATCAGTTGGGTTGAGTAGTAGGAGAGGCGAGCATAGGAAGAGACGAGGTGAGTGCATAAGAGAATTTCATAAGCTCTTGGGAAGGATGCCGTTGAGATATAATTATGGAAAGGTAGTTAATGCAGTTGGTGAACAAGGATTGTGCATGAAAGGAGGCAAGTTAGTTTTTTGTGATAAATATGAGTGAATTTTAATGCACTTCATTCACCAGATGAATTCGTGATTCAAATCATGTTTTCCTTGCTGATTCCTCATAAAACAGCTTGTGGTTCATGATTTTATTTACTAAAAAATGTGTATTGATCAGTTCACAGAGAATAAAATTTGTAGTGCAAGTCATCATTCAAATTCGTGAAGAGGCAAGAAAAAAAAAAGGGGAGCATAGGCGATGTAGTATGAAGATCCTATGGTTTAATGCAACAAAAGGTCAGGAGTTTAGTATCTGTCATTCTCTCTCTTCATGAATTTTCCTCAATGACCATTGGAGTCATTGGTGAAAAATATTGTTTGTTGATAGGAATTTGAAAATTCGGGCCAACTAGTTACTGTGTAAACCTGCTCTTTTGATTGTCATTTCTCAGAAGGTATAATTTTATGTAGCATGAATTCCTGTTACTTGGTATGAAAATGAACATAATTTTGTCTTTTCATTATAATTCATGACCTGAAAATCAAACTGTAATGCTGCTGTAGTTCAAATAATTAGCATTTAAATTGCAGGGAGAGCCTGTTCTGAGACCAGGCCAAATTTGACGCATGAGATTCTTATCTTTGCAATTAGCTGCCATAATCGCTTATGTGAAAACTCTTACTTTTAAATTTTCACTGCCATTGTATTTATTACAGCAACTTTGCTGGGGTTTTATTGGAATTATGTAGATCAGAATAGTAATTGTTAATCCACCCATCAATGATATTGATCTCAATTCTTCGTTGTGCAACCAACCAATCTGGATCTGTTGTTTCATTCGCTCTAAGTATATCCAAGCAGTGAGAGCCTGCATAACAACTCTTATGTTTTAATAACAAAGAAAATTCTTATATAGACATTTTAAATATTTTCATATATAAATTAAGCAAATAACTTTGTTGTCATTTTAAAAATATTTTTCAGAATCAATTTCATTTTTGTAAATAAAAAGTTCATATATATATTGAATGGATTTGATTGATTCATAGATGGAAATAGGAATCTAATCTAAGCAATAACAACAAATTCTGAAATTTCGGAAAAAATTAAAGTTATTTTCAATATACATATATAATTAAATGGTGAAATTATCAATATGGCCTTTGATCCGAAGTTTAAAAAAAATGACATTTTTACGAACTTTATATTTTATTTTATTTTACATTTTACTCTTCTTTTTTTCTTTCATTTTTTTACCCAGTAGTTTTGATATTTTGACTTTAAATAAAAAAAAATCATATAAATAGAATTTAGATTCACGGAAAATATAGTTTTGGAAAAAGTTATTTTTTGAATAAAAATGTTAAGTTATATATCAAATGAGATAATTGTAAATTTTTCTATAAGGAGTTAAAAGAATATACCGTTGGTTGTATGGACGGCAACAATAGTATCAGATATGTTCTCCAACACCCTACAAGAACAAAGTACGTATCTTATTAATCTCAGTGGAATTTCGTACGTGATAATATATAACAGAAACGCTTAATTGTACACAAAGCAGTGATAACAGAGAACTTGCAATAAATTACAACCATGAAAAGAGTAGAGAGTGATTAGTGAATTTTCATGAATTAGGAACTAAACAAATGTAAAATCACCATTTTTTTTTATTACCCGCCACTACTGTAAGGATCTTTTAATCCATTGGAGAAGATAATGTTGCTACCAAACCTCCGTAGAACAAGTTTTATGCTCTGCAATTGGAGATGAAACGTCGAATAACTATACACAATATGTTTTTTTATATGACAATAAGTTATTGACTTGACGATGTAACAATTTTTAAATTAAAACATACATGGCCTCCATAATAGGAAGTGACCCAATGAGGGCGAGGGGCGACGCCGTATAAATCCAAGCAGTCTCGTACATAGCTGTTGAGGTCGAAAGGAGAAGGTGGGAACATTGTCTCATTCCCTCGCCCAATAGGAATCACCATCTCGCTACATGTCTAAACACACAAATTATTTATATAAAACAATTAATTTTTAATTTTTAATATAAATATAATGTCTAAAATTAAGGATGTGATTATATGTTATCTTTGCTAACTGAGAATAATTTTGAATTTGGATGTATGATTGATTAGTGAGGTTTATATATGAATTTCATTGTCAATAAAACATTTTGGTGCGAAGCTTTTTCAACTATAAATGATTTTTAAGACCAACTATCTATGCATGTGACTATTGATATTAGTGTGTAAAACATGTTGAAGCAGAATTAGGTGAAATGATTAGCTCTTAAATTTAACACCATTTCTTTTGATTATTTTAAAAGCCACAATTAATACTTCTTTAATAGTCAAGGTCAAACATTCATAATAACATGACTCAAGATGATTTTATTTCTATTTATAATGAATTAAGCTAATGATAAAATTTCACATATAAAATAATTTTCATAATTTTTGTTTTTTTATATCATCATAAATTAAATATAATACATCATAGACCCAGCTAGATAAGAATTTTTTTTTCCAAAACAATAGATAAGTAAGGAAATGAATCAATGATGTTGATTGAATGAAATTTGTGAGTATAATAAATTAAAAGCACACATTAATATATTTATTAATAAACTTTAATGTAGTGATACTACAATTGTTTTTAGGACTGTGAAGTTTCCATTTTGATTTCCAACTAAATTAGAGTACAAATATATTTGTTAATTATATTTAAGACGCTAAAAGTTTAATAGTAACCTAAAATTTTTAAACTCCTATAGTCTTCTAAATACCCCATTTTTTTAAAAGAAATTTAAATGTTTTTTCAATGTTAAATATATAAAAAAATCTTTGTTAGCAAAATCTCTTTATAGATGTAATTAAAAAAATAATATTATGCGATGATAAATCATAAATAAAATTAACATCTTAAATGAAATAAGATAAAAATTAATAAATGTATTTTTAAATAAAATATTTTATTGTTGACATAATTAATATTAAGGATTATATAGTAAATTTTGAAAAATAGAGGGATGCAAGTGTAAATATTACCAAAGGTAACTAAAATTTTAGTATATATAATTAATTAGTAGGACTATCATGTCGACCGAATGAAATATGAGGTATTATTTAGTCGAATTTTCAAAGGGATATATGTGTGAATTTCACAACATGTAATCAAGAGGAAATTGACCACTCAAAGTATCAAACAAACAAAAAAAATGTTGGATTTGAAAAGGTTACATTTATTTGAAACCCTTTTATTTAGATTTTGTCTAAAATAAAATATTATATAAAAAATTTTATAGTGAAATTCTGTCATTATGAAAACAAGTAGTCAAAGCAAATATGGTGGGTTATGATTAGTTTTGCCGCAAATGAAAGAAGAGAGCACATATAGATATGATTGTGAATGCCACTAAAGAGTGGAAAGAGAATGAAAAGCAGAGAAAATTAATGGGAAACGAAATTGCCTGCCATCGCCAACCCACGGCTGTTTCAGAAAGGTTAGTGGGTGGATTCACATAGCATGATCTGTTTCCTCTGGAAGCAACCATTCCACCAACTATTTTGCTAAGGATATCATCATCATCTTTACCTTCTCCATCTATGGCTTTGCAGATTATGCTCACTGGATATGTGGGTGGCTTATTATACTGTGCTGCACTGCTATACATATTGTCTAGGTACTCCTTCAGCTCTTCAGCATCATTCAAGGGTCTATAACAAGAATAATATAAAGAGAATTATTAAAATTTTAACATATGCTTTTCAATCAAAATTTTTAAAATTAAAAAAAAAATTATATATCATTACACCTAACAAGCATATATGCTTCTTTTTTACATAATAATATTTTTTTATGTGACAGTTTATGATTAATTTGATTTATGTAGTTATTACTACTTGCAAGTCTTGAATTTCGTGCTGAGGATTGATAGTCCATTGTGTTTAGAAGCAACTTCATCAATTTCTGCCCATGACTTTTGTATTGTTTGGTAGCAAATCTCGCTTGCTTCCTGTAAAAGGAATAAATAATTCATCGACCCTTTTTATTAATTACTGTAATTAAACACTTAAAAACCTTTTCAAACCACAAGGAAATTAAATGAAAAAGGAAAATTGACAAAAATTACTCTGAAATCCTTGGTGACGATAGAGTAGTATCCATTCGAAGGAGTAATATCATCAAAGTAAAGAATTGGTGCTGACGATGCCAAAGCTCCAAGTGCAACGTGAGGGTATTTTAGTCGAAACCATGATGCCAGCACTAGCAACAATATCATTAAAAAGTAATAAATAAAATAATTATCACCTCAATCAAATAAAATATAATTAAAATCTTCAAAAAATTTATAAAGAAATTTATTACTTGAACCGGGTCTAAGAATTCATTATGAACAAAATTAGTGATTCTTTAATCCAGTTTAGATAAGAGTGTTGTTACGAAGAACAATATGCAGCCACCTACTTCCGCTGTATGATCCGCCGAGCACGATGACCGGAGAATTATGAGCATGTAATTTTTTCTTGATATGAAGGATAATTTCGGCATAATCTGTAATGGCTTGAGCAGAGTTGAAAAATCCAAGAGTGCTTGCATTTTTCAATGCTTCTTCTCTCGATCCAAATGGAATTGATTTCCCATAATATCTATGCTGGTGAAAATAAAAACAAAAAAATTATTAATCAGATTCCAACTCTGAACAAACAATTAATTAATATAAAATCAAATGATTTGATTATTACCTCAATATATACTTGAAGAGCATTAAAATGAGCAGCATTATCGGTGAGAAATCCAATAACAGGAAGATCAGAATCGAGGGATTCTTCTGCACCAAAATAAACAAAGATTGGTGAAGTGGAATTGGCTCCTCCCCAGTATTTGGAATTGATGATATATCTTTGTTGAAAAGTGTCGAAGCTTTCTGGCTTGAAGTTGAAATGATCAAGTGTTTGATTGTAGAAAAATGTTTCCATCTCTTCTGAAATTGTTGTTTCAGACAATAATGTCACACCATCTTCCTCGATTCTTGGACCTGTGGGACTCAGCCTTGGAACATGATAATGAAACCCTGTTGCGGTTGCAGAGGTTAAAAACAACATAAACGGAATTGTTGGATTCATCATTAGAATATTAATTGGTGAAAGCTTTTACTTGTAATATAAATCTTGAACCAGCAGATACTTATATAGCATAATTTGACATGCTTGCTCAAGATGATATATTAATTTACAAATCCAGCCAATAATATATTACTGTATAAAAAATTCTATTTTTATTTAATAAATATATAATAACAAATTATCAATTCGGTTCATAAATAAAAATAAAAATAAAAATATGGGTTTGGATAAAAATTTTCCATGAGGGAAACTTGTTATAAATGGAAAAACAAGTTATTTTATAATAATATAATTGGTGAACATTAACAAAAGTGGACCATATCTTACTCAATGGGTTGGCTCCACCATTTCACACTCCTAGAGCAAAATGACATATGAACTCATCCTTAGTAGCTAATTAGTCGTCATAAATTTTTATTTAATATCCTAGTCAATTAGTGTCATTGATTCTAATTTCCTCTAGAAACTAGTTAATTGTCAACGCGTTTTAGGGTTTTTTGACATTATAATTGAATTTTCTAATAAAATAGAAAAAAATGATCTATATAATATAGCGACATAATTAATTTCTAGAAACAAATTGTGTTTAACAATGACAACATAATTAAAATTTAATTTAGAAAATCTATACAACTGTATAAAGTTCAAATAAATTGAAAGAGTAGTTTTGAAAATTTCAAAATTTGTAAGCAATCTAAATCTAACATTTTTTAGACAGTTTGTTTAGTTCAACAGTGGTGGTTAGCTATTAATATCTAGTGGTTAGCTATTAATATCTAGTGATGATAAGTAACTTTCAGTTGCTAACGATATCAACAATTTATAATTAATTTAATTTTAAAATATTTGATAACTTAACGGTTAAAAATTAATTACAAATTTTATTACTTTAAATATACTAAGATGAATATACTCAAGATTTATTTCTGACTTCAATATATACACATGTGAAGAGAATTTCTTTGTCAAAAAATAAAAGGTAGAGATGGAGAATTTAAAAAATTATTGAGATTCCTTAAGACATGTCATCTTATTTATTCGGTCATTACTTACAAGTAAATAGTATAAGATGGTACATATAAGAAAGCTGGTTTACAAGAGATATTTGACAACCTATCATTTGCAGTTTTTTGTTTAATTTTATTGAATTCAAATAGGGGAGGATTTAAGTTTAAGGAATATTTATTGAAAATAAGCTGGCATAGTTTTATTTTTTAACTAAACATGGAAATAAATAATTAATTAAAAAAATCTCTCAGATCAAATTAATATATATATATATATATAACCCAAAAGGCAATGAATCTAGAAAACAAAAACATATATCAAACCCGAATTTTATGAATTTATTCATTTAAATTTTTTTAATTAAAAATTTTTTATTTTATTTTTCTTAATTATTAATTTTTGAACTTATTTATATGCTATGAAATAAAAATTCATTTAATTGATTATAATTGATTTATTGCTAATTGAGTGATTCATAAACAGGAACTAATTAATTCAAAATTTATTCAATTAACTCAATTAACTATTAAATTGACAATTGAATAAAATTAGTAATTAAAATAATTAATTGTTAAAAGAGCCAATTATATAATTTTTAACAAAAATCATATTAATTGGATGGCAAAGTTAGTTGACGTACATGTATTTGGATACACTCAAACGTTGGTAAATCGTTCATTTTAAGTTAATTAACTTCAAAGAAAGATTATAAAATTTTTAATTTTTGTATATATATATAAAAAACATCTTTAATCTTCAATGTTCATGCTTTATAAAAATTTAGAAAAACATATTTAACAATTCATAAGAGATTCCTTAATGTAAATTCTTACCTAGATTTGATATACTACAAGAAAAATATGTTTTAGCGACGGATAAATCCGTCACGAAAATTAAAAATTTCGTCGCTAATCTAATTTAACGACAGAATTGCTACTGATTAAGTCCGTCGCAGAAAACCTTCTCGCAAGTCCAATAGCGACAGATTATTATTCTGTCGCTAACTTTAGCGACGGAATTAGTGACGGAATATCTGTCACTAAGTCTATTACAGAAATTGTAGTGACGACAGAAAATATCTTGCTCTGTCAGTCGCTATTTTGCTACGGACAGAGTCCGTCGCTAGTTGCTACGGAAAAGAGTTCGTCGCTATTTGGCTACGGACAGAGTTCATCGCTAGTTGGCTATAGACATTGTCCATCGCTAGTTGGCTACAGACATTGTCCGTCGCTATTTTGCTACGGACAACGTCCGTCGCTAAGGTTTGTTGGGCATCTACTCTATATATTAAATTTTGTAATTTAAATATTTTTGCAATTTAAAATTTTAATTAAATGAAAACCGAAATTTTTTTTAATCTCGTTATGGCGGTTGCAAGAGCGATTAAATGAGACCTTAACACATTTGGAATGATTGGAGTAAATGCCATTATAATCTCATTTCAAAATGTTAAAACTAAATTTACTTTTAAAGACAGAGACTGAATCCTGCAAGTCAGTAGTGAAACTAATACTTGAAAGCTGAATAAAAACATGATTATTACAACAGTCCCTGTTTACACTTGTTATGCATAAGATATTTATACGAATGACTCAAAACAATTTATGATGTTCATTTTTCCAATGCAAAACTAGACAGAAAGTAAAATAGCCAGGAAAGAAAGTTGATTACATCTCAGACTCGGATTTCTATGTTAGTACTATTCTTAGCTTTCATTTTACCAATTGTAGGATGTTAAGAATTAAGGGACTAGTTCAAGTCATGCAGCAAGAGTTGGCAAATCAGATGGGTGAGAATCCGCAGCTGCAGCTTGTAATGTTGCAGCATCAGAACAGAACAGGTGCATGATATCTATTCTTTTCTTATCACTAACCTCTTTAAATGCAGTCTTTTCTTGGGGTTCCTCTCTAAAGGAGCAGTTGTTCTGATGAGTGACGCTGGTGACATTTAGGTCAGGTTTCCACTATGTTTTCAGGTTGATGAGTGGGAATCTCTTTAGGTATATATCAATATCAAGGGAAGCAATCCTTTTTTGCTTTATATGTCCTTGCCGTAATATTTATAGAAGCTTACGTGAGTAGGATATTACTAGGCGAAAGCTGTTTTGATTTTCTGTTTCTAAATGATAATATTTTGTAATCCTAAATCTGTCACTCTATATATTTTATTGCTTCATTGACCATTTTTTATTTGTTCATTCCTTCTTTTGCTTTCCGCCCGCGTATTTTAATGCTTTTAAAGTGCATTATCCATTGAACAATACAATGACAAAAGCTGAATCAGGAAAAAGAACTCATGATCAATATCTGCTAAAAAAAATTAAAAACCTCACATGGTATGCTCAAATAAGCACGATAAGCTTTAAATTTAATTAGCTATCAAGCTGTAACCCTTTATTCTTGGAAATATTTGCTTGCCTTCTAAGTACTCAACTCATGCTGATAGAAATCAGCAACCCACTTGCAGCCACTTGTTCCAAATTGATTTCTTGCTTTGCTTGAGGAAATATTTTGTTCATTTTAGTTAATTTGAAATTATCTAATGGACACTTAATCAAATGATAGATTCCTTATCTCCAGTAATTAATACAGAGATAGATTTACATGTGTAACTATTGCCCAAACAAGACTGATGTAAAAGTGGAAGAAACTAATCTATAAACATTTTCATATACATGAAGCCTTCACAATGTTTAGGTTGCTATTGGTTCTTTGGATAAGCCAAATTTAAGTCTCCTCTTTCTTTGTTTTCTCAGATATTAAAATCATTTGCATTAAATAAATAAAGTTACCAAAGATGAAATTCAAGACTTGCTTCACCAACTACACCTGATTTCACTGTCCTTCGGAGTGGCTCCACCTCAGTGTCTCTCTTCTGATAATGATAAGAAATGGAATTATGAGAATCTTGTGATCTTTTTTAGGCAGAATCAGATAAATCCTAATGTGAAATGAAGCAAAAGGTACCAGTTAGCAGAAGAATGGAATGCAAGTGTAGACAGTTGTATAATAAATATATCACATAAATATTACATACAGGGTAGATTACCATAAACTGTAAGAAAATAGATCAGAAGACAAACCGCATATGTTTAACCAACCATCCGTCCCAATCAGATTTGAGATAATGAAACATATGCAAAACCATAACCAGCAATACGAATTCTATTAAAACACATAAATTCAGCATCATGCAATACATTATGTACTAGTCCTAAATTTGATTGATTACCATCTAAAAGCTGGAGAAATTAACTTTGCATATATACCATACATATAGCAAGAGTATTATTCTACTGAGGATGGAACTATGGATATACAGTGATTAGATGCCTAACTGCACTATTTTATTACAATATTTTGGGAACAAAAATAATCTAGCACAGCTTCAAGCTACTGTACGCATTTGCAATCATATGCGACATGGAAAATCCCAAGGTAGCACTCTATCCATTAAAGAAAGTTCCCAGATGAAATCAACTAAAAAAAACTTTTCAGCCAAATACTACTAACTATTAAATGCTCTATATTGGGGAAACATAAAGCCAAGTAATAATAATAAATCAAAAAATAATTACTCTGGTAGCGAGGCTGAGATCGGGGACTTGAAATTGGAGTTGAAGAAGAAGAGATGAGGGAAGAAGGGGAGGATCCAAACAGGTTCCAAATCTGAAAGACTGAAACAGCAAAGGTATGAAACTCAAGAAATTGAAATTGACAAGTTAATGAACATGAAAGACCAATTAATTGTAGAATGAATAAGAGAAATTGATGGAGAGATTTACCTGAAAAAAATCCACGAATAAGCTTGAGATTGATACAAAAACGTCAGATAGAGAACGCTCAGAGATACAGAAAGAAGCCGTCAGTAGAAAAAAAAAAAAGGGATATGGACACTATGAAGCTAAGAAATTGGGAAAAAGACATAAATGTGCCATTAACATTAACAACCAATTATATAATTTTACTTTCAAATTTAAAACATTACAAAACTGGCTTTTCCAAAACATACAAACAAGTAAAATAAAAAAAATTTGCATAAAAAAACAGCAGCTACTGACTGAGACCGGGAGTAGAGGAGGGAGAGGACCGGAGTCGATCGGGGCTGGGAGTAGAGGAGGAGCACGACCGGAGCAGAGGAGGAGCGTGGCCGGAGGAGATGCAGTCGACGGTGGGAGTGGGAGAGAAGAGAAGTCGGCTGGGTCGGAAGGGGGGGAAAAAGGACGCGCAGAGGGGGAAATTTTTTGGGTTTCAGATTTATAACCCACCCAAGAAAAACGACGCCGTTTCATATTAAATAAATAGCACCGTTTCTTAAATTTTTAGCGACGGAACATTTCCATCGTAACATTCGTCACCAATGTAAAGATATTTTCCGGCGCTAAATATCAGCGACAAAATATTTCGTCGCTAGAGTTTGACATTTTTTAACTTAGCGACGGATTTGTGACTATTTGCAGTGGCTATTAAGCGACAGAAAGACTCCGTCGCTAATAATAGCAACGGTAAATTTTCGTCGCTAAATATTTATGTAATTATTAATTGATTTAGCGACGACATTTCCCTAGCAACTTTGTGACAAATATAATTCTGTCGCTATTTTATCAATTTTGCGATGATTTTATATCCGTCGCTAATCTGTCGCAAATTTTTAGTGCTCTATAATCCCTACATATTAGCTACAACATTTAGCTACGGTCATAATCTGTAGCAAATTTTCCTCGCTAATCTGTCGCTATTATTGACGAATAAACTATTAATTTTTTTTTAATTGTCGTCGCTGATCTGAAACTAACTGCTACGGATGTCAATCCATCGCTAAATATCGTCGCTATTCTATTAATTTCTTGTAGTGATATTTTCAATTAACCAAATTAATAATTTATTTTATATTAAAAAAGTAACTTTTATCATCAACTTTATATTTATAAAAAAATAAAATTTATATAATAATATATTTATATTAATTCAATTCATAAATAAATATATAAATTGGATTCATGAATAAATATAAAAACTTAATCTTAATATTATATTTCATTTATTTATTAATCATGTTCTCTCCATATAAATTCCATTTAAGGAAGAACAGTAATATGTCATTAAGAAACAGGCCTAAGCAATAAATTGTGATGGTGGGAATAATTGAAGTGTCTAAGATTTTTGAAGAGGTAGTCCACTATATGAGGAAGAGAATTGCTTGTACACAAGTGCTAACACAAGTGCTATCACTTAATAAGCTAGGATAGCTAGTGGAAGATAGTATTTTTACATTAGTACATCAGTCATAAGTTTCAGGTTTGAATCTCTCCCGTTATAATTCAAAAAAAATCACCAAGTAAAAAATTAATTAATAAATTTTTTTAATAAAAAAAAACATATAGAGTGCCCATCAATCAACAAACTAAGGTGCCCATAATCATAAAGCAGCCAATCACATTCACAACAAATTAAAGTTCCTCTTTTCCATAAATAACATTTTTCCCAAAAGAAAGTTATATTCTTGCTTTGGGTTTTTAATTTTATTTTCAATGACTGCCTACTACAATTAGAAGCATCTGTATCACTTTTTTCTAAAAAAAAATATATGATAACTGGAAATTCTTACTCAATAATGATAATTATATCACAATCACATTTAAAGTTGTGAGTGGTATTTTCCTTAATTTCTTATACACACTCTAAGATAGTTACTGTATTAACTATATGCCAAAAATAATACATCATTCAAAGTTTATATATAATATTATTTAACTCGATTAAAATTGGTTCAAAAATTTCAATTTAAAATTTACTAAAAATTGAATGAATCAACTTGAACACGAAATAATTATTTTTTTTCAAAATAAAAAAGAGTTGAATCAATAGCGAAAACAATTTGAATTATTTAATTCGAATGACAAAATTAACTAAAGAATGATAACTCAAATTTGAATTTATCCAACTCAATACAATTACCAAATATAATTCATAGTCATATATTTTCCTGTTGGACTTAGATCCTCTTCCATTTGGATAAGTATGACATTTTATATTTACATTATTTCAGAATTCCAATTTAAAATATATACAGTTGAGAAATTAAAATTTACTTAAATATTACTTATAAACTTTCAAAAAATAAATAATTGATTATTGGAGAATAATACATCAGTCATCTAAATTTAAAAGTTGAGATTGTTTCTCTTAAACTAATTCTCCAAACCGTACGGTTGAAGTATCAACTTGGCTTCAGACTTCTTTACAATAATCAACTTGATTCAAAGATAACTTTTGAGTGTAATTTATATGTACAGTCAATATGTCCAATTTAATCTTAAAAACACTTTTGTTAGTTATTACTTTAAAATACTTTATTACCATATTTTCTATTGTAATTTTATAGTGAATTGTGTACTCAAATTTTACAATTAAAACAAAAAAATAAAATAAAAATAAGATGACAGAGAGTATTTTTAAGAATGAAATTATAGAAATTACGTAGGATAATAGGTTGTGTAGAAATTAGGTAGGATAAATGGGCTTATTAGACCTTACTTTTTCCAAAAGCTAGCTCAATGGAAGATTATTTAAGCCAGTACAAGTACTTGTTTAATATAACTAGTCCATTGTTGAGTTATGATACCATGTAAAATTAGGTAGAGATATCAGGCCATGTAGAAATTAGGTGTGTTAAATGAATTTGATTATAAATTTTTTGAATAGGAGAATTGTTCAAATTATTGTTAGTAATTCAATATGGGATAATCAATATAAATCAAGTAATTTAGTTAAAAATTACAAATTATATATTAGTTAGACTCAAGATTTTATTTTATAATAAATTAATTATCAAAAATTTAAATTCTAAGTGCACCATTAATTCCAAAATATATAACGATGATTTGATAGCTTTTCAATTGAGAGTGCACTTCGAAATTGATGATTTCTTGCTAGCTATGCCATTACATTATAGTGATACCTGATTGCTTGCGTATGAATACAAAATTGCCCATTCCCACCTCTCATAAAAATAAACAAATAAAAAGAGAAAAAAAATCCTATGATTTATTGATTTAATAGCTTTTAATTGCCAATTCACACTTCTAATAAAAAAATTTATATTTATAATATTATGTCACTATAACTAATTAAGAATATTTGAGGTTTTCCACAGAAACAAACAGAAAGAAGAAGTGTATAATCCTGTCAAATTTTAGGAAAAGATAACTCAATTCATCACAATTAATTTTCCACGCAGTCACAATATTATCACATTTGCATTCAAACTGAAATAAACTTATTGACATATGTGGCCAATAATTGCAATTTGAGTTCAAAAATTAGAAATGTCGTCTAATAATTAATTTAATTATTCCAAAATTAAACAAATAATATAATATCTTTTAGAAAATTATTTTTCTATTTTACTAATATAAAATTAAAAGTAAAAATTATTCTTATGGTATGACAGTTTACCATTAACTTGATTCAAGAAGAGAAATATGAATAGAATATAGACAGATAAAAATTCTTCAGGAAATCTGAAGTCTGAATTCTCCTAATATAAAAAAAAAAAGAAAATTTTATTTATTTATTTATTTTTTTACATTTTTCTCATATTGAATATTGTTCTTTTTTAATCTTTTACAGTAAATTTTTGAAATGCAAATAAGGAAGGGGAAAGTTAAATCCAAGTAATATCATTTGACAATATTATTATAAAAAAATGATAATGATTCTGTTAGAATTAAAATTGAAATAGAGTAGAGAAAAATATTTATTATTGCAGATGGAATGAGTTGTGATCCAAAGCTGAATAATTAGATTAAGATAGTGAAATAATTATTCATTTTTCAGCTAAATAGAAGGGGGGAAATAAAAGGAGGGTTTTTAGGGAGTTTTGTTGGCAGGCTTAGTAGCAAGCTTAGCATAGTACTCTGCAAGCCAAAAGGCAATATTTTTTATCTCTTTATGTCTCTGCGCAACCAGCCATGCAGGATCACTTGGTGTTGGAGTTAATACATCCAAGCAATGAGCACCTACTTACCATAACAAAAATCTCCCAATTAAAATTAAATAAAATCATTTGGAAAAATAAATTAATCATTTACCTTCATCTGTGTGTATAGAAACAATACTATCTGATATGTCCTCTAAAACTCTGTACGTAAGCCAAGAAATTTAAAAAAAATAATAATAATAAATGGATTAGACTAACATAATAATAATAATAATAATAATAAGTGTTGTTTGACATTGTGTTTTTCGGAAAAAAAAATATATATATTTTTTAAAATTTTCTAAGTTCTGAAACTGTTTTTAAAATAAATTAGGTAACTAAATATTTTCTTTTTCTAGAACTAGGGTTAACCCGTTTTTAAAAAATTAAAAAATTCAGTGAAATAAATTGAAAAAAATTAAATATATATTAATTTTGACACAAAATAGTATCCCAAACACTCAAATAGTCATAATTAACACAGTTGGAAAGTTGAAGTTCTTACCCTCCAGAGCTCCATGGATCGCGCAATCCATTGGAGAAAATGATGTTGCTTCCGAAATTTCCAAGCGCATATTTAATATTCTAAAGATTATAACATAAAATTCTTCTAATTAATTAAATTTTATTCATGAAATGGTAAAATAAAAGGATTAATCAGGAAGGTTGATAGATTGATTAAGGAGCTTACACGACCACCAAATTGGGTTGGAGCCCAGTAAGGCCTTGGGGTGATACCATAAAGTTGTTGACATGATTTTGTATAGTGATTCAGATCAAACGGTGATACTTCGAACATCGTTTCGTTGTTATCAATCCCCATAGGTATTACCAGCTCTGTGCATGTCTGAAAGATGCATGAATTAATCTCTATTATATAGTTAATATGAGGGAAAAAAAGGGATGATACTTGGGGAAAATTAGAAAAAAAAAGGGACGATATACGGTCGAGATTTTTGTACTGTGAATCCCAGTAGTATCTCTATATCAGATTTTCATGCATTGAGAGGTTAAATTTAAAGGAACTATAAAAATTAAGGTTCAAATTGTAATATAAAAATATAATTTCTACTAATTTTCAGTAAAAAGATAAAGATGTACCTGCCATCCCCATGCACTCTTCCAGCTTTCTGTTGAATCATATACATAAATGCATTCAGAAGTGGCATTGAGACCAGCAGCTATTCGGCCGAGAACATCGGTGCTATTTGGTGCTCCATCAATGCCTTTGCATAAATTTTCCACATAATAATTTGGAGGATTGTCATATTGAGCAGAGGCCATATACTCAACTGCCAGTAAGTCCTTGAGTTCTTGTGATGAGTTCAAAGGACTTGGAAAAGCCACAACGAAAATAGATTAATAAATGCTTATATAGTTACACCAGGAAATTTGATAACAATAATTGAAAAAAGAAAAACTTAATATATTGATCATTTACCTGCAAACGTTGAATATGTTGCCAAGGGTCCAAAGACCATTAGGTTGAGCTGCAATTCTGTCGATTTCAGACCATGATTGTTTTATAGTGTTGTAACAACTCTCACTCGTATTCTGCACCAACCCAACATTATTAATAAGCATTGAGGATTCGATCCAATCGAATTATGAGATGGAAGAAATTAAAACAAGCTTAATTTGGTTAATTATTTAATTTCCTACCTTGAAATCGTTGGATACAACAACTTGGTATGCATCTGGTGGGGTGATGTCCACAAAGTAGCGTATTGGAGCAGATGAGGCCAAAGCACCAATTATAATGTGAGGATATTTTAGACGAAACCATGAGGCTAGCACTGCAATTAATGAATTTGCAGAAGACAGGTATTAGGCCTAAAAATAGATTTCAGGTTAACTGATCAGTACAAAAAAGTTCGAGAGAGCCATTTGGGGAAAGCAACTGAAAAAACTAACTGAAGCAAAAAAATTTTCCTAAACTTACTTCCACCATAAGAGGCTCCAACAGCAATAACGGGGCAACTTTCAGCATACAGATTTTTCTTAACATCAGTAATAACCTGAGCATAATCTGCCAAAGCCTGTTCTGAGCTCAAGTATCCCATTGTGCTTGCATTTTGGAATGTTTGATTTCTCGTTCCAAATGGTAACGATTCCCCATAGTATCGGTGCTGTATATATAAAATCACTTATCATTATATCATGTTTTCCATCTCTAAAGAATATTTATCTATGTTTACAAATTATTCTGTCTGTACAATTCTATTTTCACATTTATTAAGAAAATTCTATAAATATAGTTAAAAGTATTCAATTTTCCTAATATATCCGTACATTAATTTATTAGATATCTATCTAAAAATTATAGATTAATTATTGTTTCAAAATGACTTAAATCATTTTAAAATTAGTTTCACAATAATTATAAACTTTTTTCTATCTCTTAAACTCTCGATGAATTCAACACTTAATCAACAAATAAACCATGTTAGTAGGCCATAATATAATTTGGAATAATTATAAAAGAAAACTTATCTAGAATATAACATACATGCATAAATCCTCACCTCTATAAATAACAGCAAACCTTTAAAACGAGCAGCAAGATCAGATATGAAATTCACATACAAAACATCTCCTTCTATGTTGCCTTCTTCACCTACATAAACAAAAATGGGGGAGCTCGTATTTACGCCACCCCAATACTTGAAGTTGAGTATATATCTCTGCTGGAAAGTTGCATAGCTCTCAGGATAATAGTTAAAATGATCGAGTGTCTGGGTATAAAAATGGGTTTCATATTCTGGAGGGAGTTCCATGGAGGCTGAAAAGCTGATAGCCTCATGTCTAATTGGACTTAATCTTAATCCTTGTGGATATGCAGATGATAGATATGTTGCTATTACTACAAGAAAGACTATTAGCTGAAATTGTAAAAATGCCATCTTGAGCTACGTACCCACACTAATTGTTGCCTTCAGAATCAATTTATATATACATATAAGTGGGGGAGTAATTTTTTTCCATTTTGTTGTTGGAATTTTGCATCCAAACGGCCTTGTATTCATCAAGGAACTTTCTCAGACGGTTGTAGTTTTGGACTGTTGAGTTTTGTTCTAGAATTCATGAAATATAGCCGGCCAAGACACAGTTAATTATAAAATGACAAATAGATGCCTGCTTAAATTACCTTTTCTTTTTGTTATTCCTTTTCAAATTAAAAAAATAAGCATATTTTGGTCCTGAATTTTAAGAATTTATGAAATTAAATTTTATAACTGAAAATTTATTCAATGGCGTTCCTTAACTATTAAATTTATTTAATTGATTTCCTTAATTATCAGCTTCGAACTAATTTAGTTCTTATTTAGGAAACATTTACCATCTTTAATCAATGATAGTTAATTTGACAACTTTTTAGTTAAGGAACTGAATTAGTTCAAAATTAATAATAAAAAGACTCCTTCAAATAAATTGTGATGTAAGGGACTTAATTGCCTCACTTCATAAAGTTTAGGGATCCAGTATGTTTTTTTTAATACATAAATTTTGGCCTCTTGACATTTCATGATATATGTGCAACAATTAGTTATTATCATTTGTGCTGACAACATATATAAATTATTAACTCGATATATAAAAGTATATATAAATTGAGTCTAATTAAAAAATTTTCGCATATATTTCCATGTTTGATAAATTTTAAGTCTTAGTTTTTGTTCATACTTGCTAAACCAACAGTTAAAATTTTTCAAACTTTTGAGGCTCTAAATATTTTTCTTTATTCGACCTAGTCAATAAGTTTTATTTTTGGTCAAATGGATCCTCATGTTTTATAATTTTTGAAAGAGGAATGTGATTGACTGAGTGCCAGTCAAATAACTCTTGTAATTAAGTCTTTGAATTATTTAGTTGGCTCAAAATTCTGATTGATATCTTTATATTGTTTTATTTTTTCTATTGCTGGTACAAAACTCCCTTTATTTTTTATATTGTAACTCCCTATTGTAGATACAAATGGAGTTCAATTGCAAGCTTGCCAATATAACAGACAACAGAATTGGCTAAAAATAGCAATAGCCGATAAATAAGCAATAATATGCTGCTGATCTCATCTTCACTTCAGGTTAAGTACATTAGTCAATGTCTCCATTCTCTTTGCCAAAAGATGTCATTGAATACCATTGAGTTTTAGCTCTGTAGTATGTAGTACTCACATCGGTTTTCAGAACTGGAATTTTTCGAGTTCAAACCTGATCATTAATCATATAATTAAACTAAGAAAAAAAAGGTCAATTCTATCAATCGACATATTCAGCTGGCATTTTGTTAGCAGGGTATCTATACTGTAAATTGGAATCATCTTCAGAAGTATAAATGTTAGCTTATAAATCTCACAGCACAACCGTTATAATTTTAAGAAAGCAAAAAATTTCATAGCATAAAATGTTGGGCACAACAGGTATAACAACACAATAAATACAGAATAAAAATAATCAGCAAAAATAATATCAACAATTTAATCTGATTCACTTTTTTAATTTGGGTTAGTCCACGAGACAAACTTTAAATATTTTTCTTATACTAATAAAAATTAATAGATACAAAAAGAGAATTTCTTCTAGACACATGCTAGAGGTAATACAAAAATATGAGATAAGTCTAAAAATAATGACACTTAAGTGTTTTTCAAAAACACTCCAAAACTATTTTATTCACTATTTTTGTTATTCACATTTTCTGGAAAAAATTCCAAAAAACCAATTATCTCACACAATAAGAATTTTTTTCTCAATTACAATGTTTTGCTCTCAATTGTGTATTTCTTTTGAAATGCATAGACTTTTTTATTGGCAAGGAGAACTTGCAAAATGTGGCAAAACTTTAGTCACGTATGTACCATTTTCAAACCACAATTTTTTTCATATAATTGAATGATGGTTAATGGGTGGCGAGCCCCTTGGTAGGGATCCTTACCAACAAATTTCTTCCTCCCGCCTACATGAGAGGTTTAACTATTCCTGCAGTTAGACGACAAAATTTAAAATATGATATTGATCGAATCCTTTCAATATGTCTGATTCATTATCATTTATATGAATTTTCTCAACCCGTAGTAACTTCTTTTTCATCACATTTCTGATCCTTGAATGTAAGAAGACATTATTTCCAAAATGAATAACACTCAGTCTATCACAAAACAACTGATATCTGTTTTGCTGCAATCCAAGTTTTTTCAAAAATTTATTCATCCACAACTTTTTACATGTTTATGTTGGTATAATAAATTCTGCTTCAGTAGTGAATTGTGTAATACACTTTTATAACTTTAACTGCTATGACACAGCTTCTCATGCAAAAGTAATCAGATATCCTGATGTAGACTTTTTTGAGTCTATATCGCCAGCCATATCCACATTTGTATATCCAATCAATATGAGTTTGGTATCTCCAAAACATAAAATATTTTTTAAGTATTCCCAAAAAACCTAAAAATCTACTTTACTGCAGCTCAATGTTATTTTTTAGGATTTAAAAGAAATTTGCTCACTACTTTAAATACATTAGCAATATTAGATCGTGTGCACACCATGATATATATCAAACTTCCAACTGCTGAAGCATATGAAACTTTATTCTTCTGATCCATCTCTGTCTGTTGAAGGATACTGTTTGTAATTAAGTTTAAATTGATTACTAAGAGGACAACTAATCGTTTTAGTTTGGTCAATTTTAAATCTTTAAAGTACTTTTCTTAATGTACTTCTCTAGAGACAACCATAATTTCTTGGTGCTTCTATCTTCGATAATTTTCATGCCAAAAATTTATTTTGTTGGCTCCAAGTCTTTCATAGCAAAACAACTTACTTAATTTCTTTTTTAAGCTATCAATTCTAGAAACATTCAAGTCAACAATCAACATATCATTCACATAAAGCAAAAGAATAATAAAATATTCATCATAAAATTTCTACACAAAAACATAATGGTTTGAAATAGTTTTCTTATAGTCTTGCTCTCCCATAACACATTTGAACTTCTTATACCATTGTTTTGATACCTATTTCAAGCCTTGAAGACTTTTCTTTAATTTGCAAACATAGTCCTATTTTTCATTTTGCTTAAAACCCTTTAGTATGTATGTCTCATCTTCCAAATCATCATGCAAGAAGACAATTTTGATATTCACTTATGCAATCTTCAGGTCAAGACTCGTTGTTAATCCCAACATTGTATAGATGAATTTCATTTTCACAACTGATGAGAAAATCTCATCAAAGTCATTCTCTTTCCTTTGGTTATATTTTTGGACAACCAATCTGACTTTGAATTTCATAGGGGAACTATTTTCTTCATAATTAATTTTGAACAACCATTAATTTTTCAAAACTCTATTTCCTTTTGACAGTTTTACCAGTTCAAAAGTCTTATTCTTATGTAACGATTTCATCTCATCCTGCATGACTTCAATCCATTTTTGTCTATGGTCATCAGCTATAGCTTCTTCAAAGCTCTCTAATTCTTCTCTATCAGTGAATAACACAAATTCATTTGCTGGATACTTTGTAGAAAGTTGTCTTACTCTATTACTCATTCTCAAATGAACTGGAGAGGTCACAAGTGTTGGTTGATGATAAATATCATCATCTTCAACATCATCTTCTGGATTATCAATAGGAGCATTAATTTGTTCAAGTATATCAATATGATCTTCATCCCTAACTTGTTTTGGCACTAATATTGGAGGAATCAATTTCATATTTTCTAAGTTACCATAAGAATTAGGAACATTATTTTTCGTCCTGACAATATCTTTAATGGTCTCATTTTCAATGAAAACAATATCACAACTTCTGACAAGTTTCTTCTTTACTGGATCATAAAATCTATAGTCAAATTGATAATTGTTGTAGCTAATAAAAATACATTGTCGTGTTTTGACATCTAACTTAGACCTCTCATCTTTTGGAATGTGTACATAAGCATTGCAACCAAAAATACTCGTAGATGATTATAGGAAACATATTTTCCTAACCTTGCTTTCTCTAATACATTTAGCTTTAGAGGAATATAGGATAAAATATTCAACATGTACACAACCATGAGTAAAGTTTCTTCCCAAATTGTTTTAGACAACTTTATATGTGAGAGTAAATATCTGAATCTATCAATTAAAGTTTTGTTCATTCTCTCAGCTAGACCATTCAACTGTCGTATTTTTAGAAGCATTGTCTAATGCCGAATACCGTATTTTTTTATAGTAGACATCAAATGGTTCAATGTATTATCTACCATTATTTGTCTGGATGCACTTCAATTTCTTTATGGTTTCTCTCTCAACTAAGGTATGAAGCTCTTTAAAGACATTTAACACATGATTTTTGTCTTTAAAGCGTATACTCATGTCTTCCTAAAATGATCATCAATAAAAGTCACAAAATATGATGAGTCATTGCCTTTTGGATCAAAAGATGAGGTATTTTAAAATTCCTAACACCTTGGAATACTTGAGCTCAGAACAAGCTCTAGCATGACAATCTAGAAAGTAAAATCAGTCATTCAATGTTAATTCTTGATGGCTCGTACTAATTAATTATAGCATCGATACTATGGCGAGTCAATGCGTTTTGGATCAAAAGATGAGTCATTTCAAAATTCGAGCACCCTAGGATACTCGAGCTCAAAACAAGCTCTAGCAGATTATGCACAGGTGATAACCGATGTTAAGAAGAACCTGTCTGCAGAGAATTGCCCTGCTATTGCAGTTGGAGCTTCTTATGGTGGAAGTAAGTTAGTTACACTTGAAATATTTTTCTTTTGGAAAATCTGGTTCAAACTCATCTTTTTTTTTTTTTTCTTGTTTCTGTTTTGGATCAGTGCTCGCATCCTGGTTTCGTCTAAAATATCCTCACATTGTAATTGGTGCTTTGGCTTCATCTTCTCCCATACTCTACTTCGATGATATCACACCCCAAAATGGGTACCATTCTGTTGTCACAAAGGATTTTAGAGTAAGAAATTTCATAAATCATGATATTGAATCTGTCATGATTGATTACTCAAAACCAACTAATTAATTTTTCTGGTGTACTTGTATCAAATGATGCAGGAAGCTAGTGAAAGTTGTTACACCACAATTAAACAGTCTTGGTCTGAGATTGATAGAATTGCAGCTGAACAGAATGGGTTATTGACACTTAGCAATAAGTTCAACACTTGCAGGTAATTAATTAGTCAATTAAGCCTTTGCCAGCTTTATAAATTTAACACTTATTCATTGTTTTGTGCCTCATCTTCAAGCCCTCTGAATTCGTCGAAAGAGCTCAAGGACTACTTGGAAATCCTGTATATTAGTGCAGCTCAATACGACAGCCCTCTATATGATCAAATCCGGAACACATGTCGCGCCATCGATGGAGCTCCCGAAAGAACCGATATTCTTGGCAGAATTTTTGCAGGAATCAATGCTAGATTATTTGGATGGACTTCCTGACATTCTACATTTTCTTTTGAACTGAAAGAATAAAAGATACTTACGGCTTCAAAAAAGGGCCCTACCGGGTTCGAACCGGTGACCTCTTGATCTGCAGTCAAATGCTCTACCACTGAGCTAAGGACCCAAGTGGTCGTTGTGATAAATTAAAAAACATGTTACGAGAAACCTTCACTTTTCATTGAATTTTACTTCTGAATTATTATTGAATGAAAAATTATTAATAATAACTTAAATATTAAATTATTTATAAATTACACAATTCATGTGTAATATAATGTCTATAGATTAGAACTCTTTATAAATATAATGTCTTTGGCTATCTTTCACAAGGAATAAAATACAATTTAATGTTTTTGACCAATTTGGAGATTGATCCCTCGAAGCAATCAAATCCTTAACTCATTTGTTCTTAATTTTTCTGAATTTCACTTTTAAAACCGGACCTTATCAGACTCCACATCATCATATCCAACAATGGTCAAGCCAGTCAGAGATGGCAGCATTCGCATATAATACTGCATGGGGCCAGCAATGACATTCTTGCAATAGCGGATCTCAAGTGATTCTAGTTTGGAGGGCAAACCACCTTGAAGAAATGAGTTCTCCAGCAATGGACACCTTATTATACTCCAACTTCACGAGAGAGGAGAAAAAGAATTTCGTATTTTCTGACAAGAACTGGAGATTCCGGCAATTAGTGATTTTTATCTCTCGAAGGTATTGAAGCCTTTTGAAGTCCATAGATTTCTGATTTGGAAGACTGCTGATTCTGAGGTAGGTAAGAGTGAAGGGAAACTGCAAAGTTTTTGCATCTTCTTCTTCATTGCTACTGCCAGCAATGAGCTTGAGTTTATGGCAAATTACGATGGCCAGTGATTCTAACCTAGAGGGCAAACCCCTTTTGGAAACGACTCAAACTGGGGACAACTTTCTATTCTCAAATACACAAGTGAAGGAAGGAGGGATTGCATATTTTGAGGAAGCCACTTCGAAGTTGGGCACTGCAATAACCGAAGATCTGTCTCATTTGGGGTACATAATCCTCCAGCCTGAAAAGATACAAAACTAGAACAGCTATTGATTTCCAGGGAATTGAGAGATGCGAGTTCACAATGACTTCCCGTAGATGCTGAAAGGGTCTTGAAATTTGGGCATTGACGAATAACAAGTCTCTTTAAACTGGGGAATCTCTCCAAAGGAAGTGCACTGTAATTCATCATAGTTTTCGATTTTAATTTCTTCTAAGGTAGCAGAAAGAGCATCTGCTTGCTCTGCTCCCTCAAATAGAGAATCTACAGAGAGGAATTCATGAACATCCAAGTAGGCCCAGCATGTAGTTTGACCTTCAAAGGAGAAGTAGCCTTGCAGTTTAACTTCATCCCAATGATTGGAGCCCTGGGAAGTGGAACCACAAGATTCTCACAGCACTCAAGTCGAAGTGATGTTAAGGAAGGAATGTGACTGGGAAGGGCTCTTGTCAGCTTGGGACAATATCGTACATAAAGCACTTTGAGGATAGGAAAAGCTCTACCTCCATCTTTCCAGTCCAGCCATTCTTGTATATATTCAAATCTTAAAATTTCAAGAGACGAAAATGGCAGCTGCACACAATTTCCTAGAACTCAGGGTCAATAGACACCAAGAGAATGCACTTTGTGATTGAAAGGTCCTTTAGAGACGCTAACTGCCCAAGAGGTGGCAACATGAGCATTTGCAGTTGCTGAGCTCCAAGGACACTAAATTTGGATAGGAAGAATCTCCCACCCAAAGTGGAAACGTACTACCCCAATAATAATTTATGGTGAGGCATTCAAAGGTGGAATGAGACTGCAGCAACTCAATTACTCGTTTATCAAGGTGTAAACCAGCAACGTGATCATTCCAATGCAACTCCAACTTGTTAAGGTGCTTCTTACCGTTGAAATTGGCTTCTAAAGCCTCTCCAGGATTCACAATATACCCTAGTCCCTGAATAACAAGTTTTCCTTGCAAATGTTGAAGCTTCCCCAACTCTCTAATGCTAGATCCTCCCATTTTTGTCTTCGACAATCCAATCAAATTTATAACTTCTTCCACCATGAAATTACTCAATTTTTGGAGCTTTTCTAGTTGACCCAACTTAGGTGGCATAAACTTCAAACTTGTTTATCTAATATCAAGACAACACAAATTAATTAAACTGACCATGTTTTTTGGCAGTTGACGCAGCTGTCTGCATTCATACAATATTAAGCTTTGCAAATTATGCAAACTAGTTACACATTCAGGCAACCATAAAATCCGTGATGCAGTAAGATTCAAATATCTTAAATGTATCAGATTGCAAATGGAATTAGGCAATCTAGAAAATTCATAACATTTATCCAATGATAAGACTTTTAATCACCTAAAAGTTGGCAACAAAGCAGCATTGGCCTCATCCATATCCCTGCATATGATAGTCCGTAGTGGTATATCCTCAAAGTTGGATGCTCTAAGACATGATAAATGACGTGCCTTCTTAGAAACAGCACTTGAATCTTCCAACCTGCAGCAAAATTTCCCTGATACATAGTAGCCAAGTCATGAATGAGGTCATGCATTGTGAAGCATGATCTAGAACTTGGCCGTTGCAAAAATGACCTGGACACAAGATCATCAAAATAGTCTTCACCAGCTTCTTTCATCTCTTCGTCCGCCATCCACAAGACTAGCTCATCCTTTTGAAATTCACGATCTTTAGGAAATATTGCACAATAAGCAAAGCATCTTTTTAAATGTGATGGGAGATGATGATGTTGAGAAAAAATTTAGAATGAACAACTCTAAATTAAATATCTCAAAAAAGAAATTCACTCAAAAATTGGAGACACAACAAAAACTTCACTAAACTAGAAATATTACAAAAAAAAAACTTTCAACTCTCACAAACACTCAAGACTTGTAGTCTTCACTCTTAGATGATTTAAACCTTGGAAGTGTGTCTATTTATAGGCTCTAAGTTAAATTCACACTATACATTTGTTCAAATCTTCACCATACATTTGGTGGAAAATTTGGTATGGTAGGTGTACCTAATATGGACTTAATTTTTCAACAAATTAGTTGGAGATGAATGTACCTAATATTTGCTTAATTTTTCAACACAATAAACTTAATTTTTCAACAAATCGATGGTGGATGTACATAATATTTGAACAAATTATTTAATATTGATTCTTAACACTCCCATTTAATGTCAACTCTCATTCTCTGTACTATATCGAGCTGTCGACAAAATATTTTATTTTGCCTGTACCTAGATCTTTTGTGAGCAAGTCTGCAACTTGATCATCCGTCTTGATTTGTCTCATCTCAATTTCTTCTTGCAAAACTTTTTCTCTAATAAAATGATAGTGCACTTCAACATGCTTAGTTCTTGCACGGAAAACCGGATTCTCTACCAAACGAATTGCTGATTGATTGTCACAGTACAATGGAACTGCATAATCTATTTGTTGATGTAGATTATTCATTAGTTGTATCAACCATGTACTCTCTTGAACTACCATTGTTGTTGCTCGATACTTAGCTTCAATGGTTGATAATGATAACGTTGGTTGTCTCTTGCTACACCAAGAAATTGTTCCAGAACCAAGCTTAAACACATACCCAGTTGTTGATCTCCTCT
This sequence comes from Triadica sebifera, assembly GCA_023653625.1. Taxonomy (NCBI): domain Eukaryota; kingdom Viridiplantae; phylum Streptophyta; class Magnoliopsida; order Malpighiales; family Euphorbiaceae; genus Triadica; species Triadica sebifera. The sequence goes on along the minus strand of CM042892.1, from coordinate 11,652,519 downwards.
TGTCATGATCTCCTGCATAGTCAACATCGCAATAACTAATTAACTTGCAATCTTCACCTTTCTTATACAAAAGACCATAGTCAATTGTTCTCTTCACATATCTCAATATTCGTCGAACTGCTTCTAAATGAGATTTCTTTGTATTTTGCATATATTGACTTATCACACCAACTGAATAAGAAATGTCAGAACGAGTCAAGGTTAAGTAAATCAGACTGCCTACCAATTGTTGATACATCGTCGCATCTTCCAAATCTTTTCCTTCATGTGCACGCATTTTAGCATTTGGTTCCATCAGTGTCGAAATTGGCTTGCATTCGAGCATTCCGAACCTCTTCAACAAATCTTTAGAATATTTTTGTTGACAAATAAATATTCCTTTTTGTGTGTGATCAACCTTTAAACCAATGAAGTGTTTAAGTTGTCCAAGTTCTTTCATCTAGAAATGAACTGATAAATTTTCTTTCGTCTGAAGAATTTCTAGCTCATCATCACCGGTTATGATTAAGTTATCCACATACACTAGTACAATAGCTAGCTTTCCTTCATTAGCTTTGACAAACAAGCTGGAATCTATAGGTGTTACTGAATAACCATTTTATGTTAGAAATTCTGCAATCTTACCATACCACGCTCTGGGTGCTTGTTTCAATCCATATAGTGCTTTTCGAAGCTTTCACACATATTCAAGATGATATTGGCTCTGAAAACCATTGGTTGGATCATGCATATTTCCCGATCCAACTCCCTATGAAGAAAAGCATTCTTCACATCCATCTACCACAAATTCCAATATTTGTTGGCTGCAAGTGCAAGTAGAACTCGTACTGTTGTAAGTTTCGCCACTGGACTAAATGTTTCATCATAATCTAGTCCATACTGTTGAGAGAAACCACGAGCTAGCAATCGTGCCATGTACCTTTCGATTGACCCATCTGGACGACGTTTTATCTTGTAAACTCACTTACAGGATATGGGTTTCACATCTCTTGGCTTTGACACCAGATCCCAAGTTTGATTTTTCTCAAGTGCATCAATCTCTACTTTCATAGTTGTCATCCATTCAGAACTCTGCGATGCTTCTTTGAATGTCTCAGGTTCTATTATAGTGTCTTCTGCGACTATGGCTACATTGGCGTATTTGAGATTTGGCCTTCGTGTTCTTGTTGACTTTCGGATTTGAGATTGCAGAGTTGATTCTTCAGTTTCATTAGGCTCACCTTCATCATTTGGTTGTTGATACAAGCCAGTTTGCCAAAGATTCTGAGTCACTCTTTGTTTGACATCATCGCTGTTTTGATCTCCTGATTCATTCGAACTTGGTTATAGTTGAACAACATTCTCCTCCATCTTTTGTTGTAGTTTGTCTCCAAATTCTCTAGAGTCTGGAAACACCTCATTCTCTGAAGACCACCAAGAATAGGCTTCATCAAACACCACATCTCGTGAAGTGTAGCATCTTCCATTCGTTGGATCGCAACATTTCCACCCTTTCTTTGGCTGTCATATCCCATAAAGATACATCTAACAGTTTTCTTATCACACTTGCTCCGTAGATGATTAGGAACAAATACATAACATACACAGCCAAATACTCGAAAGTAGCTAACTGTAGGTTTCATGTTCCACAGTTTCTCAAAGGGAGAAACAAATTCTAACCTTGGTTGAGGAAGTCTGTTAATCACAAAGGCTGCAGTCCTCATTTCTTCAGCCCAAAACCTTCCAGGTACATTATTTTCATGTAGCATACTTCGACAAACTTCTGCAAGATGTCGATTTTTCTCTCAGCTACACCATTTTGTTGTGATGTGTTAGCACAAATGTATTGATGACGTTTTCCACTTTGCCTTAGGTATTGAGAGAACTCACTTGAGCTATATTCTCTCCCGTTGTCTGTGCATAAGCAACAGATATTCTTTCCCACTTTTCCTTCGACTGACTCTCTGAACTCTTTAAATTTTGAGAATGTGTCAGATTTTTCTTTCATAAAGAAAACCCACACATGCCTTGAGAAGTCATCAATGAATGTCACCATGTATCGCATACCATCAATTAAAGATAGCTTAATTGGTCTGAATACATCAGTGTGAACTAACTTTAATGATTCTTTTGCTCTAAACTTCAATTCCCCGTATGGCAGTTGGTGTGCTTTACCATATTGACATCATGCACAAACTGTGTCTGTTCGTACCTCAAGTTGAGGAAGCCACTTAAGCATCGACTTCTTCATCATCATAATTAGCTTGGAATAGCTAACGTGACTTAATCGCATGTATCATATGTCTGATGTCTCATTTTTCCTCGTCCTATCTACATATGCAGATTCTATTGACATCACGTAGACAGACTTAAATCGTCACCCCTCAATTGTTGGTGTTTCTGAGATTTTTAGGTCATGATACACCTTCACATCTTGAGGACCGAACAAGACATAGTGGCCAGATGATGTCAATTGAGCCACAGACAATAAATCTTTTTCATTCCCGGGATATGGTAAATATCTTGAAGTGGCACTTGGTTAGAATTATATCGAGGTGTAACTATGGTCTTACCGATGTGAGCTATCGGTAACTTTGAGTTCTCGGCTGTCACTACCACACGACCTCCTTTATACTCAAACAAGTTTTGCAGTTTTTTTTGTCACCCATCATATGATTTGAGCAACCGGAATCTATGATCCAGTCATTTTTGTAGTCATTATGTTCTGATATTGTTACCATGAGAGCTAATTCTTCTTCCTCCATAGCGAATAATGCTTCAGAATCCCAACCGTCTTCGCTATTCTCCTTAGAATTGGAAGTAGTTGTGTTACTTTCAATAGATTTTTTCTTGGTCCAACAATTTTTCGCCATGTGACCCATCTTCCCGCAGTTGTAGCACTTTCCATAGAACTTTTTACTATTACTGCGATTCTTTGAAGCTCCCTCTAGACGAGAGCCTCCCTTGTCATTATTCTTTGTAGATCCACTACCAACGTACCGCTTGAAAATGTCTTTGCTTTTGCTGATAAAGAGTGCTTACTCCTCCCCCTTCAGCGAGACTCTTCCCATTTACTTAGTCATAGCTTCCTGACTTGCAAGCAAATTTTCAAACTCAACAAGTGATGGTTGTGTCGGTCACCCCTGTACAGCGGCAACGAACCCACGGTATTCGGGTCTCAAACCATATATAATTATTATTTTTATCCTGGTTTCTCCAATAGGAGCTGCTGGATCTAGCTCTAAAATTTTGGGGCATATTGCTTTCACCTTGTGAAAATATTGGGCAATCATCATGTCACGTTGCACCATTGATACCAAATCGTTCTCGAGAAGTTGCAGTCTTGTATCATTCTTCTTTGAGAAGAGTGTAACAAAAGTGTCTCATACTTCCTTTGGTGTTTTGGCATCTCGAATGTGCTCCAACATTTCTTTTTCAATTGTGGTTTTAAAGCAAACATCATTTTGCCTACTTTAATCTTCCACTTTCGCAAGACATCTTATGTCGTTTGTTGTATAACTTCACTACCACCAATAGCCTCCCAAAGGTCTTGACCTTGTAGGTAAGACTTCATACATGTTGCCCATGTATTGTAGTTTTTGTTGTTGAGTTTCTTGATTCCTCCGACTGCTTGAAGGTCACTCATCGTGTCGATATAATTTTGACTATACCGAACAAGCTTGATCAACAAACTTTCAGTGTGCCAAACTTCTCACGACTCAAGATAACTCTACGAAGAACGATATATGATCGTCCTCTGATACCAATCTTCAAGAGTGAATAATAATTTAACTTATTTTTTGCTGTGGAGGATCCACTTATTATTGGCAACCACAGAGCAAACGGTAAGTAAATATTAACACTCAAGTTAGGTTTTGATACCAATTATTGAGAAAAAATTTAGAATGACAACTCTAAATTAAATATCTCAAAGAAGAAATTTACTCAAAAATTGGAGACATAACAAAAATTTCACTAAACTAGAAATATTATAAAGAAAGCTCTCAACTCTCACAAACACTCAAGACTTGTAGTCTTCACTCTTAGATGATTTAAACATTGGAAGTGTGCCTATTTATAGGCTCAAAGTTAAATCTACACCATACATTTGTTCAAATCTTCACCATATATTTGGTGGAAAATTTGGTATGGTAGGTGTACATAATATGAACTTAATTTTTCAACAAATTAATTAGAGATGAATGTACCTAATATTTGTTTAATTTTTCAACACAATAAACTTGATTTTTCAACAAATTGATGTTGGGTATACCTAATATTTGAACAAATTATTTAACATTGATTCTTAACAGATGATAGCTCAATTCTAGTGCTGGAAGAATCTCAATATTTTGCAAATCCCATAAATTGCTCTTCAGTATCTTCTCTCATTTCCTAGCATCTCTTTCACATCGTAAGAGATCCCCCAGTGTTCTTGCAGCTAAAGGTAAGCCATTTAGCTTTCTGGTTATTTCTTTGCCAATTGCTTCCAACCTTGGATGTGCACAGGAATTCCCATCATAAAGAGCATGCTTGGCAAACAAGGACCAACAATCATCATCATTTAATTCCTTTAAATGATGGGATGGAAATGTGTGCACATAACTGATGCTACACTTTCATTGCGTGTTGTAATTATAACTTTACTTGTGCTCTCACTGTCGAAGGTCCCCGCAAAATGATCCAACCTTCAAGAATCTTTTACCCCGCAACTTTCTCTTTAGCTTTAGTTGAAGCTGATTTGGATTCATGGAATCACAAGAATCCGAAGAGACATCCTCTAGGATGCCTTTTGTCACCCTGAAAACATCAAATTCTTCTAAAACACAAACCCAGGCTTTGAGTTCAAACCAGTCCTGCACTCTATCATCATCGTAAACAAGCTGTGCAAGTGCGGTCTTACCAACCCCACCCATACCCCCAATGGGAATCACACCTGGGACATGACCATTGGCATCATCTGACAGCAACAACTTCATTACAAACTTTTTATCATTATCTCTGCCGTAAACACCAGATTCATCTACTAAGGAAGTTGTTGGCACTTTTTGTGAAGATGTTTTTTCTCCAATAAAGTATGTTCTTTTGTTTCACTAAATATTCATTTTTTCAACGATCTTGTTCACATTTTCTTCGGATACATTTTCAAATGGAGTAAAATAAGAGGAGTTTCGCACCTGATCCACGCATTCCAACTTGAATTTCAGAGCCCCATAAAAAATAAGATCCAAAAAGTCATCAGCTTCATAACAGCATCTCTAAGCTCGTTCAGCCAAATTTTGACCCTGGAATCAGTAATATGCTTTTCTTCAGCGTCATCGAACACTCCATAAACAGAATTCATCGTAAGCATCAGCTTCTCAAGCATCTTCTGAAGCAGCTCCTCGTTGAGATTTCGGCCACTGATGAATTCAATAACCTCGCCGGAAAACACCAATTGCACATCCTATCGGATAAGCACTGAATGAAAGATGAGAGAAAAGCTCCATTTACAAATTGAGCGGCCATGATCTCCTCCTATTGGATAAGCACTGAATGAAAGATGAGAGAAAAGCTCCACCTACAAATTGAGCGGCCATGATCTCCTCCAATTACAGATAACCAAAGATTTTGACCGTAAACTGAACAGAAATACAGACAAATACAGTGGAATGCTCTACCACTGAGCTAAGGACCCAACTGGAGGTGTGATCAATTGATTAAAACTTCTTTATATGCAAATGAAATTTTAAATAAATAAACGTTACGAGAAACTTTCACTTTTCATTGAATTTTACTTCTGAAAAATTATTAATAATAACTTAAAATTGAAATCCATCTTTAATAGTCTCACTTTTGCAAGATATATCTCCTTTTAGATCAATAATTGAAAAAGAAAAAGAGTCTTTTGAATTTTATGAAATAATTAACATAATATAAATAATTATTAATTGATTTAATAATATCAGAATTTGTTTTCATGACTGAGAATTCGAATCTCAATTGAAACATTTACTTAATTCTTTTTTAGTTTAAGGAAGAAAGATTGAATAAGCCCTTGAATTTCCATATTATGTTCAAATTTCAAATTTTAGATCAATTCAAGTATTCAACCTATAATTATTTATTTTCACCAATTTTTTTGATAAATTTCTTACTCTTTTAAACCTTGATGTCCTGAAAATTTTGTTTTTAACTAGATTTTAGGCTATTCAAAAGTGCAACCCTAAGAATAAGTAAAAACTTTTCAATTTAGTTCTTTTTTAAGGATAAAAGGATAACTTTCATGACTTTAATATTAAAATTTTGGATAATTTGATTTAAAATGAATAGTTGTGGATTGAATTGGCTCAAAAACTAAAATTTAGGCAATTTGACCACCCAAAAAAAATTATATAAAGAGGCTATTTGATTTTTTTCCTTCAATAAAATTACTAAGGGTCAATTGGGTAAACCTTGTTTAATTCTAATTATCTTCAAAAAAACAAAAACAAATTTTGGTCTCAAAACTTTGCAAAATTGTGCAACTAACCGCTTCAATTAAAAGTTTTTTTCAGTTGACTTTCTTAATTATCAATTTGAAATAATTTAGTCACTAGTGAAATTTTTTTTCCAATTAACTATTATTGATTGGACACTAAATGTTTCTTAAATAATTAAAAAGTTTATTCAATTGACTCTATGATGTCTTAACTATCATGCAGTAAATGCTAAATATAGGGAACAAATTAAATTAAAATCAATAACTAAGAGACTCATATTAATAAGTTCAATATTTAATGGAGCAAATTGAATGCAAACACTTGAATTATGTTCACATTTCCTTATTTGTTTTAACTTTTGGGTTTTAATGAGATTAGACTTTGTCTGGATTTTAATTTCCATTTCAGTTTCAGCGATAGATATATCCTTTCCCTCAAGCTTGCTGCTAGCTAGAGGTTTCTTAGACCCTTGGCTGCTTACTCCATCGAATTCAGGTTTTTAAGTACTATTAATGTTCACAAATTGTTTCGTAAAATAAAATTGATATTTCATGCACTTTCCAAGATAAGGGAATTTTTCTTTTCAAAATTGTTTAGATCATATATTCCTTTGAATAAAGCAAAAAATGCTTAGGCCCGATTAACCCCAATCTAATGAACCTTCCAAACTGATGCGTTGCAGTCAAACATATAAAAGCAGGGAATTAATCAAAATTTCCAATCTTTGACATTGAAATCTCAATTAGACTTTGCATTTTACCAATATTCAGTTCATATTTTCATTGATACTGTACCAAGAACTTGTTGATTTATCATAAAAAGAAATTTTTATTTGGAAAAAGAAATTGTTAAAAATCAATTTCAAACTAAAATAATTTGTTGAAATATTAGGTATACTCACCACTATCAATTTGTTGTGTTGGAAAAATTAGATACACATACCTCCACATAGTTTGTTAAAAAATTAAGTACATGTTAGGTACATCCATCACCACCAATTTTTCTATTAAAATATGTGGTGTAGATTTGAACAAATGTATAGTATAAATTTATTTTTGTGCTTATAAATATATACACTTCCAAGATTTAAATTTTCAAACAGTGAAGAAAAAAATAAGACTACAAGTTTTGAGTGTCTTGTGAGAGTTGAAAGTTTTTTGTAATATTTTCAGTTTAATAAAGTTTTTATTGTATTTTTAATTTTTAAGTAATTTTCTTCTTCGAGATATAAATTTAGAGCTATATATTCTAAATTTTTCTTAACAATTAGTATCAGAATCCAACTTAGGTGTTAATATTTACTTATCATATGTTTTGTGGTTGCCACTAATAAGTGGATCATCTACATCAAAAATAAATAAAATTATTATTCACCCTTGAAGATTAGTATCAGAGAGAGATGATTAAATATCGTTCTTTGAGCCGTGAGGAGTTTGGTACGTTGAAAATTTGTTGATCAAGTTTAAATGTTCAGTATAATCGAACTCTTATTCGCATGATGGGTGACCTTAAAGTAGTCAGATCAATAAGCTCAACAATAAAAACTACATCACATGGGCAACATGTATGATCTTACCTACAAGGTTAGAACCTTTCGGAGGTTATTGGTGGTAGTGAAATTATACAACCAACAACAGAAAATGCCAATAGCACCTTACGAAAGTGAAAGATTAAAGCAGACAAAGAGATATTTGTTTTAAAGACCACATTTGAAGAATAAATGTTAGAGCACATCTAGGATGCCAAAACACCAAAGGAAGCATGTGACACTTTTCTTACACCCTTTTCAAAAAAGAATGATACAAGATTGTAGCTTCTTGAAAATGAGTTGCTATTAATGGTGCAATGTGACATGACGATTTACTAATATTTGCACAAGGTAAATGCGATATGTTGTAAAATTTCAGAGCTAGATCCAACTTCTATTGGAAAGTCGGGATAAAAAGAATAATTATCCATGGTTTGAGATGTAAATACCAAGGGTTCATTACCATTGTACAAGGATGGCTGACATAACTATTGTTTGCTGAGTTTAAAAATTTGCTTGCAAGTTAGGAAGCTATGACTAAGTAAATGGGAGGAATCTTATTGAAGGGTGAGAATGAAACATTCTTTACCAGTAAAAGCAAAGATACTTTCAAGTGATACATTAACAACTGATCTAAAACGGATAGTGATAAGGTAAAAATTCATCTAAGAAATGGAGACTCTCGTCTAGGAGAAGTTTCAAAGAATCGCAGTAATAGTATGAAGTTTGATGGGGAATGTTATAACTGTTGGAACATGGGCTACATGGAGAAAGATTGTTGGACCAAGAAAAAACCTCTTGAAAAGTAACACTGCTACTTTCAGTTCTAAGTAGAATAATAAAGATGGTTAGGATGCCAAAACGTTATTCGCTATGAAGGAAGAACAATTAGCTCTTATAGTAAAAAAAAATAGATTCACTGGATTGTAGATTTAGGTTGCTCAAATCATATAACAAGTGACAAACAAAAGTTACAAAATATGTCTGAGTATAAAGGAGGTTGTGTGATAGTGATAGTCGACAACTCAAGGTTATCGATAGCTCACATCGGTAAAACTATAGTTAGGCTTTGATATAATTCTAACCAAGTGTCACTTTAAGATGTTTACCATGTCCTGAGAATGAAATTTGTTTGTGTTATATGTGGCTCAATTGACATCATCAGGCCACTATATTTTGTTTCGTTCTCGAGATATGGTGTATTATGACTTCAAAATCTTAGAAACACCAACAATGGAAGGGTGACAATTGGAGTCAATTTATGTGATATTAATAGAATCTACATATGTAGATAGAACAAGGAAAAATGAGACATTAGATCTATGACACATGCAGTTAGGTCATGTTAGCTATTTCAAGCTAAGTGTAATGATGAAGAAGTTAATACTTAAGTGTAACGACCATAATTAAGGCCTAGTATATAAGAGGGATTAAGGAAAGATAAGCATGTTTAAAAGTTTTGATGAAGGAAAGAGTTATGAAATGTTGAGAAAGTGAAGTGTCACAGGGTTCAAGCCTGTGACAATACTTTTATGACCGTGAACCATCACGAAATAGAATTATGGGATTGATCTAATTCACGGTCATGATAGTAATTGTCAAGCTCGTGAACACGTTTGATATAAAAATTCTATTAGTTGTTATTTATCTCTCATGACCTAAAATCAAATGTGAACCCTAAAATTCAAAGTTTTCTCACACCAGAGACCAATGTCTTATATTTTTCTTTGATTCCCAATCCCAAACATCTAAATCCAAGTAAAAGATCAAAGTTTAACATGTTCTTATAAGAGAGAAGCATAAATAAGTGGTGTTCTTGACGAGGATGAACCTAAAAAGAAAAAAAAAGTTAAATCTTCCATTCTAGTTGTGTTTCCTTCGATTATGGTAAGGAATCACATTTTTCTTTATCTTTTACAAGCTTTCATAGCCTTTATCATGTCTAGTTCATTTATGGTAGAGATCCATTTTCAAATGGGTTAGGTTATGTTTGATCTCGAAAGTTTATGGTTAAAGACCTCTCTTTAAGTTGTTTATATGTTATAATATGTGTTAGTAAGGAGTTATATGAGATTAAGGTTGTTAAAAGCATTAAAGTTAAGGTTTTTATCTGTATGGCTTTAAAAGCTAAGTTTAAAGGTTATAAATTTTGATATAAATATGTTATATGTGGTAGGAGTTGAAAGAGAATGTGGTGAAACCCACCAAAAGGATAAGCAAGCTTGAGAGAAACTTGGTTTTTGAGGCTTCATTAGAGGTATGTACATATATGCATTCAAATTCCCAAAATATGACATATTGTGTGTTGATTAGGTGATAATTGAATTGTGTGCTTTATATGCTAAGTGTTAAGTTCAAATGATATAATTATTGCCATGAGATATGATATTGAATGAGAAGTGACATAAACGCCAAGTATGATTTGGATGAGCAATGAGTATTACCGACACCTTTATTGGTTGAAAGAGGTAAGTAAGAATGCATAAATGCAAATGAAATCATAAATGGTGGTTTGGTTATATAAATGAACATGAAAAGGGAAATTGATTTGGTTATGAGTTTAAATATGATGAAATGTGCCATATGTATTTAAATGATACTTTAATATATTTTAATGCATGATATGATGAAAATATTAATAGAAAAAGGTTGTCATGAGACAATCCTTAAAGTCTTATATGTGACTTATAATGAATGTTTATCTTTAATGTTGCTAACTATTAAAAAATCTAGATTCACATTCATGACTAGGTGTTCATGACTGTGAATCTCATATGAAGAACAAGATCACACAAGTGAAGTAAGTGCACAAAATGGACAAAAGTTTTCACGACTTAATTCACAGTTTGGTTCACAAGTAGAGTTACCCGTAATTGAGGCTTTCACGCACTGTGAAGCTTATTTAAAATGATATATGTTATTTTCTTAAATGGTTATAATGCAATGACAATGCACATGCCTTCATGATGATATATTTAAAATATGCTTATATGGGTATCAGTACATGAAAGTTACATGATGAGTTTGCATATGATCAAGTATATATGTTATAAGATATAAATGTCTTAATGAAGTATAATAAAAATAATATGAACAAGTAAAACTCATGCTCAATACTAGGACTAGAAATGGGATAAATGACATGTTATTAAAAGGGTTTGGTATCGTAGTTATATGATACAATTATTCTTTTTAAGGACAAAATGATTTAAGCTTAGAGAGCGCTCTTGATCCTATATTGCATGCAAAAGTTATATGTTTATTCAATCAATGTGGCTTAAGCTCGGAGAATGTTATTAAGTTGAGGAGTCTGGCCAGGCACACATAATTATAGACAGTGACATGGTGGCTTAAGCTTGGAGAGCGCCCCTATTCATAACTAGTATCTTAATAGTTCATTATGAGAGTTGTTAGGCAATGATATCAATTATATTAAGTGATTAAAGAGCATAATGAAATGAAAAGAGGTTCAAAGACACAAGTATATAAGATCACATAGTTAAAAGTTATGTGCTATAGTTATGGTAATATGCTTAATAAGTTTATCAATTCCATAAGGCAAGGTTTTTCACATGATGCTATGAAATCACTGTCATGCCATGATATTTATATAATGACATGAATATGTATAATGTTTAATTGCATTTGAAATTTTTATACATATATGTACTACTAAACTTTCAGTAACTTAGTGTACGTGTGTTCTTCCCATGTAGGTTAGAGCCTAGTTGATAAAAGATAGAGGTAGATCCAGATAAGTTAGCCCAATATCAGAGATAACAGAGTAGACCCAATAAGGGTCAGTGATATACATTCATGTCATATTTTGTATTTTTGTAAATGACATAGGGATTTGGTTGTTTACCTGCATACATATCTATATTTTCAAGAATTTGTGTTTTTGGTTAAAGACATGTATTTTTATAAACATCGGACCGGTTGAGTCTAATTATAATGATTTAAATTATAAAGATGGATCTTTAGATCAATTTTTTTTATGGATATTTATGATATAATATGTTTATAATATAAATTTACATGTAAATGAGTTGTATAACAAAAAGTTTTTTTTTTCAAAGGAAAGAAAAAGTTTAAAAATTTATCAATTCTCTGCATACAGATTGTGTGCCACCACTCGTTTAGCCTGTTAATTCTGGTTAACCGAGAGGGTACTATATTAAAGGGCTTTCTCAACTTGACATACAAACAGATGCAATATGTGCAGAATACCAATATGGTAAAATACATCAACTGCTATATGAGGAATTGAAGTATGGAACAAAAGAATCATTACAGTTAGTTCACTCTAATATATTCAGATAAATTAAGCAACCATCAATTAATGGTATGCGGTACATGGTGACATTCATTGATAACTTCTCTAAGTATATGATAGTTTTCTTTATGAAAGAAAAATTTGATATATTTTCAAAGTTTAAAGAGTTCAAAGAGTTAGACGAAGGAGAAGTGGAAAATAAGATATGTTGTTTACGCATATACAATGAGAGAGAATATAGCTCAAGTGAGTTATCTCAATACCTAAGAAAATACTGAATATGTCATTAGTATATTTGTGCGCCAACACATCGTATTAAAATGGTATAGCTGAGAGAACGAACTAACATCTTGCATAAATTTATAAAAGTACTAGAAATATTTTAAGCTTAAGCAATAAGGACTGCAACCTTTGTAATCAATAAACTTTCTTAACCGAGGTTAGAATTTGGTTCAGCTTTTGAGAAATTGTAGAATGTGCAACCTGCAACTAGCTACTTTTGAGTATTTGGTTGTGTATATTATATATTTGTTCCTAATATTTACGAAGCAAGTATGACAATAAAGCTATTAAATGTATCTTTGTGGGATACGACAACCAAAGAAAGGAGTAAAAATATTATGATCCAACAAATGGATGTGGTGTTTGATGAAGTATTTTTTTTAGTGGTCCTTAGAGAATGAGGTGCTGCTAAACTTTAGAGTATTTAGAGACAAACTACAACAAAAGATAGATGAGCATACTATTCAACTCCAATCAAGTTCAGATGAATCAGGAGATCTAAACGACGATGATGTCGAATAAAAAGTGACTCAGAATCCTTAGCAAACTGACATGTATAAACAACCAAATGAAGAAGGTGGGCCTAGAGAAACTGAAGAATCGACTGTGTAATCTCAACTCTGAATGTCAACTAGAATACAAAGGCCATTAGATCAAGTAACTGGTAATCAACTAAACAAGTTAATAATTTAAAAGGAGTTAACCTACAACCTAACTTACCCATTACCTTTATATTTTCCACACATTCTCTCAATCTCTTTTTGTCTAAAAGTCTTTCTCTCTCAAACTCTCACTAGGGTTGACGATGCCAATGATCATTCCTCTGCCATTTCACTAGTCGTCTTCTTTTTCTTCAAAAGATTAAAGCAAACAAAGAGTTCATCCTTGAGGATATTGTTAAAGTTTTAGTTTCGTTAAAGTTATTGATTCAGCTGAAGAGTTGCTCAAATTTGGTAGTAAAAGTAGCAAGATTTACCTATTTTGTTGTATGTATTTTTTATTTTTTCAGTTGAATGATTTCAGAAGTTCTAATTCGATGAGATTTGTTTCTCTAAAACCAATCACCTGTAACATGTTTTACCCATTATTCTTATTTTTATTTTTTATTTTTTTCACGTTTCAAGATTGAATTAACTATTGTAAAAAGGGAGAAGGTAAAATCTTCCACTGAGCAATAGCACATCTAGGTCTTTTAGGGTTAATGTTTCAAATTGTTGGTCTAAAGTCAAGTAAGTTACGCCAATTGGAACTTACAAAGGGGTAAAGATGAAATGAGCTACTGGTTGCTGTTGGTGATGGAGAGGTATTGTTTGTGGGGATTCCTCGAGTGGGTCTTTTGGGGAAGATGATAGTTGTTGCTACTGTGATTGTTGTGATAGTTGTGATTGTTTTTGGCTATTTCTCCTTCATTGTCACCTATAGAAATGAAGGCAAATAGTCCCGCGAGGTGCGAGGGAGGGAGTGAGTGGAAACTACGAGTGTGGACGTGAAAAAAGGACTAAAATATCACAAATCAACGTATTTTGGTTGCAGAGAGTAAGATGTGGACGCATCCAATCAATGCCTTTCTACCTTAGTGCTTGTCTTTTGGCCTATTTTGTTTCTTCTGTTTTCTTCCTCACTAAATTTTATAACATATTTTATTAGCTCTCTTGACTTTGGTAGACTTTTGTCATTTTTTCCTATTATATTCAATTTTGAATTCCATGTTAAGAATCAATGTCAAAATAATTTGTCTATATTAGGTATACCTACCATACCAAAGATTTGAACAAATGTATGGTGAAGATTTGAACAAATGTATGGTGTGGATTAAACTTTGAGCCTATAAATAGGCACACTTCCAAGGTTTAAACCATCCAAGAGTGAAGACTACAAGTCTTGAGTATTTGTTAGAGTTGAGAGCTTTCTTTGTAATATTTCTAGCTTAGTGAAGTTTTTGTAGTGTCTCCAAATTTTGAGTGAATTTCTTCTTTGAGATATTTAATTTAGAGTTGTGTATTCTAAATTTTTTTCTCAACAATTGGTATTAGAGCCTAACTTGAGTGTTAATATTTACTTATCGTATACTTTGTGGTTGCCACTAATAAGTGGATCCTCCACGTTAGAAAATAAGTTTAAATTATTATTCACTCTTGAAGATTGGTATCAGAGAGGGACGATCAGATATCGTTCTTAGTAGAGCTATCTTGAGTCGTGAGAAGTTTGGCATACTTAAAATTTATTGATCAAGCTTGTTCGGTATAGTCAAAATCATATCAACACGATGGGTGACCTTTAAATAGTCAGATGAATCAAAAAGCTCAACAACAAAAACTACAACACATGGGCAACATGTATGGAGTCTTACCTATAAGGTTAAGACATTTGGGAGATTGTCGGTGGTAGTGAAGTTGCACAACCAATGACAGAAGATGTCTTGCGAAAGTGGAAGATTAAAGCAGCCAAAACGATATTTGCTTTAAAAACCACAATTGACGAAGAAATGTTGGAGCACATTCGAGATGCCAAAACACCAAAGGAAGCATGAGACACTTTTGTTACACTTTTTCTCAAAGAAGAATGATACAAGATTGCAACTTCTTGAGAATGATTTGCTATCATTGGTGCAACGTGACATGATGATTGCCCAATATTTTCACAAGGTGAAAGCAATATGCCGTGAAATTTCAGAGCTAGATCCAACATCTCCTATTGGAGAAACCAGGATAAAAAAAATAATTATCCATGGTTTGAGACCCCAATACCGCGGGTTTGTTACCGCTGTACAGGGGTGGCCGACATAACCATCACTTGTTGAGTTTGAAAATTTGCTTGCAAGTCAGGAAGCTATGACTAAGCAAATGGGAGGAGTCTCGCTAAAGGGTGAAAAGGAAACACTCTTTACCAGCAAAAGCAAAGACGTTTTCAAGCGGTACGTTGGCAGTGGATCTAAAAAGAATAATGACAAGGGAGGCTCTCGTCTAGGGGGAGCTTCAAAGAATCGCGGTAATAGTATAAAGTTCGATGGAAAGTGTTACAACTGCTGGAAGATGGGTCACATGGTGAAAGATTGTTAGGCCAAGAAAAAATATATTGAAAGTAACACTGCTACTTCGAGTTCTAAGGAGAATAGCGAAGATGGTTGGGATGCCGAAGCATTATTCACTATGGAGGAAGAGCAATTAGCTCTCACGGTAACAACATCAGAACATATTGACTCCAAAAATTACTGGATCATAGATTCTGGTTGCTCAAATCATATGACGGTTGTAAAACTTGTCTGAGTATAAAGGAGGTCATGTGGTAGTGATAGCCGACAACTCAAAGTTACCAATAGCTCATATCAGTAAGACGATAGTTACACCTCGATATAATTCTAACTAGGTGCCACTTCAAGATGTTTACCATGTCCCGGGAATGAAGAAAAATTTGTTGTTTGTGGCTCAATTGACATCATCAAGCCATTATGTCTTGTTCGGTCCTCAAGATGTGAAGGTGTATCATAACCTAAAAATCTCAGAAAAACCAACAATGGAGGGGTGACGATTGGAGTCTGTCTACATGATGTCAGCAGAATCTGCATATGTAGATAGGACGAGGAAAAATGAGACATTAGATCTATGGCACATGCGGTTAGGTCATGTTTGCTATTCCAAGCTAAGTGTGATGATGAAGAAGTTGATGCTTAAGAGGCTTCCTCAACTTGATGTGCGAATAGAAACAGTTTGTGCAGGATGTCAATATGGTAAAGCACACCAACTGTCATACGAGGAATCGAAGTTTAGAGCAAAAGAATCATTAGAGTTAGTTCACTCTGATGTATTCAGACCAATTAATCAACCGTCAAGCGATGATGTCGAACAAAGAGTGACTCAAAGTCCTTGGCAAACTGGTGTGTATCAACAACCAAATGATAAAGGTGAGCCTAATGAAACTGAAGAATCAACTCTGCAATCTCAACTCTGAAGGTCAACAAGAACACGAAGGCCAAATCCCAAATACGCCAATGCAGCCATAGTCACAGAAGACACTATAATAGAACCTAAGACATTTGAAGAAGCATCGCAGAGTTTTGAATGGATGACAGCTATGAAAGAAGAGATTGATGCACTTGAGCAAAATCAAACTTGGGATCTGGTGTCAAAGCCAAAAGATGTGAATCCATATCCTGTAAGTGAGTTTACAAGATAAAACATCATCCAAATGGGTCAATCGAGAGATACAAGACACGATTGGTAGCTCGTGGTTTCTCTCAACAGTATGGACTAGATTATGATTAAACATTTAGTCCAGTGGAGAAACTTACAACAGTACGGGTTCTACTTGCACTTACAGCCAACAAAGATTGGAATTTGTGGCAGATGGATGTGAAGAATGCTTTTCTTCATGGAGAGTTGGATCGAGAAATCTACATGATCCAACCAATGGGTTTTCAGAGCTAATATCATCCTGAATATGTGTGTAAGCTTCGAAAAGCACTCTATGGATTGAAACAAGCACCCAGAGCGTGGTATGGTAAAATTGTTGAATTTCTAACACAAAGTGGTTATTCAGTAACACCAGCGGATTCCAACCTGTTTGTCAAAGCTAATGAAGGAAAACTAGCTATTGTACTAGTATATGTGGATGACTTAATCATAACCGGTGATGATGAGCCAGGAATTCTTCAAACGGAAGAAAATTTATCAGTTCGTTTCCAGATGAATGAACTTGGACAACTCAAGCACTTCCTTAGTTTAGAGGTTGATCACACACAAAAAGGAATATTTATTTGTCAACAGAAATATTCTAAAGACTTGTTGAAAAGGTTCGGAATGCTCAAATGCAAGCCAATTTTGACATCGATGGAACCAAATGCTAAAATGTGTGCACATGAAGGAAAATATTTGGAAGATGCGATGATGTATCGACAATTGGTGGGGAGTCTGATTTACTTAACTTTGATTCGTTCTGACATTTCTTATGCAGTTGGCGTGATGAGTCGGTACATGCAAAATCCAAAGAAGTCTCATTTAGAAGCAGTTCGACGAATACTGAGATATGTAAATAGTACAAATGACTATGGTCTTTTGTAAAAGAAAGGTGAAGACTGCAAGTTAATTGGTTATTGCGATGCTGACTATGCAGGAGATCATGACACAAGGAGATCAACAACCGGGTACGTATTTAAGCTTGGTTCTGTAACAATTTCTTGGTGTAGCAAGAGACAGTCAACGGTATCATTATCAACCACTGAAACTGAGTATCGAGCACCGGCAATGGCAGCTCAAGAGAGTACATGGTTGATACAACTAATAAATAATCTACATCAACAAGTAGATTATACAGTTTCATTGTACTGTGACAATCAATCAGCAATTCGTTTGGCAGAGAATCCAGTTTTTCATGCAAGAACTAAGCATGTTGAAGTGCACTATCATTTTATCAGAGAAAAAGTTTTGCAAGAAGAGATTGAGATGAAACAGATCAAGACAGATGATCAAGTTGCGGACTTGCTCACAAAATGTCTAGGTACAGACAAATTTAAAATGTTTCGTCGACAGCTCGACATAGTACAAAGAATGGGAGTTGACATTGAGGGAGAGTGTTAAGAATTAATGTCAAAATAATTTGTTCATATTAGGTATACCTACCATACCAAAGATTTGAACAAATGTATGGTGTGGATTAAACTTTGAGCTTATAAATAGGCACACTTCCAAGGTTTGAACCATCCAAGAGTGAAGACTACAAGTCTTGAGTATTTGTGAGAGTTGAAAGCTTTCTTTGTAATATTTCTAGCTTAGTGAAGTTTTTGTTGTGTCTCCAAATTTTGAGTGAATTTCTTCTTTGAGATATTTAATTTAGAGTTGTGTATTCTAAATTTTTTTTTCTCAACATTCCATTAATATAATTAATTTAAATTTTTTTGATGTAATAAATAATTATATTTCTCAATTGAATTTTAATTTGAATTCAATTTAGATCAATGTAAGTTTAGTTAATTGGCTCAACCTATTCAATTGATTAAATTAGGGTCAAGTGATTAATTAAATATAAATCAATTCAATTTGGATTCAATTGTTAATAAAACTTGAATTAGACCTAATTAATTGGGGGTTCAATTTTTTAAATTGAAGTTAAAATAATTAAATGAAGTTGCTTATTCGAACTTTAATTTCTTTAATTGAAGTTTAATTAATTAATTGTATTTAAATTAATTAAGTTGAATCTAAATTAAATTTGAATTAACTAAATAGAAATTGATTAATTAAACTTAATTTGATTAAATCAAGGTCCAATTAATTAAATTAAAATTTAATTGATTAGTACAATTGAATGTTCAATTGGTCAAATCAGGGTGAAATGGATAATTAAATATAAATCAATTCAATTTGGGTTACATTGTTAATAAAACTTGAATTGGACATAATTAATTATATTGGGGTCTTTTTAAAAAAAATTGAAAATAAAATAATTAAATTGAAGTTGCTTATTCAAACTTTAATTTCTTTAATTTGGGGTTTAATTAATCAATTGAACTCAAATCAATTAAGTTGAATCTAAAATGAATTTAAACTGGCTAAATAGAAATTGATTAATTAAACTTAATTTGATTAAATCAATGTTCAATTAATTAAATTAAAACTTAATTGATTGATAAAAATGAAATTAGAGTTAATTGATTTACTGAATTTAATTAATTGGGATTCAATATATTAAATTAAACTTAAATTAACTTCAATTAATTATAATGGGGGGTTCAATTTTTTAAATTCAAGTTAGAATAATTAAATTGAAGTTGCTTATTCGAAATTTAATTTCTTTAATTGAAATTTAATTAATTAATTGAGATATTTTACTTATCAACTTTGAGTAGCATGACTCGTTTATATCTTTACGTTAAAAACAACTATCTTATCTAATTTAACAAATAGATTATAGAAAATGAAACAATAAATTTGAAAAAGAAAACCATAAAAATGTATATAATATAACTCAAGTACTCCACATCAATTGATAAAATATTGAAACTTAAGTATATAACTCATATTCATAAAATAATTCAAAGAATTGATGACCATAATTCAAATTATAATATTCTTATTGGATATTTCCAAGTATATATTTGTAATTGCCATAAACATATATATATATATATATATATATATATATATATATAATTGTCTATTTTCCATATATAAAATAAAATAAAATTTTATATTGCACATTAAGTTTATTATCAAATTTAAAATAAATTATTAAATTTCATTTTCTATATTTAATTAACCATTTTAAAATTTTTAACATAATTAGTTTATTTTAAAATAAAGAGCATGTATTGTCAATATATGATTATAATTTTTCAAAGAACATTAGAGGAACTAAATTTAAATGTAATATCTATAATAAATTTGGACTGTGCTATATGTACACAGATTGTCACATAACCGTATTGATAATTTTCTATTACTATATTTTTCTTTTTTAAGTTTTTACTTTTTAAGTATGCTTCTCTTTTGAAAACTAAAAAAAATAGAGAAAAATATTAAAATAGTTTCATCTCTTTATCATCTATCCTAAAAAAGTGAGTAAAAGAACGAAATCAGTCATGCTACTGTCATATACTTCTCTTTTAGGTAAAAATAAAATTGGATATTATTAGATATCAAATATTTATCTTAATCTAATAAGAAACAATGTGTGATATTTATCCTACTTTTGTCATTTATTAAAGACTTGATAAAAATAAATATTATATAAAAAATTATAAAATTAATAATAAAAATATAAAAAATTCATTAATCCCGTGATATAATTTGTTAATTTTTTTAGGGTGGAAAGTAATAGGTAAAATTAAGAAGTTTATCTATGTATTTTTCATTTTTTCATGATTAAGCTTCTATATTTTTATTTGGGAGTTTTTTGTACTATTATTTTATCAACTTTTGAACTTTTTAAAATTTAGACCTACTTAATTAATTTACTTATAAAATTATCTTTTGGTTCAACATGAATCATAAAAAATAAAAACCCAATCTATAAAAAATGTTATCTTCCTCTTCGATTTGGAGGCCATGAAATGTATCACTGTTTTTCTTTCAATTCCAAGGTTTTGGAAGCTCCCTTAATCGAACACAAGTTCATCTTATTTCCAAATAGTTAGAAAAAATTAAATAAATTTTAAAATAATAATATAAGAATTTAATATTACTTAATAAAAGATTAAGGGTTCAATTACGAAAAAGTCAAAAATACAACTATCAAATTATTAGTTTTTCCAAAAAATTTGGGCTTTTGATTTAGGAATTGAAAAATAATAAGAGAAGTTTAAAGGACAAATATGTAATTTAAGATCAGCTGTATGTTATCTAATATTGACCTAGGTTGCAAGTTAGTAAATTACCTACTATCTTACATACATTGTAGCAAAAACTATAAAATTTTATTATGTGTCCAATTTTTGAGTGATTTTCTTTTTTAAGATATAAATTTAGAAATGTATATTCTAAATGTTTTTCAACAGAAATATCCAATTAACTATATTTGTCCATTTTCATTATTTTGCTCCATTAACCAGTTTTTAGTTTAAGTTACTTCTTATATTTTATTTTTAGTCCACTTTACCTCTTAAAATTGAAATTTTTGTCATAAGAATAGCGCATGCATTTCCCAACATGCTACGCCATTATATGATGGCCCTATATGTCGTGTTTTTCAAATATTAAGTAGTAAACTGATCCAAAACCAAAATTTAAGGGACAAGTTGGATCAAAAACCGATCAATAAGGTAAAATGACAAAAATTGACAAATTCAAATAGCTGAGTATGTTTTATGCTCTTTTTTTTTTTATTCAACACCAATAAAATGGTAATTTTTTTACTATCACTTTCGTATTTGTAAATGAAAATCGATTGTTTAACATGATAATCCATTATTAGTTCTGTCCATTGTTGAATTAATACATAGAAATAGTACGAGTCATGATGATATATGTCAATTTATATGACTCATAGGGGGTGAAATTTTCGTCATATTATTCCATACAATTTGGTTCCTCACAAGAAATGTATATATAAATTGAGAATGTTAAAGCCAGTACTATAGCGTGGCTACTTGAGTGAAAGCTTGGCATAACATTCTGCAATCCCAAGAGCAATAATTTTAATCTCTCTGTCTCGCTGAGCAACCAGCCATTCAGGATCATTTGGAGTAGGAGGATGTAAATCCAAGCAGTGGGCTCCTAATCATCATAACAAATCTCTATCAGAATCTTGAAGATATTATCAATAGCTTAATTATGAAATTCACACAGTTTCCTAGTCACAAGAAATACCATATTCTGTATATAATGCAACAACACTGTCTGATATGTCTTCTAGTACTCTTGTCTTTTTTTTTTGAAAAGGAAAAAAAAAACGAAGAATTATAATTAGCATAATAAAAGATACAAATATGAATAAGATGAAATCGAAGAGATAGAATTTTGGTCCTTTACCCTCCAATGCTATATGGGTCTCGCAGTCCATTGGAGAAAATGATATTGCTTGCAAAATTTCCTAGTACAGTTTTTATGTCCTGAAGATTTTTGTTGCAGCAATAGAAATCAGAGTTTCTATTTGTAATAACAACATCTTTTTGTTTTAATTTTATTGTATTAAAACCGACAGTAAAAAGAGTGCTTACATGACCCCCAAATTCTGTTGTAACCCAATGAGGCCTTGGTGTAATGCCAAAAACTTCTAAACATTCTTTGGTATAGTTGTTCAAATCAAAAGGGTGTGCTGGAAACATTGTCTCATTTTCACCATATCCAATTGGCATCACAATTTCTGTACATGACTGCAGGAAGCAATTCGATGATAATGATAAACAAGTGTAAATTTATGACAATTACGATCATTCTTGGTAAACCCCACAACTAAATAAATGAAATTTACCATGTTAACTATATGGTAATAGATTAGCAGAATTTTAAATTTTAACTAAGCTGCTGAAATTGTTGTAATAACCTACGGCGGCAGCGTAGGCCAATGACCATAATGATTTTAAATTGTAATAAGCCATTTTTTTTTACAGTGCCCAAAGCCAAACTCAAATTCGAGGTGCCAAAGTTAAACAGGTTAACAAATTATAAAGATGCCATCAACCTCATAAGAAAGAGAAAACCGAGCTTTGATACCATATTAG
Organism: Triadica sebifera; assembly: GCA_023653625.1. Taxonomy (NCBI): domain Eukaryota; kingdom Viridiplantae; phylum Streptophyta; class Magnoliopsida; order Malpighiales; family Euphorbiaceae; genus Triadica; species Triadica sebifera. Next base: position 11,629,840 of record CM042892.1, on the reverse strand, counting down.
CAAACTCAAAATCAACTTCATAATCCAGGTCTTAAAATTAGAGTGTGATAATGGTATAGGAGGTGTGAATTTATAATATTTGGGTACCTGCCAACCCCAAGCACTCTCCCTGCTAAAACCGTTTGAAACATTATATATAGGAATGCATGTTCCGAATGGAATCCATTGAAGACCTGCAGCAATTCTGCCAAGAATACCAGTTCCTTCTGATGCTCCATCAATCGCGTGGCAGATATTCTGGACCGGATAATATGGAGGGTTGTCATACTGAGCTGAGCTAATGAATATTTTTTCTAAGAAGTCCTTGAGTTCTTGTGATGAATTCAAGGGCCTTGAAGATGAAGATGAAAAAAAAGGTCAAAGCCTTGAATTTAGAAGGGTGCATAACTTTAATTGAAATTACATGCATGCATGATTTGAAAATACTGCCAAGTGTCAATAGCCCATTTGGTTCAGCTGCAACTCTGTCTATCTCAGACCAACATTGTTTAACTGTATTATAACAACTCTCACTGTTGTCCTGCATCAATCAGCAAATATATTAGAAAACAAACCCAAAGCTAACCTCGTCCAGGCGTTGAAGTTAGAGGGAGCTAATAGATTGTATAAAGGATTCAACATTATAACCATGCAAGTAACAAAACGAAAACACAAGCTCTGATAACGAAACCACGTTCTAAATTCAAAATTCAGCAGTTAAAATTAGATAGGGTAATAGGATTACATTTAACACAAAATACAGCATAATTAGATGGCACAAGTGACTAAATCATGAAACTACAATATCATTATTTAACTGACATCTTACTCTAAAATCCTTTGTCACAACAGAATGGTACCCATTTTGGGGCGTGATATCATCGAAGTAGAGTATGGGAGAGGATGATGCTAACGCACCAATGACGATGTGGGGATATTTAAGACGAAACCAGCATGCGAGCACTGATCAAACAAGAACAAGATAAAAAAAAATGGGTCGGAGCTAGAATTCCTAAAGGAAAATGAAAATTTGTAAGTGTAACTAACTTACTTCCACCATAGGATCCTCCAACAGCAATAGCGGGGCAATTTTCTGCTGACAGGTTCTTCTTAACATCAGTAATCACCTGTGCATAATCTGCTAAAGCTTGTTCTGAGCTCAAGTATCCAAGTGTGCTGGAATTTTGAAATGCCTCCTCTTTTGATCCAAAAGGCATTGACTCGCCATAGTATCGATGCTGCAATTAATTTGTACGAGCGAACAAGAATTAACATTGAACAACTATTTTACTTTCTACGTTGTCATGTAAGAAAATTAGTTTTGACTGTAAAATTCAGTTTTCTTACATTACGAATGTAGTAGTGGCTCAATTCATAAATTAATACATAGCCTGGACTTACCTCTATGTACAAGAGCAAGCCTTGAAAACGAGCAGCAAGATCAACAATGAAAGTTTCGACATGATATGTTACATCATCCTCTGGGCCGATATAAACAGATAGGTGAGCTAGCATTTGCACCACCCCAGTATTTGTAGTTCAATATATATCGCTGCTGAAACGTTGCATAACTCTCCGGTTGAAATGATCTAAAGTTTGTGTATAGTAATTAATTTGATTTTCTGGTGGGAGTTGATAAGAGAAATTGCTCGCAGAGAATCGTCTCACAAGACCAAATTTGGTTAATTTCCTAGGATGCACAGCGGATTCTGCAAGCAGTAGCAAAACCAGCAATAGCTGAATTGATGGCCGTGCCATTTTGAGCTATGTTAAATTATAATTTCTGCGTTTTGCATTAACTTTCAACTTAAATAGGTAAATTATAAGTCATTTTGTAATCTTGTTATGCTATGTGATTTTCTAAGCAACTAAATTATATTTTCAAGGATGATTGTGTTTGGACTGCATAGAATTGCTCGTTTGACTGAAATATTTTATATTGCCGGCTAATTTGATGATCAATTCATTTGTTTCATTCATAATTATTGGTTTCCCATGAGAAGCCAGAGAGTATAGACTGTTTCAGCCAATTCTGTTGAAAATTATGTCATTTCTCATTCAGCCTTTTTTTTTTCTCTTTAAGTTTTGACTTGGGATCGGATGGGAAAAACATCGAACAATTGGGGTTCTCGTATCAAATCCTCTAATAATTAGTTGAAATTTCTTTTTGGCTAAAAAAATTAAAAATAATAATAATAATAACAATAAAAAAAAATTTAACATTGTTTCAATAGTTCTTCTGCAGATGAAATATTATTTTGTCTTCCCGTTTCTTTTTGTAATGATTAGTTTATTCCGTAATCAACTTTTACGGCCTAATTTGTATAAAAAATTAACTTTTTATTGCAAATTTATCCTAAAAATTCTTACCTACCATGAATTTTTTGTTTCAATTTTTATAGTTTAGTTCAAAAACAACGAATAAAATTATAATAAACTCCACATATATAAAACTTGGAAGAATAAAATTTCTGCATATTATTCCATACAATTTGGTTCCCTGATAAGAGATGCATTTAGAAATAGTGATTGTTTTAGGCTGTGTTGGCTACTTAATTGGCTGAAAGCTTGGCATAGTACTCTGCAATCCAAACTGCAATGGTTTTGATCTCTTTGTCTCGTTGAGCAACCAGCCAGTGAGGATCATCTGGACTAGGTGCTCCTATATCCAAGCAGTGTGATCCTAGTTATCATAACAAAATCTCAATCAAAATCTTGCATTTATATACATAATATACTGAATTGGCAAGGATTGTTATAGTTATTATAAGGAGAACTCTGTTCATTTACCCAGCTGATATGAGATCTAAGACATTAACGTTAAATTCAGACAGTTTTCTAGAAAAGAATATACCTTCTTCTGTAAATATTGCAACAACACTGTCTGATATATCTTCCAAAACTCTGGTTTTTATGCAGATAAGAAAAGAAATGATTAGCATAATTTAATAGAAATATATATTAATGAAATCAAAAGGGGTAGAAATTTGGTTTCTTTACCCTCCAATGCTATATGGGTCTCGAAGTCCATTCGCGAAAATTATGTTGCTTGCAAATCTTCCTAGAACTGTTTTTATGTCCTGAGGATTTTCTTTCTCATGTTACATTTATGCCCTGATTTTCTGAAATCATAAGGAAAAGAAATACCGAAAGAGGAAAGCTTAATTACATGGCCACCAAACTCTGCCGTCACCCAATGCGGCCTAGGAACTGCTCCAAATGTATCTACACAATCTTTGGTGTACTGCTTTATGTCAAAAGGAGATGCTTGAAACATAGTCTCATTGTAACCATACCCAATTGGCATTACAATTTCCGTGCATGTCTGAAAATTGCAGAACGTTCATTGGCTCATACAATAGCAATTCTTAAAGCCCAATAACAATTTAACCAACATTCTAGCCTAATGTTTTAAAGGCCAAGTTGGGATAATCCTAATAAAAAGAAGTAATTTCTATTATCAGTTAAATTTTATAAATAGAGTATACATTAGAGGATTTTTTTTTTTTTTTTTATGTGGCTAGCTGTCCATTATTGTTTCAGTGCATATATAGATGCATGGACCTGATCAAAATACTTCAAAATTAACTTGTATTGGGAGAGAATTTTATAAATGGTAAGATAAATACCTGCCAATCCCAAGCACTCTCATTGCTTAGATCAAAAGAAAATGTAGCATGGCATGAAGTCCATCCAAATAATCTAGCATTGATTCCTGCAAAAATTCTGCCAAGAATATCGGTTCCTTCGGGAGCTTCATCGATGGCGCGACATGTGTTCCGGACTTGATGATATAGAGGGCTGTCGTATTGTGCTGCACTAATATACATGATTTCTAAGTAGTCCTTGAGCTCTTTCGACGAATTCAGAGGGCTTGAAGATGAGGCACAAAACAATGAATAAGTGTTAAATTTATAAAGCTGGCAAAGGCTTAATTGATTAATTAATTACCTGCAAGTGTTGAACTTATTGCTAAGTGTCAATAACCCATTCTGTTCAGCTGCAATTCTATCAATCTCAGACCAAGACTGTTTAATTGTGGTGTAACAACTTTCACTAGCTTCCTGCATCATTTGATACAAGTACACCAGAAAATTAATTAGTTGGTTTGAGTAATCAATCATGACAGATTCAATATCATGACTTATGAAATTTCTTACTCTAAAATCTTTTGTGACAACAGAATGGTACCCATTTTGTGGCGTGATATCATCGAAGTAGAGTATGGGAGAAGATGAAGCCAAAGCACCAATTACAATGTGAGGATATTTTAGACGAAACCAGGATGCGAGCACTGATCCAAAACAGAAACAAGAAAAAAAAAAGATGGGTTTGAACCAGAATTTCCAAAAGAAAAATATTTCAAGTGTAACTAACTTACTTCCACCATAAGAAGCTCCAACTGCAATAGCAGGGCAATTCTCTGCAGACAGGTTCTTCTTAACATCGGTTATCACGTGTGCATAATCTGCTAGAGCTTGTTCTGAGCTCAAGTATCCTAGGGTGCTGGAATTTTGAAATGCCTCATCTTTTGATCCAAAAGGCATTGACTCGCCATAGTATCGATGCTGCAATTAATTAGTACGAGCCATCAAGAATTAACGTTGAATGACTGACTTTACTTTTTAGACTGTCATGTAAGAAAAGTAATTTTGATTATAAAAATCAGTTCTTTTATGTGACAGTGTATTAATAGCACTATTCATAAATGAATATATAGACCTGAAATTACCTCTATGTACAACAGCAAGCCTTTAAAACAAGCAGCAAGATCAATCATAAAGCTTTCGACATCATATGTTACATCGTCCTCTTCGCCGGTATAAACAAAGATAGGTGAGCTAGTATTTGAACCACCCCAGTATTTGTAGTTCAATATATATCGCTGCTGAAACGTTGCATAACTCTCCGGTTTGTAGTTGAAATGATCTAGTGTTTGTGTGTAGTAATGTATGTGATATTCAGGTGGGAGTTCGAAAGAGGATTCGCTTGCTGCAAATCTTCTAGTTATCCTACCAAATCTGCTTAATTTTGTAGGATGAACTGCAGATGCAACTACTGCAGCAAGCAGGAGCAATCCCAGCCGTAATTGAAATGATGGCAGTCCCATTTTTGTGCTAGGGAATTCTTTGCTTTGTTAAAATTATAATGGTTGTGCTGTGAGATTTATAAGCTAACATTTATAGTCCTGAAGATGATTCCATTTACAGTATAGATACCCTACTAAGAAAATGCCGACTGAATATGTCTATTGAATGAATTGACAATTTTTTTCGTAGTTTAATCATATGATTAGTGATCAGGGTTTGGACTCGGAATCTTACAGTTCTGAAAACCAAAGCAAGTACTACAGAGCTAAAACTCAATGGTATTCAATGACATCTTTTGCCAAAGAGTATGGAGACATTGGCTAATGTACTTAGGCTGAAGTGAAGATGAGATCAGCAGCATATTGTTTGTTATGAAAAGCCAAACTGATCGGCTATTGCTATTTTTAGCCAATTCTGTTGTCTGTTATACTGGCAAGCTTGCAATGGAGCTCCATTTGTATCTACGATTGGGAGCTACAATATCAAAAATAAAGGGAGTTTTGTACCAGCAACAGAAAAAATAAAACAACATAAAGATATCAATCAGAATCTTGAGGCCAACTAAATAATTCAAAGACTTGATTACAAGAGTTATTTGACTGGCACTCAGTCAATCACATTCATCTTTCAAAAATTATAAAACATGAGGATCCATTTGACCAAAAATATAAGTTATTGACTAGTTTCGAATAAATTAAGAAAAATATTTAGAGCCTCAAAAGTTCGAAAAATTTTAACCGTTTGTTTAGTAAGTATGAACAAAAACTTGGCTTAAAATTCATCAAACATGCAAATATATGGGAAATTTTTTTAATTAGACTCAATTTATATATACTTCTATAAATCGAGTTAATAACTTATATATGTTGTTAGCACAAACGATAATAACTAATTGTTGTAAATATGTCATGAAATGTCAAGAGGCCAAAAATTATGTATTAAAAAAACATATTTGATCCCTGAACTTTATGAAGTCAGGCAATTAAGTCCCTTAAATGGCAATTTATTTAAAGGAGTCTTTTTATTATTAATTTTGAACTAATTCAGTACCTTAACTAAAAATTTGTCAAATTAACTATCATTGATTAAAGATGCTAAATGTTTCATATATAAGATCTAAATTAGTTCGAAGTTGATAATTAAGGAAGTTAATTAAATAAATTTAATACTTAAGGAACTCCAGTGAATAAATTTTCAGTTATAAAATTTAATTTCATAAATTCTTAAAATTGAGGACTAAAACATACATTTTTTTTTTAATTTAAAAAGAAAAGGTAATTTAAGGAGGCATCTATTTGTCGTTTTATATTTAGCTGTGTCTTGGCCGGTTATATTTCATGAATTCTAGAACAAAACTCCACAGTCCAAAACTACAACTGTCAGAGAAGTTCCTTGATGAATACAAGGCCGTTGGGATACAAAATTCCAACAACAAAATGGAAAAGAAAAAAATTAATCCCCCACTTATATGTATATATAAATTGTTTCTGACGGCAACAATTAGTGGGTACGTAGCTCAAGATGGCATTTTTACAATTTCAGCTAATAGGCTTTCTTGTACTAATAGCAACATATCTATCATCTGCATATCCACAAGGATTAAGATTAAGTCCAATTAGACATGAGGCTATCAGCTTTTCAGCCTCTTTGGAACTCCCTCCAGAATATGAAACCCATTTTTATACGCAGACACTCGATCATTTCAACTATTATCCTGAGAGCTATGCAACTTTCCAGCAGAGATATATACTCAACTTCAAGTATTGGGGTGGCTTAAATACGAGCTCCCCCATTTTTGTTTATGTAGGAGAAGATTGAACTTCAAGGATTGAAGATGTTTGTGATTGTTGTTAGAAGTTAAAAAATATTTAAATTTTTTTATTAATTTTTTAAATTTTTTATAAATAATTTTTTTCAACATTCTAGAAAAATATCTATTTATTTGTTTATTTTTAAAATCAGTTTCCAAAATTTTAATAATTAAAAATTAAATTTTTTTTTTCTGAAAAATGTTTCCAAACACAATGTTAAACAAAATATATATTAATTATTATTCCGTTAGTCTAATCCATTTATTAATTATTTATTAATTTCTTGGCTTACGTACAGAATTTTAGAGGACATATCAGATAGTATTGTTTCCATACACACAGACGAAGGTAAATGATTAATTTATTTTTCCAAATGATTTTATTTAATTTTAATTTAGTTCTAATTGGGAGATTTTTGTAATGATAAATAGGTGCTCATTGCTTGGATGTATTAACTCCAACACCAAGTGATCCTGCATGGCTAGTTGCTCAGAGAGATAAAGAGATAAAAAATATTGCCTTTTGGCTTGCAGAGTACTATGCTAAGCTTGCTACTAAGTCTGCCAACAAAACTCCCTAAAAACCCTCCTTTTATTTTCCCCCTTCTCTTTTAGCTGAAAAATGAATAATTATTTCACTATCTTAATCAAATTATTCAGCTTTGGATCACAACTCATTCCATATCTGCAATAATAAATATTTTTCTCTATTCTATTCCAATTTTAATTATAAAAGAATCATTATCATGTTTTATAATAATATTGTCAAATGATCTGCTTCGGGATATATATTAGATAAAATTGTCATTTGCATGAATTTGTGAGTGGAAACAATATTGATTGGTGAAAAAAAAAAGTATTTCTATTAATAAGAATACTTTTTATAACTTCTAAAGAATAATATGAGATGGCAAGGATTTCTTTTCAGTTTAATTTCCAATCTCTAAGTTGTAGAATACTATATTTGAGCAAAAATAAAATGATAATTCAACATATAAACAACAAATTTTGCTAGCAAATTCAACAATCAATCTTGGTTGTTCCTCGTTTCAAGCTGAGCAATGGGGTCTCTATAAAGGTTTACAACAAGCCAGGTCACGGGTCTGGAGAAGAGTCTATGTTCAAATAGATAACAAAAGTGTTTGCTGGAATTTTCCTAGCAAATTCAAGTTCTTCCCTTCATAATGAAGTTTTGGTTTCTAGGACTAATTCTCTTTTGCACCAAAATTGGGAGGTTCGCATCTCTCACGTCTACAGAGAAGGCAACATGTTGACTGATCACTTGGCAAATTTTTCCTTTAATCAAAACGAGCAGTTTGTATGGCATGTCATTCCCTCGCCAGGTGCTGATCTGATTTTGTTGGGAGATGCAAGTGGAGTTTCTTTCAGCAGGAGAGTTATGGTTTAGTTTTTTTTTTTTTTTTTCTCTCTCTAAAAAAAAGAAATTTTTTTTATATAAATCAACAATTAAACTTAAGAGCAGAGTCCATTATCATAAAGTAGCCAGTCACAAATAATAATACTTAAGAAACAAATTTCCTTTTGACAAAAAAACCAAAAAGGAAACAAATTTCCTGTTTTCCATAGAGGAACATTTCTTTTGAAAAAGAATATTCTTGTATTGGGTTCTCAGTTTGATTTTCAATGGACTGCCTGCTAGACTAATGAACCATTTCTATCATTTTTTCTTTTAATATCTTCTTTAATATATATGGAAAATTCTTAAAGAAAAGGAACATGCCAAGAGATAAATGCTATTACGCATTTACCAGTTATTACACAATAATGACAATTAAATCATCATCACATTCAAAGTTGTGCAAGTTGTCCGTGATATTTTCCTTAATTGTTTTATGATGATCACTCTATCACAATTAGTAATTTAGAAAACATATACATATATATATATATATATATATATATATATATATTTGGAGGTGATGTTTTAATGGTTACCGCTTCATTGTCAACTATTTTTTCAATTGATTGATCAAAAATTTAATGGTCTTAATTAGTTTTATAATAATTATAAACATTTAATGTTATTTAATACTAAAAATTATGATGATTACTAATAGAACTGTAACCATTAATATATATATATATATATATATATATATATATATATATATATATATATATATATAAAAGGCAACGCAAAATTTCAAAATATAAATTTTTAGAATTTTAAATCAAGAATTAAAAGTAAAATGCTAGATATCAGTATTCCCCAATTTCATTATCATGAAAGTTGAGCAGAGAGAAAAAGTTCTAACCAATCATAAATCAATGGTCTCAATATTAATTTCTAGAGTTTTAAATAAAAATATTATAATATAATATTTTTTATGATTTTTTTTGTTATATTAGAAGTTAATTACTCCCTTTACTAATTATAATTTTAAAACTAATATACAATTCTTTGACTAAAAATTTATTCAATTGACTCTTTTAATTATCTTTAATTAAATATTAAGTATTTTGAAAATAGAGAAAAAATTAGTAAGAAATTGATAATTAAGGAAGTTTAATTAATCAAATTTGATAATTAAGGTAATCAATTGAATAAATTTACAATTGAGAAATTTAATTTTTATAAATTCATAAAGTAATACTAAGAAGATCGGCAGCAGAAACAAAAAAAATTATTTGGGTAAAATTAAATGCGACAAATAAAATAAAAAATAAAAAAATGCAGAAATTTCGTGATTTAGCATACACAAATCCTCTAATAAACTGAATGGGATAAAAAAAAAAAAAGAATCACTTAAAATCTTAAAACCAATTACACCAAAAGCCTCACAATCTCAAAAATATATATATAAAAAATAAAAATAAATAAATTGCCAAACAAAAACTTCACAAATTGCTCCATCAATTAACCCCATAAGCTTAATTACTGATTGCTCTATTTATAGAGCACTTAATGTTGGCACAATTCTAAAGCAATTTCAAACAAATTCCAATTCAATATAAATTAGACTCTTAACAAGGTACTTTTTATCCAGTTAAAGAAGAAGATTTGGTCACATCAAACAATTTTTTTTTAAAAAAAAAAACACTTCAGTTGAAAAATTATAGCTGGCCACTTGTATATAAACTTTCTCCAATTTACGAAGAGCAAACTTAATGTGTAAATATTCAAGCATTAATTAACTAAAGGTAAAAATCTCCATTTATATATACATTCAACATCACGCTGAAGACTAATTCTCAGGAAAGCTCAAGATGGCATTTGTAGAATATCTTCATCTGCAAATCCTTCTGCTAATAGTGATACCAGCAACAAGTATTTCATCTGCATATCCACGAGGACTAAGACTTAGTCCAATTGGACGTGAGGCGATCCGATTGTCATCCTCCATGGTACGAAACCCATTATTATACGCAGACGACACTTTATCACTTTAACTATTATCCTGAGAATTATGCAACTTTCCAGCAGAGATATATACTCAACTTCAAGTACTGGGGAGGCGTGAATACCAGCTCCCCCATTTTTGTTTACGCAGGTGAAGAAGGCAACTTAGAAGGAGATGTTTTCGATATTAATTTCATATCCGATCTTGCTGCTCGGTTTAAAGGTTTGCTATTATTTAATTATGGAGGTATATATGCATGCATGTGTTTCTGTATGTGGATAGACTTTTTTTTTTTCATTTGTCCGAAATTATAACTCACTTTCCATTTTTAAAAATATATTTATTTTGTTAATTATATATATATATATATATATATATATATATATATATATCTTATTTAATGTGCCAGATTTTTCATCAAATATGAATTGTTCGTTTCTTAATTTTTTTAGTATGGTCTGATTAACGTAGAAATTAATATATTAGAAAAAATGAATAATTTTGACATTATTGACTAAATTTTCTTGAATCTTGTGAAAATTAAAGTGAACTTACAAAGAGAATAATATATAATAAACATAACTTAGATAAATATTCTTTGGAGATAGGAAATATAATATAATGATAAGTGATTTTATACAGCATCGGCACTATGGAGAATCATTACCATTTGGAACGATAAATCAAACATTCCAAAATGCAAACACAATGGGATACTTGAGCTCAGAACAGGCTTTGGCAGATTATGCTCAGGTTATTACTGATCTTAAGAAAAATCTGTCTGCGGAAAATTGCCCTGTTGTTGCTGTTGGAGCCTCTTATGGTGGAAGCAAGCATTAGAGAAAAATGAAAAAACTCCAAATATAGTCTTTTTATTATTATTATTATTATTATTGCTAACAGACAAAGGGTCAATTTGCCCTGAAACCAATTTGGGGATGTTATCAGAACGAAATTCTTAATTTGCAGTCATTTTACACCATCTCATCCACAAAAGCTTTTTTTTCCTTTTTTTTTTATTTTTTCCGAAAATTGTCATGCAAGAAAATCTCATGTAAAGAAACAAAAATTAATTTCATCCATAGTTATTCAATTTTGTATTACTTGCCATAAATTAACTTTTAAATTCATTATTGTCACTTCCGACGAATTTTAATTAAGTCAACAGTTGGAATTGTGACGTGGATATTGATGTGGCGCTGGAGTTTTGCCATATCATGCAATTGTTGAAATATGACAATCCCACATCGGAAAGAGATGATTTTTCCACCATAGCATTAGGCTATAAAAGGACTTCATCCTCTCTTAACAATTCATCCCAAAAACCACCAATCTCTCTACTTCTAAGATTGGTTGTATTTTTCCTCTCTCTCTTGTAATATTTCACTTTGTAATATTTCTTTGAAATAGTGAAATATTATTTTAGTAGTGTCCGAGGACGTAGGCATAATTGGCCGAACCTCGTTAAATTCTGGTGTTCCTTTTATTTCTATTTAATAGCTATTGTCGGGTCTTTTACTTTGTGATATATTGTGCTTTAAATTATCTTAGAAAAATTCTGTCACCAAGACTCAAGAGTCTAAGGAAGTTGGTTTTTAAGGGAGACCATTTGTGACTCCACCAACTACCTGGGAATTTTTCTTTGTCTTAATTTTTGGCACAATTATTCATTTTGGTGGAAACTAACCCGATTTCCACAACAATTGGTATCAGAGCCAAGGTTACTGAGTTATATGCTCTGTGGTTGCGGCGTAAGCTGATCTTCCACATCAGAAAGGTTTCCTTGGATTCTTGGGTATTCCGCATTTGAAAGCTATTAAATAGTCTTAAAAAGGAAATGGCAAGAGACGGACAAAAATCCACAATGGACACAACAGCTTCTACTTCATCAATTTTGGCGAGAACTGCTGTGGCAAATACGAGAATTGCAGTGGAGATTTTTGATGGTACAGGCCATTTCGGCATGTGGCAAGGTGAAGTTCTAGACGCCTTATTTCAGCAAGGCTTAGACATTGCCATTGAGGGAGAAAAGCCAGAAGGTGCAGATGAGAAGGAATGGAAGACAATCAATCGTTTGGCATGTGGTACAATTCGATCGTGTCTGTCCAGAGAGCAGAAGTATGCCTTTTGTAAAGAAACTTCTGCAAGTAAATTGTGGAAGGCACTGGAGGAAAAATTCTTGAAAAAGAGCAGTCAAAATAAGCTTCATATGAAGAAAAGACTGTTCAGATTCACATATGTTCCTGGTACCACGATGAATGATCACATCACCAATTTCAATCAACTTGTAGCAGATCTGATGAACTTGGATGTGACATTTGAAGATGAAGATTTGGCCCTAATGCTGTTGGGATCCCTTCCTGAGGAGTTTGAGTTTCTAGAAACTACTCTACTCCATGGGAAAGCTGAGGTGTCTCTTAGTGAAGTATGTGCTGCACTATACAGCTATGAATTGAGGAGAAAAGACAAGAAGGATAGCACCAGTGGAGCAGCTGAAGCTTTGATAGTAAGAGGCCGTTCGAAAAATAAGAACAGGGGAAAGAAAGACAGATCAAAGTCCAGAGTGGGCAAAGATGAATGTGCCTTTTGTCGAGAAAAGGGGCACTGGAAGAAAGATTGTCCTAAGTTGAGAAGCAAATCTGGCAAAGGCAAGTCTGTTGCAGATTCAAATGTAGCTGAATGTGATGATTCAGATTTTTCATTAGCATTTATGCCATCAATAAGCAGTTCGACTGCTTGGATCCTGGATTCAGGCTGTAGCCACCATATGTGTCCCAATCGGGAATGGTTTTTCGATTTTAAAGAAATTGAAGGTGGAGTTGTCTATACAGCAAATGACAGCCCTTGCAAAACAACTGGAATTGGTTCAATCCAATTGAGGAATCATGATGGATCAATCAGAACTCTGACAGACGTAAGATATGTGCCCAGTCTGACGAAAAACCTCATTTCTATGGGAATCCTTGGGAGAAAGGGTTTCACTATAATCATTAAAAATGAAGTAATGAAGGTTATATCTGGAGCACTTGTGGTGATGAAAGGAGTTCAAAGGAGCAACAACTTGTATTACTATGAAGGCAATACAGTTGTTGGAACAACAGCAGCAGTTTCTAGTGATGACCATGAGCTAGAAATAACCAGATTGTGGCATATGCGCTTGGGGCATGCAGGCGAAAAATCCTTGAAACTTCTGGCGAATCAAGGATTATTGCAAGGAGTGCGAACCTGCAAATTAGACTTCTGTGAGCATTGCATCAAAGGGAAGCAGACGAGAGTGAAGTTTGGCACTGCAATCCATGATACCAAGGGTATTCTGGATTATGTTCACTCAGATGTATGGGGTCCTTCCAAAACTGCTTCAATGGGAGGTAAACACTACTATGTTACCTTTGTTGATGATTGTTCAAGAAGAGTATGGGTGTATACAATGAAGACAAAGGATGAAGTGTTGGAAGTTTTTCTCATCTGGAAGAAGATGGTAGAAACTCAGACGGGCAGAAAGATCAAGTGTCTTCGAACAGACAATGGCGGAGAGTACACAAGTGATCCCTTCATGAAAGTTTGCAGAAATGAAGGAATTGTTCGACATTTCACTGTCAGAAATACACCACAACAGAATGGGGTGGCTGAACGCATGAACCGAACTCTACTGGAGAAAGTTCGGTGTATGTTGTCTAATGCTAGATTAGGCAGACAGTTTTGGGCTGAGGCTGTAACATACGCATGTCATCTCATTAATCGTTTGCCATCAACTGCTATCAATGGCAAAACACCTTTGGAGGTGTGGTATGGAAAACCTGCTACAGATTATAATTCCTTACATGTGTTTGGTTCCACTGCATACTATCATGTTAAGGAATCAAAGTTAGATCGAAGGGCAAAGAAAGCTATCTTTATGGGGATATCCTCTGGTATCAAAGGATATCGACTATGGTGCCCAGAGACGAAGAAAATAATCTTTAGTAGAGATGTTACCTTTGATGAGTCTACCATGTTAAAGGTAACAAAGGAACAGACGGATGGTTCTCCACAGCAGGTGGAGGAAACTCCCAAACAGGTGGAGTTTGATAGAAGAAGAATTGTTGATCCAGCAATTGTAGAGTCTGATAAAATTACTCCTACGGAAGAAGAGGAGATAATGGTAGAAAATGGATCAGATGAGGAAGCAGAGGTTTCAGCACAAGAACCTCCTCAGCAACTTGAGCCAATTGCACTACGAAAGCCGAAAAGGAAGATTAAGAAACCTGCTCGACTTGAAGATATGACTAATTATACATCTTCAGTAGATGATGAGATTCCTTCCACTTATTGTGAAGCTATTCAAAGCTCAGAAGAAGAAAAGTGGAGAAAGGCTATGGAAGAAGAGATGCAGTCCCTTGAAAAGAATCAGACATGGAAGCTAGCAAGTCTGCCAAAGGGAAAGAAAGCGATTGGCTGTAAATGGGTTTATGCAAAGAAAGACGGATTTCCTGATAAGAATGATATCCGCTACAAGGCAAGATTGGTAGCTAAAGGTTACGCTCAGAAGGAGGGAATTGATTATAATGAAGTATTTTCTACAGTTGTAAAACATTCCTCCATAAGAATACTGCTGGCTTTGGTAGCACAATTTGATCTGGAACTAGTTCAGCTCGATGTAAAAACTGCATTTTTACATGGAGACTTAGAAGAAGAAATCTACATGACTCAGCCAGAAGGATTTAAAGTTGCTGGAAAAGAAAATTTGGCGTGCAAGTTGAGCAAATCGTTGTATGGATTGAAGCAATCTCCAAGACAGTGGTACAAACGATTTGACAAGTTTATGATAAGGCAGAAATACACAAGAAGCAAATATGATCATTGTGTATATTTACGCAAGCTACGGGATGGTTCCTTTATCTATCTCCTCCTTTATGTTGATGATATGCTGATAGCTTCAAAAGATGAAGGAGAGATTCAGAAGTTAAAAGCTCAACTAAATCAGGAATTTGAAATGAAGGATTTAGGGGAAGCTAAGAAGATTCTCGGTATGGAGATATGCAGAGACAGAAAATTGGGGAGACTTTGTTTGACTCAGAAACAATATCTGAGAAAAGTACTAAAGCGTTTTGGGATAAATGAGAATACAAAACCAGTTAGTACTCCACTTGCTCCTCATTTTAAGCTCAGTGCATCTTTATCTCCGAAAAGTGATGAAGAACGAGAATATATGTCAAAGGTTCCATATGCAAATGCTGTTGGTAGCTTGATGTATGCAATGGTGTGTACGAGGCCTGACATTTCACAAGCAGTTGGAGTTGTGAGCAGGTACATGCATGATCCTGGCAAAGGACATTGGCAAGCTGTGAAATGGATTCTACGGTATATTCAGAATACTGTAGATGTTGGTATAATGTTTGAGCGGGATGAGAAAAGTGGTCAATATATAGTTGGATATTGTGATTCCGACTATGCAGGTGATTTAGACAAACGTCGATCTACTACCGGTTATGTGTTCACACTTGCAAAGGCACCGGTTAGTTGGAAGTCCACCTTACAGTCAACAGTTGCTTTGTCTACAACAGAGGCAGAGTACATGGCAGTTTCAGAAGCTGTTAAGGAGGCAATTTGGCTTCAGGGGTTGTTG
This sequence comes from Triadica sebifera, assembly GCA_023653625.1. Lineage (NCBI taxonomy): Eukaryota > Viridiplantae > Streptophyta > Magnoliopsida > Malpighiales > Euphorbiaceae > Triadica > Triadica sebifera. The sequence continues at coordinate 11,613,994 of CM042892.1, read as the reverse complement.
AATGACTTGGGAATTGGTCAGAAGCATGTCAAAGTGCATTGTGACAGTCAAAGTGTTATTTGTTTAGCAAAGAATCAAGTTTATCATACAAGGACAAAGCATATCGATGTTCGATATCATTTTGTACGGGAAATTCTTGAAGATGGTGGGATACTTCTTCAGAAGATTTTGACTGCTGAAAATCCCGCAGATATGGCAACGAAAGTTGTGACAAGTGTCAAGTTCCAACATTGTTTGGACTTGATAAATGTTATTAGAATTTGAAATTGGGCGCTTTGAAGCGCATTTGGAGACATTACTGAAATTTGTAATATAAGAGTTTAGAGGATGTTTGTTTGGAATTGTGAGATTGTCAAGGTGGAGATTTATTGAAATATGACAATCCCACATCGGAAAGAGATGATTTTTCCACCATAGCATTAGGCTATAAAAGGACTTCATCCTCTCTTAACAATTCATCCCAAAAACCACCAATCTCTCTACTTCTAAGATTGGTTGTATTTTTCCTCTCTCTCTTGTAATATTTCACTTTGTAATATTTCTTTGAAATAGTGAAATATTATTTTAGTAGTGTCCGAGGACGTAGGCATAATTGGCCGAACCTCGTTAAATTCTGGTGTTCCTTTTATTTCTATTTAATAGCTATTGTCGGGTCTTTTACTTTGTGATATATTGTGCTTTAAATTATCTTAGAAAAATTCTGTCACCAAGACTCAAGAGTCTAAGGAAGTTGGTTTTTAAGGGAGACCATTTGTGACTCCACCAACTACCTGGGAATTTTTCTTTGTCTTAATTTTTGGCACAATTATTCATTTTGGTGGAAACTAACCCGATTTCCACAACAGCAATGTAGGTTGATACGTAAGCAAAAAATTTCATGTGATAATCGAAATTAGGTGTTTGTGTTTGCGTGTCATCTTACGTGGTAAAACTCCTGTGTCAGGTCATTCCACATCAGCAATCCGGTTGTGAAATTGTGGGAAGTGATTTTTGTGGGAAAAAATTAGTTATGTGATTTTTGTGGAAAAAAAATTTAAAAATTATTTTATGGTAAGTAATGGAAAGTTGAGTGGTTATCGATGAAATTAACCAATAAAAAAATATAAAAAGAAGGAAGTTTTATTTTGAAAAAAATGGAGTAAAATGACCGAAAAAAGAAAATTTTCTAATAATTAAAGTCCAAAACATAATTCTGGAGCAAACTGATCACCGTAAAAATGTTCCAAAGGAAAACTGATTCATCATCCTTTTGCTTACTACACAAATAAACTACTTGTATGTGTATAAGTTGAAACTAACACTAATATATTTCTCCTGCAAATGCATTAATTGCAGTGCTAGACCCATGGTGTCGTCTAAAATATCCTCACGTTCCAATCGGAGCTTTGGCATCATCTGCTCCAATACTCTACTTTGAGGACATCACACCACCAGATGCATACCCAGTTGTTGTATCCAATGATTTCAAAGTAAGAAATCTAAATAACTAAATTAAGCTTGTTTTTCTTCCCATCTCATATAAGTCGATTAGATTGAATCCTTAATGCTAAATTATAATGTTGGGTTGGTGCAGAATACGAGTGAGAGTTGTTACAACACTATAAGATAATCATGGTCTGAAATCGACAGAATTGCAGCTCAACCTAATGGTCTTTGGACCCTTGGCAACATATTCAAGTACGTTTGCATGTAAATGATCAATAACAACTCTTATTTACGTATGTATTAATCCTATGGTCTTTTGATCAAATTTCCCAGTTTAAATAAGTAATTATTTTTCCTTATGGATTTTCTGATTTCTATTAATTTTCTTTTTATATCCTTAAGTCCTTTGAACTAATCGCAAGAACTGAAGGACTACTTAGAAAGGGTATATCAGGACTCAGCTCAATACGACAATCCTCCAGATTATTATATGGAAAATTTATGCCAAGGCATCGTTGGAGCACCTCAAGGAACCGATGTTCTAGGCCGAATTATAGCTGGTCTCAATGCCAGTGTTGGAGGAGGTTCATGTAATTATGTATATCAACCTATAAAAAAAAAAAAAGCAGAGTGTATGGGAATGGCAGGTAATTTTATCTTTTGATTCATTTGATATCACTTAACTCATCATCACCAAGGCAATTTTATGTGAATCATTCAATTCCTTTTTCTTATTAAAAAGATACAAGATTCATATATGTTTCAGACATGCACAGAGGTTGTAATACCTATGGGAGTTGAGAGATGTAATGTTCGAAGTATAACCGTTTGATCTGAATAACTATACAAAATCATGTCAGCAAGTTTTTGGTGTTACCCCAAGGCCTTATTGAGCTCCAATCCAATTTGGTGGTCATGTCAGCTTCCTTAATCAATCTTCCTGATGAATTTCATGCGGGTCAAACTTGCAGGTACAATAAATGATAATAAAACAAATATGGCAAAGAGTGGTTGAGCCAACAATCCAAGAAAATTAAATCGATGGTGTATCATTTTGTTGAAAAGAAAAAAAAAAAGAAAATCAATTAAGAAATAGTTGACAAAATATCAATAATCCAAGAAAATTAAGTGAACGGTTTATCATTTTGTTGAAAAAGAATGAAAGACAATTAAAAATTAGTTAACAAAACATTTAGAAAAAGGGTTTTTGCATCCATAAATAGAACATTCCAATAAGTGCTTAGTATTTAGTTCAATCAAGAGAGAAAAAGGCTTTAGGAAGAGAAAATTGAGAGCAAATTTTCTACGTATAATTGGATTGTGAGTTGTGAATGTTTATAAACATTTTGTAAATTTTTTTTATTCTTTCAATAAAAGATATGCAACAGCCTGGAGATATAGTCATACTTAAATGAACTTCATTATCAATTTTGCGTCTTATTATTCTGCATTTATTTCGTTTTCTCACAAATCTTATTATAAGGGAATTTGAGTAATTTTCCAACAACTAGTATTAGAGTCATGGTTGTGTTTTTTTTGTCTTTTTTCAGGTGATTACTGTTCACATAAATAGTAAATTTTTGTAAATAATAAATTTTGGTCGGTGGTACCGATTTGTCTATGGAGGTGTTCTAATACACGGTTGGTTTGCAAAAATTATGAGAAACGATCCAGAGGAAGTCAAATTTGAGTGGGAGCAATTGTTGCAGCTGAAGAAAAAGTAAAAATTGATAAGTTCGATTGTGTAGACTTTGACTTTTGGATAATGCAAATAGATGATTATTTGTATCAAAAAAGTTTGTATCAACCTCTCTCAAAGAAGAAACCAGGGGCTATGAAGGAAAAAGATTGAAATCTTCTCAACAGACAAACCCTCAGAGTTATTCAATTAATATTATCCCATAATATTGCTTTCAACATAGCAAAGGAAAAGACTATGACGGATTTTATAGCAACTTTCTTCAGTATGTATGAGAAGTCATCACCCTCAAACAAAGTACACTTGATAAGGTGTTTATTCAATTTGCGAATGAAGGAATGCACATCGATAGCTCAATATCTCAATGAACTCAACACAATCACAACTCAATTCAGTTTAGTTGGAATTGAATTCAATGGAGAAGTACGAGTATTAATACTTTTATCTTCTCTACTAGAAAGTTAGAATGATATTATCACAGCTGTGAGTAGCTCATCAGGAAGAAATAAGTTAGAATTTGACGATGTTTATGATCTGGTTCTCAGTGAAGAGATCTAACGGAGAGAGTCGAGTGAATCATCAATCTCTTTAGTTTTGCATACAGAGTCAAAAGAGAGAAATTCAACTAAAGGGAATGAACATAGTAGATCAAACTACCGAAGTATATCAACGGACAAGAGGTCCAAATCCAGAAATCTCAGTAATTTCATAGCTAGAAGACTGTCGAATGTTGGAATTATAAAAAGATTGAGCACAACATAAATCAGAGCAAAAGTGCACTGAAGAACTAGAAAGCAAAGGCAGAGGCAAATGTTACTTTCACCTTAAAAGGCAATGACACGTTGATATGCTCTTTAAAGAGCAAAGAGGAGTCTTGGATGTTAGACTTTGGAGCATCATTTCATGCTACTTCATAGAAAGAATTCTTCGAAATGTATGACCCTAGAAACCTTAGAGAGGTACACCTTGGTGATGATCAACTTTGTGTTGTTATTGGTAAAGGTGTAGTGAAGATTAAGTTGAATAGATTTGTTTGGGAGCTAAAGGATGTTGGGAATATTCCTTACCAGAGAAAGAACTTAATCTCAGTAAGGTAGTTGGCTAGTGAAGACTACACTATAATCTTCTATAGTAATGATTGGAAGATTTCAAATAGTGCAATGACGATTGCTCGAAGCAAAAAGAGTGACACTCTTTACATGACAACAAGAGCATGTTCAGCCGTAGTTGCAACTGACAATTAAAATTCCAATATGTGGCATTAGAGATTAAGTCATATGAGTAAAAAAGAAATAAAGATTATGCATTTAAAGGGCAAACTTCTAGGTCTACAGTCAATGGAGATATAAATGTGCGAAGATTGCATAGTTGAAAAGTAGAAAATGGTCAATTTTCAGACAAGTAGCAAAATCCTAAAGAAAAAAAAGGCTAAAACTCGTTCACTCTGATGTTTAGGGACCAACAACTATCTCATCCATTGGTGAAAAATACTATTTCATGACTTTCGTCGATGATCACTCTCAGAATGTATGAATTTACTTTCTAAATCTTAAGTCTGAAGTGTTTGAGACTTTCAGGAGATATAAAGTTATGATTGAAAATGAGACAAATCTGAGGCGTCTATCAGAGAGTGGTTTCCTGGATTGGTTGGTCTGAGGAGTTTAGGCATTAAATTATTGTAGATTGAAATGCAACTATTTGATCTCCACTTGGGTCAACAATTGAACTCGTTGCATGGTGAATATGAAGACACTATATTCAAGAAAATTTGCTATGAGCACGGGATCATGGAGAGAATCGTGTCAGGCAGCCTCAATACAATGGTATAGCTAAGTGTATGAACTGAAAGTTAACAAAAAGAATCAAAAACATTCATATATAGTCAGGTTTATCGAAGTAATTCTATATAAAGGCAGTCAACACAGAAGCTTACTTGATCGGTTGAGGACCATCGGTTCCTTTGAAGCACAAAATATCATAAGGGGTATGGAGCCAAAAAGAGGTAAAACTATCACATCTAAAAGTTTTTAGTTATATAACATATGTACATATCAATGATCAATGAAGGAATAAGTTTGATTTCAAATCTAAGAAATGCACCCTCATCAGCTATGGCGAGGATGAGTTTGGCTATTGTATTTGGGATGATGAAAATAAGAAGGTGATTCGTAGCAAAGATGTGATTTTTGACAAAATGATGATGTACAAGGACATGCATAAAACAGTCTTCAACAACTCTAGATAGAATGGGCTCATATTTATAGATGCAGGTGATGTCTCAGATAATTTCATAATGAAATCGATTATAGCAAGTCCTCAGCCAGATGAACTCATTAGAGATATGACACACCACAACCTATTACTTCAACTTTTGTATTAAGAATGTTTTTTCGACCTCATGTGTCTAACAAGAGATACATGAAATATTAATTGTTGACTGATGGAGGAGAGCTTAAATGTCGTGATAAAGTTTATCAAACTGGAGATGCTAATAAGTAGGAGTTTTCCATGAAAAAAGAGATGAAGTCTTTAATCTCCAACCAAATATGGGAACTAAATTATTCATGGGGAAGAAGACACTTCATAACAAATAGGTGTATTGGGTAAAAGATGAGCATGATGGTTCCAAGAGATACAAAATTCAACTAGTTGTCAAAGGATTATAACAGAATGAAGGAGTTGACTACACCAATATTTTTGCTCATGTTGTGAACTCAATACTATCATATCAGTGTTGAGTATTGTGGCTATTGAAGACCTTCATCTTGAACAGTTAAACGTCATTTCACAATGACTTAGATGAGGAGATATACATGCACAAGCCAGAAAGTTTCTCAGAAAAAAAAAGAACATGGTATGCAGACTTAAAAAAGAGTTTGTATGGCCTAAAACAAGCCCTAAGACAGTGGTACAGAAAGTTTGATGACTTCATGCGCAAGAAAAGTTTTCAGAATTGCAATGTTTACCACTATTGTTACTGCAAGAGATATAGGTCCAATTATATCATAGCAATTCTCAAAAGAGTTTGATATGAAAGACTTGAGTCCATCAAAGAAGATTCTTGGAATATAAATTATAAGAAATAAGCAGAGAGGGTTTTTGCAGTTATCTTAAGCAGAGTACATCAATCGTCTTTTGCAGAGAATCAATATGAGCGATGTCAAGCCAATCAACACATCATTGGCCAACCACTTTTGCCTATCCAAATATTAGTCCCCTCAAACATAGGAAGAGAAAGAATTTATGGCTAAGATTTCTTATGCCTCAACAACTAGGAGTTTAATGTATACTATGGTATATACGATACTAGACATTGGTCATGTAATAGAAATTGTTATAAGTTTTATGTCAAATCTACGAAAAACTCATTAGAAAACAGTCAAGTGAATTTTAAGGTATCTACAATGCACCGCAGAAAAGTGTTTGTATTTTAGTAAATGAGAGTTAAAAGTACAAGACTGTGTAGACACAAACTTTGGAGGAGAAGTCGATTATCGAAGAAATACCACATGTTATATATTCACTGTTAGAACTACAGTTGTTAATTGGATGTCACATATACAAAAGATTATCGCCCTATCCATTACAAAAGTTAAGTATGTAGCAATAATTGAAGCTAGTAAAAAAATGATATGACTTTAAAATTTATTAACTGAGTTGGGATTCAAATAAGAAAATAATGTTTTGCATAGTGATAGTCAAGTGCACTACATTTTGCGAAAATTTCAGCATTTCATTCCAAAATCAAGCATATTGAGTTTCATTATTACTTCATCAGATTTCTATTGGAAAATGATGCGTTAGTAATTGATAAGATCCAACAAATCAATAATCTAATGAATATGTTGACAAAGGCGATAACTATTGACAAGTTAAACTTGTGTTCAATTTCAATTGGTCTGTTAAAATAACAAAACCAGAAAAATTGCTGCATTGATCGATGTGTGAGGGCATATTGAAATCAGTCTTTAAATAGGAGATTGTTTATCAAACTTACAGGTGCAATAAATGATAATAAAACAAAAATGGCAAGAGTGGTTGTCAAGCCAACAACCTAAGAAAATTAAGTGGACGGTGCATCATTTTGTTGAAAAATAAGAAAAATTAATTAAGAATTAGTTGGCAAAACATGTAGAAGGGAGATTTTTGCATCTATAAATAGAGCACAATAATAGGTACTTAGTATTTAATCCAAGCAAGAGGAAAAAAAAAAAGAAAAGTTTAGAAAAAATTGAGAGCAAATTTTATAGATGTAATTGAATTGTGAGTTGTGAATATTTATAAACATTTTGTAAATTTTTTTATTTTCTTTCAGTGAAAGATTTACGGTAGCTCAGAAACGTATGCATAATTAGTCAAACTTCATTATCAATTTTGTATATCTTATTATTTTGCATTAATTTCATTTTTTTACAAATATGATTATAAGGGAATTTGCATAATTTTCTAACATTTTCTTACTATTTCAAGATGAAAATTTAATTGCAAGAAAGTTACGTTATAATCTTCAGAACATTAAATCTGCACTTGGAAATTTCGGAAGCAACATCATTTTCTCCAATGGACTGCGCGATCCATGGAGTGCTGGCCATTTTCATATTTATGTTAACTAATGATCATATTGTTGTTGTTGCTGCTGCTGCTGTTTATTATTATTATTATTATTATTATTGCTCATTGCTGCTGCTGCTGCTGCTTTTATTATTATTATTATTATTATTATTATTGCTCATACGACCTTACAGAGTAATTATGTCAAACTGCTTTTCTTTCCCATACGACCTTACAGAGTAATTACGTCAAGCAACTCCTTCCTTTTCAGGAATCTTCTTAGCCATTGTCAGCCTCCTATCCTATTGCTCAGTCTGCAGATCTGCTGCGTTTATACTAAGATTCCCTTCCAAGACAAAACAATACAACAAAATGAAACGGCTAAAAAAAATTAATGATTACCATTAATAATTATGGAATTATAATACAACAATTGAAGCTTGGCCAAAAATTTAAATTTGATGAATAACACTTATATATGCCATATTAACACAAAAACTGGAAAAAAGAAAGAAAAGCAATGAAAATGAAAGAAAAGCGAAGAAGCAAGAAAAAGCCTGAAAGTAAAGCAAACACTCAACACAAAACCCATCCCTTCTCTACTCCCCGACCAAAATAAAGGGGTTAAAAATGAAAAAGGATAACGCTCTCTCAACTAGCAGCCGTAGTACACAAGATGCATCGTAAACGACCTGATTGTGCATCCTCATCGCCATCCTCATCGCCATCATAATAACCTAACACGTGCTCCTGGGAAGTGTCTCCACTCCCTTTCCGGCTAGTAGTATGCATGGAATCCATTAGGCAAGTCATGTGATAAGCATGACAGCAAAAGAATACAATTACTGATACACTTTGTATAGAGAAGGGGTCAAAACACATGCAACATCTAGTGTCTCCCCTAGTTTTTGACTTAACTTCCATAGTCCTAGAGACCGATGATGTTCGTTCAATTGCCTGAGATTCCCTATTGCCATCCCTTTTTGCTCGTGCATCATCTCCTTCACTGCTCAAGCAAACTCCCCGTCTTGCTTCTTTGTAATACTTGACTAAGAGATTCACACAGTCAGCCTGCACATTTCAATAGCACAAAACTGTTAACAAATGGTGCCCACAACCAATAATAATATCTGTTCAACTGAAAAACAATACCTTAAGAATATTATTGCACCCATGTCTAAGAGATGTTTCAGTTCTGTAATCAGTGATAATTTTGACTAGACGATCCCTAAGCCTGAAAACAGAATAAAACTAGAGAATTAGGCGCAATTAATATGAAAACGTGCTACATTGATGTCACTTATAAAGAAAAGTTGGTATGTTCAAAGTATCATTCCAATCTGGGTGAGCATGCAGTAATTTTCATATTTAATTCTTGTAAATATCCTCCAATAGAACATAGCTTATAGCTATCTCACTCCAAGAACTATTCCCTAGCACCCACTGTTAGCTACACAACAAAAAACCTCGAGAGGCTTGCCTCGTACATTTGGATGACGATATATTGTTTGACTTAATCCTATACCACAGCCAAATTGGTATTTATCAAGACACTTGCCCACAAATTACGGCCTTTACCTCAGTATAGAATTATAGGAATCCTTGAATTTCCCAACATTGGAAAATGTGAGAACATACTAGATCCTCAGAGTGCTACAGAGGAAAAGCATCCAAATAATCATTTTTCAGCTGTAGATCCTAAAAAATTATAATAATGCCAAAGGTAGAGAAGACATAAGCACATGGCTGTAGAAAATGTAGACTAGTTCCAAAACTGAATCAACCCAGAAATGAAGCAAAAGTTCACTATTATCTGTGACTTGAGGACAATGACATTGAAAGGACTAAATAGTAAGACCATAACAGGAAGCATGCAAGCAATACTATCACCAAAACAGCATAACACGAATCAACCTCCTTTTCGGAGTCAATTCAGAGTGATGCTGAATGCTTGATATCCAGGATTGTGATAAACCACCTATCCTATTCAGATATGCTAGGAGGCCAAAGCAGAGGATTATTTCCTCTAATAAGGGACCTAGTACAACTGGTTAGTGGGTTAAGTGGTCCAAGAGGAGAGCTGTCATCATCCCATTATTTCCTTTCATTCTGTTAAGAGTCATTTTAGGAGTCCTTTTGCATGAGTGGGTCTGTATATAGAAGAATAATCTAAAGGGGAGGGATTATGAGAAATTTTGAAAAGCTTTTTGCTGGGGATTGCTGAGTCTCGAATTTCAGCTTGTAATTTCCCTTTCTTTCTTTCAATGAAATCATAATCAGTGTTCTGATTCGTACCAAGTTGGTATCAGAGCAGACGAATTCTGGTGAGAAAGAAGAAGCAATCAGTTTTGACAGCCTCCGAAGTTATGGTGTCCGATCAGAGGGAGAAGGAATTTGAGGAAATGAAATCAAGCGTCGCTGACCTAACCCAAAGTGTCGCACGAATGCTAGCGGAATGGGCAGAGTTTTGTCAAGGAGGCATGACCAGGTCAAAGGTTACCGACACTGGACAAGAAAATGAAGGCCAAGGGAGCACCAGTCAGTTTGCATCGCAAACCCAGAAATCGATCCAAGAGTCCGGAGCTCATACAGAACTGTTGAGTCGTCGAGTGGAGCTGCCGATTTTCATGGGGGACAACCCAAATGGCTGGATTTTCAGGATGGAGAGGTTCTTCTCTATTCATCGAACAGTAAAAGCTGAAAAACTAGAGTTGGCCTGTATCAATATGGAAGGTGAGGCATTGTCTTGGATTCAATGGCTGGACTCACGCAAACCATTCACCAATTGGGAGGAGCTCAAGATTAGGGTGTTTGAACATTTCCGCAACAGCCAGGAGGGGTCAGCTCATGAACAGCTGCTGGCTCTCCGGCAAGAGAGCACTGTAGCAGATTATTGGGAAAGTTTGAGGTAATGACTGCTCCAATTCGTGATTTACCTGATACAATTCTAGAGAGTGCCTTTATGAATGGTTTGAAGCCTAGTATTAGAGCTGAGATTAGGTTACTTAGACCCGTTGGGTTGTTAAGAATAATGGAGGCACCTCAAATGGTAGAGGATAGGGATTTGGTTAAGGCACAACTACAGGGAATCAAAAATAGTTCCTTGAGACCCACTACTTTGTGGATGGGTTTAGCAACATCATCAGCCCCTAAGGTTACTATCCCCATAGTGTCAAAACCAGCAGTAAAATTTGAGTCCCCACCCTACCGGAAAATGACCAATGACGAGACACAAGAGAAGAAAGCCAAGGGGTTGTGTTTCAGATGCAATGACAAATATACTATTGGGCACAGATGCAAAATGAAGGAGTTACAGGTGTTAGTGGTTCATGATAATGAAGAAGGGGAATTAGAGAATAGTCAAGGAGAGGAAATCACAGCTGAGCCAGAGGATGATAATAAAGAGCTGATCGAGTTATCTTTGAATTCCATGGTTGGCTTGACGGCAAAGCGGACTATGAGGATGAGAGGGGACATTGCAGGACAGGAAGTGAATGTGCTAGTTGATTGTGGTGCAACAAATAATTTCATATCTGAAAATTTGGTTCAGCGACTTGGGTTGCCAGTGGAAGAAACTGGAGGATTTGGGGTGTCTATTGGAAATGGGCAGGTCATTTGTAGTAGCAGGAAGTGCAAGGGTTTGGCCTTGGGAATACAAGACGTGCAAATAATTGAAGATTTCTTGCTGTTTGAGTTAGGTAGCACAGATGTTGTGTTGGGGCATAACTGGTTGGAGTCTTTTGGGGAGACAGGAATAAATTGGAAGTTACAAACCTTCCGTTTTAAGGTAGGAACTCAATGGATTACACTCAAGGGAGATCCAAGCCTCATTAAAACATAGATTTCTTTGAATTCCATGATCAAAACCCTTAAAAAAACTGGTCAACGGGTGTTGATAGAGATATCCCGCATGGTAGAAGTCGAGGAGAATGATGCTGAGGCAATGGATCTCAGTTAAAAATACTTTTACATCATTTCCAATATGTTTTTAACATGCCAATAGGTCTACCTCCAAAGAGAAGCAGGGAACATGCTATTATTTTGAAAGAGGGCACTTCTCCCATTAATGTCCAGCCATATCGGTATACTTACATTCAAAAGAATGAGATTGAGCGGTTGGTCAAGGAGATGTTGCAAGCCGAGATCATTAGACCTAGCATCAATCCATTTTCAAGCCCCGTGTTGTTAGTATTGAAGAAAGATGGAAGGTGGAGATTTTGTATGGATTAATGCACACTAAACAAGGCCACAATTCCGGATAGATTTCCTATACCGGTCATTGATGAGTTGTTAGATGAATTAAAGGGAGCCAACATTTTCTCCAAGCTTGATTTGAAGTCTGACTATTTTCATATTTGAGTTATGGCTGAGGACGTTTCCAAAATGGCTTTCTAGACTCCTGAGGGCATTATGAGTTCTTAGTAATGCCCTTTGACCTTACAAATGTTCCAGCAACATTTCAGTCTATAATGAATGATATTTTCAGCAAATACTTGAGGAAATTTGTGCTTGTCTTTTCTGACATCGTGATATATAGCCGGACTTTGGAAGAACATCTGCATCAATTGTGTTTAGTGCTTGAGGTGCTTCAGCAACATCAATTTTATGCTAATTTGAAGAAGTGCAAATTTGGACAGCAAACAATAAAATATCTTGGCCACATTATTTCGGAGAAAGGGGTGGCCGTGGACAAGACTAAGATAGCTACTATGCTTAGATGGCCGGAACCAAAAACCATTATACAGTTAAGGGGATTTTTGGGTCTCACAGGATACTACAGACGCTTTGTCAAAGCCTCAGAGGTTATGGCAACCTTGCCTAGCCCTTGACCCAATTACTAAAGAAAAACAATTTTAAATGGACAACTGAAGCTTCAAAGTCTTTTTGGCAACTCAAGGCAGCCATGACTTCAGTATCAGTATTAGCTCTTCCAAACTTCACAAAAAAGTTTGAAGTGGAGACTGATGCTTCGGGATTTGGGGCAGGGGTAATTCTTATGCAAGAGGGGCGTCCCATAGCATTTCTAAGCCAAGCCTTGTCCTCCCAAGCAAAGTTGAAGTCAGTGTATGAAAAAGAGCTACTTGCTATTGTGGTGGCCATCCAAAAGTGGCACCATTACCCACTAGGGTAGAAGTTCATCATTCGGACAGATCGAAAGAGTTTGAAACATCTCTTAGAACAACGGGTTGTATCTATGGAACAACAGAAATGGATTTTCAAGTTAATGGGATTTGATTTCGAGATTTAGTATAAACCTGGGGCTGAAAACAAAATAGCCGATGCACTCTCATGTCAGGGTCCAAATGAAGATCTGACTCTTTTAGCTCTTTCAATGTCAAATATGGTTGATATGACGGAAATAGATTCTCAAGTTGATCAAGATGTTGCTTTGGCTAAGATCAAGAACTCCTTGCTTCACTCTTCAGTCTCCACTCCTCCCTACAATTTAAGGGATGGGCACCGACTTTATGATGGGAGATTGGTCCTTCCCAGTAGATCTCCCTTCATGCAGGGGTAGTGGGAGGTCATAGTGGAGTTTTGAAAACCTATCACCACCTTGCACATGAGGTATATTGGAGTGGCAAGAAGAAGGATATCATTCGGTTTATAGTCGAGTGTGATGTTTGCCAACAACAGAAATACTCCACTCTATCTCTTGCCAGGCTTCTTCAACCCCTCCCTATTCCGCAACATGTTTGGACAGACATTACTATGGACTTCATAGAAGGGTTGCCAAGATCAAAAGGGTTTTGACACTATATTGGTGGTGGTGAACCGTTTGAGTAAATCTGCCTACTTTTTAGGAGTGAAACATCCATTCACGGCTAAAGGGATTGCAAAATTATTTTTGAAGTGGTTAGGCTTCACGGGTTTCTAGAAACAATAGTCTCAGATTAGGATAAGATATTCTTGAGTAATTTTAGGAATACACTCTTCACCTTGCAAGGTATTCAGTTAAGAAAGAGTTCAACTTATAATCCTCAGACAGACAGACAGTCAAAAGTGGTTAACCAGTGCTTGGAAACCTATTTAAGGTGTTTTACAAGTGGCAAACCTACAACTTAGGCCAAATGGCTTGCTTGGCCAAAGAACTAGTATAATATTTCTCATCATTTTGGCTATTGGAATGACTCCATTCAAAGCTTTTTATGGCCGTGAACCACCACCCTTGCTGGGTTACCAGCAGGATAGCACAGCTAATGCTTCATTGGACCAAATGTTGAAAGAAAGGGATGCTGTCCTAGAGGAACTGAAAGCTAATCTTTTAAAGGCCCAGCAACGAATGAAGATTGTGGCTGATGGAAAGCGATGAGATGTTCAGTTTGAGGTTAGGGAACAGGTGTACTTGAAGTTAAGACCATACCGAAGGAAATCCTCGGCTGCTAGGCGCAATGAGAATCTGGCTCCACGTTACTTTGGCCCCTTCAAAGTAATGGAGCGCATATGTTCTGCCGCCTACAAGCTAGAGCTGCCTCCTACAGCTAGCATCCATCCTGAGTTTATGAGTCACAACTCAAGCGTGCAGTGAATACTTCAACTAAGGTACAGCCCTTACCCTTGGTTTTGACTGCTGATATGGAATGGAATGTTGAACCAAAGGAAGTATTGGGCATCAGAACACCTGACTACTCAGCTGGACTTGAAGTTTTGGTGTCTTGGAAAGATTTACCAGCTTTTGAAGCTACTTGGGAACCCTTCAACTTGCTTCTCCAACAATTTCTGGATTTCCACCTTGAGGACAAGGTGAAAGTTTTAGTGGGGGTATTGATAAACCACCTATCCTATTCAGATATGCTAAGAGGCCAAAGTAGAGGATTATTTCCTCTAATAAGGGACCTGGTACAACTGGTTAGCGGGTTAAGTGACCAAGAGGAGAGCTGTCATCATCCCATTATTTCCTTTCATTCTGTTAGCATCATTTTAGGAGTCCTTTTGCATGGGTGGGTCTGTATATAAAAGAATAATCAAAAGGGGAAGGATTATGAGAAAATTTGAAAAACTTTTTGCTGGAGATTACTGAGTCGAATTTCAGCTTGTAATTTCCCTTTCGTTCTTTCAATGAAATCATAATCAGTGTTCTGATTCGTACCATATTGCAAATCCAAAAAGGATCAGAGCCACTACATTTCTATGTAATATAAATAAAATATTAATTTTCCACATGAAAGGAAGTATTTTGGGGTATTTTCTATTTTTTTCAGGCTATTTTTCGTTTTATAGGACCGAAGAGCCCTAGCAAAGGAGGATTCAATAATAAACTTCGATTCAATAAAATGTTTCACAGTACCTGAGTTTAGAAAGATAAAATTTCAGACTTGCATTCCTTTCTTTTCTCCTCTTATTATCAGTTTAATCCAAGGCTTAACCGCAACAAGCTAAGTTCATAGACTTCAAGCCATCTTAGTTAAACTCCATTAATATGACCTAGGAACTAGGCTAAGATTTAAAATTTTTCCAGCCTACGCTAGATTTAGTTCTGCTTACATCAATTGCAAAAAATAAAAAGGGAGAGAAAGCTTGAAAGCAAAACAAGAGAAAAAGTATGGCAAAAAGTTAAAATATAATTCTAGGCATACTTACCGTGGTATTTCCAGTCCATTAGGTACCATATTCACGATATATAAGGGATCAAGATTCCCAACAGTATGCTCCAGCAGCACTCCCACCATTTCAGGTTTATGAAGACACTGCTTAATCAATTCTTCCCAAAGTTCATCATCATGCTGCATAGTTACAAACTCTACAGCCTGCATACAAGATCATAATGGTTACTTGCACTGATATGCAAAATCATGAAAAAGACAATAATGACCCTCATGGAACAACTAAAAAAGAAAAAAAAGAAAAAAATAAATACCTCTTCAATATCTCCTAATTTATTAATGATGACAGCTAGAGCCTTCTTTGAGTTTCCCATTCTTCCAAGTATGAAGACTTGTTCCCTCAAAAGATCTCTTTTGACACAAATGTCATATGCCTGAGATTTGGTTCATTGGTTCAACCATTGACAAATTATAAAGAAAACAAATGACCCTTTATTGACTCAAAAAACTGGCATTTATTGACTGTTCAAACCTTCTCAAGTGTGTAATGTTGGCTGCTACGAAGAAAAGGAAGTAGCATTTTTGGGTCATAATCTGCATAAAGCTCTACCTGTCACAATAAATATGAAGTTCAATGTTAGACATTATGAACGGTATAGACCTGCAGGCAAATCAGCAATGACCAAATTCAGCACCTAAGGATAAAGCTAATACAGTGAGACAGTTGGGATCCATTTAAGATTTAAATATACAAATGTGGACAAGATAAACAACTTGAAAAAATTCCAGTCGGTTTCTCATAAGCCTTAAAAACTAAGAAAGATATGTCACAGTATATGCAGCATAACAGATTAAGTAGAGTAGACCTCAAGAAAAGGAATCCTAGGGGGGAAAAGAAAAGGCAAAACAGAAAAACAAGTTGCTCCTAGCAATCTTTTGAAAATTGAACCAGAGATTGAGTTGACTGGGATAGCATGAACATTCAATACGATAATCAGCAGACCTAAAGTAAGAGCATCAGCTACAAGTGACAATGATAGACACAACACTTGAACACATTTTGACTGTGAGAGGATTTGGGTATCCCATATACATAATGGTATTCATGTCAAAATCATGTTGACACAATCGCAAGACAATGCAATGCATTAATCTAGCTACTAGACTTATTTGGTGAAGTGGACCATAATAATGGGTTATAGTACATCATCCTAACATCAGAGTTGATTAGATGTACTGTGTGGTGTGTCTCATTACATCACTTTGAATAACCAGAAGAAATTCATGTTTTAGTTTTTGGCAAGAAAATAACTGTTGTGTCAATTCAAAATATGACAATACCCAATTTTGCATGATACAGAAAGAGCCCCATTGGGCTGAATTGAGGAACTATGAATCCATGACAGAAATTACACTAATTTGATTAAAGGGTGCATCCATTTTATGCACTTGAATAACATCCAAAAGTAAACATTTTGGCAGAAAATCAGGATATGAAAGAAACTGTCATGCACTTTTGTATGTTTACTCACTTCAATTTTGATGTAGATTTGACAAGTTCATGACAGTGACACATAAGATTCTTATCCACTACAATTTCAAGCAAAACAACATCTTACAATAGGAATTAAAGCAGCGATATTAAGATCATAATCAGAAAATTAAAGTAACTACAAGCTTCTCCATACCTGCATATCATGAAAATCCCTTCCAGCGTGTGGACTTGCCTCAAATAATGAATGTAGATATAAGTGCAAGAAATATCTTGAATCGCACTTATTTCTGGCAACCAGCAGTTGTGAGACAACAACAGTTGGAGGAATTAAGTCCCTGTTATGAATCAATAAAGGAACAGCACGTTTGCAATCAAGCATCATCAATTGTGCGACCTGCACAGGAAGAAGCAAAAGCACAGAAGAAAGACTGGTATGAGCAAATATTATGAGTGAAGAGTCAATTAGTTTTCCCCTCTTTGAACTGCAAATTTCAAATGGAGAACTTTACAACAGCACACAGTGAAAACAGAGAGTGGCAGAAGCTATAGATTGCAAAACAACAACCATTTGTACCTCATTTTGCACAGCATACCTTTTCACGAATGGCATCATGTAAGTTGTGTTTTTCTATAAAATCAAATATCTCTGGCTTCATAAGCTGAAAAATAAAAACCAGTAAAACAACAAACAAGATCATGTCAGGATATTAAAAGTGACACAATATATTACTTAAATCATTTTATATTGAGATAAATTTGCAGTGGAATTATCTCCAAGCTATAAAGAACTTACATCAGCATAAAGTGAACATGCTTTCTCATATTGCCCATCAACTATATATAACTCCGCCAGCGCCTGATGTAAAAGTAAACCGTGATTAAAGGCATAACAAATAAAAGTTCAGATTTCAATGACGTTGAAACTCTGTTCTACCTCTTTGAGTGCATCGGTCATGGAAGAGGTGTTTAGTTGAGGTTCTATAGCAGATATGACTGGTAATGCGGAATAAATCACAGGTGGCCAAGATTTAACAGTTGACAATAGATCCTTATGAAAAGATGGATTTGTAGCCAGTGCTACAAGAGCAACCTGTGGCAAAAAAAGAAAAAGAAAAAGAGAAAAAAGGAGACACCTTCATCCCAAGCTAGCATATCAGAAAAGGCACATAGGGAGTACATAACGCCATATTTTTCTGCAAACCTCATAAGCAGTATCACGCAGTCTTGGGTCTGTCGGAATATATGGAACCAATACAGGAAGTTGACGAAGATGAGCAAAATGGAAAACCCACCTGGAAAAAAAAAGGCAGATGATAGTCAATTAAAAAGAAGGGAAGTGGGAATATTAAGTAATTATTGCTTTTTTACCTCTCCCATGCTGATGCGGATCCTTGTAACAATTTAGGACACAATGATGCAGCTTCAGCGTATTTTCTTTCCACAATCAAATGATCAAGATATCTAGATCCCACCTGATCATGCAGTAGAACCAATTGAGGCATTTTGTTGACTGATATAACACAGAAACTGAATACTTAGGACAACAGGAAAATAAAGTACAAGACACACAGAAAGAGCAAGGTTTGAGATGTAAATCATATTCCTTCCCACTTCTGCAGCATATTGAAGTTGTACTGAGAAATGAACAACTCTTGCTGTTTGCAGAAAGGATAAAGTATAGGATAAGCATGTTTTAAACGAAGCAGCTGTAGACACTCCGTTAAAACAAAACAACCATAGGAAATTAGTCCAAGGAAAAAGAAAAAAATGGAAATATGGAACAGCATTTAGCTGAGACATGTAAACCCTTTTGTGCATCAAGTTTTATTATACTGCATTATGTTGTCACTTGTCACCATTCCAATTAAAATTCGTGGCAACCACAGATGCCACAACATAGGTAAGAAACACACTACATATATCAATTATTTCCAAACTGATGCCATGCTTATCCAGTGCAGTCCAAAAAGACCAAAAACTCACCCACACTGTTTTGCAACCAAAAAATACAACAATGTTCCAACTGTTTCACCATCCTCTTTACGCAAAGAATTGCAACTCAGTACCATCAACACATACATGTGTGTGCACATGCCCCATACCTATACAAACAGTAAAGCTGTTCAATTTTTGACCTTGAAGATTTTTGCAATGCCAACCCAGTAGTATTAAAACACGCACGGGCACGTGCACGTGCACGCATGCTTGCACACACAGAGATTATGTGTGTGCATGTGCACCATACATGTACAAACAGCAGAGCTCATCAATTTTTGACCTTGAAGAAGAAAAGTCGATATACCTCATCAAGCAGTTCACTCCGACCCTGACCTGCTTCAACTGCTGCTAAAGCTTTCTCATGCCAACCATGTTGTAGAAGCCAAGCAATATGATCTTCAGCATCCCTAAGAAAACATCATTTAGCTGTTATTTAAATGACAACTTATTACTAAACTAGTATGATGATGGAATCCATTACTTCATAGCTTCAACCAAAACTCTACTGATTTTTTTAAGCCTGACAAAATTTTCCACACCATCCCATCATTAAAGAATAAAATTGGTTACATCTCAAGAAACAGAATTTGACTTTTCAAGAAAGCAACACAATTCTTTTCAGTTATGGCCGCCAATCAAGAACAAGAACTACATAAGCACCTATTTGTTTTATCCCACTACAAGAACAAGACAAAAACAAGTGGCTTCTATGCTCTCCTGCTATTGAATCTGTTTACTGATACATTAACCAGCACCACCAAGTTCTTGCTATTTTTTAGCATCATCAGCTAAAGTGATGTTTTAACCCAGTTTATCAATAAAGGAGCACCAAAAATTTTAAGCGCACCAGTGATTTACACCAAGGGCCCTAGGCATTCAAGAAAGAGTAAAGTAGCCCAATTTACTTGATGCATCAAAGACCAAAAATTATATACTGGTCATGGGGAAACTGAAATATTGATTCTTAATCTCTTTTATGCTATTAATGCATCATTATTCCTGAAGCAAATTAAATTTGAAATGGTGAAGCTAATAGGAAAAGTCACACTCATATAGATAAAATTATAGTTCAAAATACAGCTCTTAACATATCTTTCTACTATCAGTAAGGTTTTTTGTGGATGTGGTGAGTGCAAACATATTCCAACCATATTGGAGAAAAGTCAGAAATTAAACAATTGTCCACATTCTACGTTCAAAAAAGCTCAAGGCTACCCCGAGGAAGAGACAATAAATCCTACTGAGAGATCAAAGCCCCAAAAAGGTTCCAAAAATAAAAATAAAATGAAAGCAAGTGTATACATGAAGAGACAAAATTGATGTTAAATTGATGTTAAATGATCTCACTAAAAATGAACTCAGTTACTCAAAATAGGTCTTAAGGTAATACACAAACAAAAGACAGCTCTTTAGGATATCACGCAAACAGCTACTTGTAATAAGAAGACTTTAGCATACTCGGGACCATTTTGAGAAAGTTAACTACCGTAGATCACTTTCATAAGAACTGAAGTTATACTTATGCTACAGACACTGTGTGCTTGATATGCAATAAATTTCAAGAATACACCTGACCATTAAAAGTTAAAATCTGAGAAAACAATCAATTCTAACCTCGGTTTTGCAATAACCACATCTTTCGGGGATACAATATAGTATAATGGTTCATCACCAGCGGTCCACTGACCACCAGCATAGCTGCTACCTATATTCACGTGAAAAAACTTCATAACTATTTACATGTAAATCAACAAACAAAAAAGGTTCATAAACTTCAAATGCAAATATGTTTACCTGAAAAAGGAGAATGAGCAAGGGAATAGTCCTTTGCCTTATAATGCTCAAAGCCATGCACAGGCAGCGCATCTGTTGCAAGTTCATCATTATTCCAAGTAACTATACGCACTTCAGGTCTCTGTGCATTACCCTGCTTCCAATAGGCAGAAAAAAAACAGAAACAATGATTGCTCTCTAATAGTTGACTTGACTGTGATTTTCAAGAATATTATCTATTGAAGGGAAGCTACTTCATACCGAAAATAATCATGTCATTTTGTTGTCAAAAAGCAATAATCAACGAGGTTATTCATATGACATGCTAAAGAGCTTTCATAGAAAGCAAAAAAAGGTGCTGAACAACATTAATAATCACCAAAATGTATTGATCAATTTATGAACTAAGGAAAAATTCAATGCATCTTTCCAGCAAAAAGGTAATATAAGATGAGGGGGGATTTAAATGATATTTTAAAAAAGTATAGGGGCTTAAATTACTAAACAATGTCAAGAACATAAAACAAAGAAAAGCCTCGGTAACAAGCATAAAAATCATGAATACAAAATGATATTAGCCAGTCTATAAAACCATCAGCAATATTACATCTTCTTCATACGCAGAATAATCTCCTATTATAAATATCCTAACATTAGTTGGGATGATAAAAGAGTTGGCACACTTAAAAAGTTAGTTGATTTTAGCATTCCTTAAAATGAATAATTCATATTTCAATATTGACTTCAGCAGGAAACAGGTACTAGATCATGAATCAAATATCATATTTTCATACAACATGATAGCAAAAATACCTGTCTAGACGGAATAGTACTGCTAAATTCCTTCTCTCCATCTTCTTCTCCAGGAATGTAAGCTAGAACAACCAAAGAATCACCAAAAGGAGCAATTCCTGAAATATAACAGCTGGTTTGAAAAGATGCCACAATATCCACCTTGTTCATATTAGCCACTGGAAGGGGTCTATATGTCCCATTGGTTCCTTTATCCTCATTTGTTCTTATTGATGCAATTTTCACTGATGTTCCCCAGCCAATTACCAAGAGAGAATCATCCTGAATGTTATAGAAGGGCACCAAAGATAGCACATATTACGGGGAAAACATGTGCATATTATGTCAAAAGCACAAAAGCATGAAGAAAACAAATAAATGAAAATAATGAAAAAGAAAAAAAAATAAACTGATTGGTTTATTGCAGGCACTTATGCTGTGACTAACCTGCCAAACTAAATGGGGAAGCAAAAGCTCAGGGCGTGGACTTCCTCGTGGTCTTTCAATGAATGTTATACGCTGATCATTGGAAGCATCATAAACTTTCACCCCTGCATCATTAGCCCAAGCAATGAGACTACTTCTCCACTTTACAGCATGTATTGGACCTTCACCGGAATGTAAAACCTAAAATGTAGATTTTTTGTAAGATGAAGAACTGAGTTCAAACAGGCAATTCACAGATATTACATTGGGTATCAGATGGTGAACTTGTACAAACCTGGTCTCGGTATCCCAGCCATTTCTTTGAATTAAAATACAAATGACCTGCCAAACCACCAGCTACAAATCTTCGAGATGCTTTTCTTGAATATTCAGGGTCCAAAGCAATGGCCTTCATTGGACGATGATAATCAAACTTCATTTTCTCATCAGTGAAAAGGCTATGTATCAAAACAGATCCATCATCGGAACAGCTTCCAATAAATTCACCTTCTATATCAAAGCTGAGGTCATTGACTGCAGCAGTATGAGCAGAAAATTCCTTAACCTGAAAAGGAATAATTCCAGAACATGGTTCAAACAGTCAGTTCTAGCCCTAAACAAATATATCATCAATTTGCAAATACAACTAATCCTTCAGGGGCTTGCTGTAGATTTCATTCTCTGCACTCCTAGTGTGGTTCTAAGGTCTGTAGGCAGACTGCCAATCCTATTCCACCACTAAACTCTCCTCTCCATCCAACCTTACAAACACATATACACAAAAATGAAAATAATAAACAAAATAATGAATTAAAATAACCAGGGTGTAATTGATAGTAGAGAATAACAAGTTTTCATGTTGAAAGTAGATTGCATTTTACCACAAAACTTGGAAGCCAAGGAATAACTAATTCACTGATACCAAAAAGTGATGATATTATGGTAAAAGGATGAGTTCATTATTTTGCTCTATTTACTACTAAATTCGTAAAAGTTGCAACATAGACATCCTGTCATTTTACTTGGGGGTACTCCTGCATGGGAAAGGGTTTTTCAGGGTGTCATGAGATCCACAAGAACGGTACAATGTGAGACTGAGCTCAACTGTGAATTTTGAAGAAGGGCAGCATATAATACGTGCAAGGAACTTATTTGGAAATACCCCCAAAAAAAAATAACAAAACACAAAAAACAAGAACCTTTGCACTCAAGTAGTTGCTCAAGCTAATTTTTGAGTTGAATCCAATACCCAAATTGGCAGATACCACTGATACAACATCTATGTTGATTGAGATGCTCCATCATGTTTCAAAACCAACAAATATTCCTTTGGACTTCTATCAAAAACTTAGATGGGGAGCTAAAATATCATAATAAAAGCACGAACAAATTAAAGAAAAAGATTCAAATTATACTTGGTTTTACATTTTGACGAGCTGGAAAATGATAGCGCATCTATACCATAAGCAGATAAATAATTTTTTCGAGATTTTAATGCAATAGATACATTAATATAAAAGCAATAGTAGCAAGAGACCACAATCACAAGCATCACTATACTGGAAGAAAAAAAACACCTAAAGACAGCTGAATTTCCCAGAAAAATGAAATTCTAATCCAAATTCGATCCAACAAAATTCAATTTGACAATTTCGCAACTCAATTAATCATCAATCACCTGGTTGCCAAGGAAATCGAGGATGTGAACGATTCCATCCAGTGTTCCCAGAGCGATCATACGCTCTGCAACCGCAATACACGAGGCAGCGTCATTGGATAGTAACGTCGGTATGCTACCTCCCATTCTCTGATACTTAAGCCTCGGCTCTTCTTCTTCCTCCTCCTCCTCATCCTGTTCTTCATCTTCTGCTTCACCTTCTTCTTCTTCTTCTTCCTCGTCCTCTTCCCGCTCGTCGTCTCCGTCGACGCCATTTTCCGACGGAATTGGAGCCATTTGGAGGATTGTGCGATTCGTTATGGAGACTAAAGGAAAGGAAAGAGGGAAATGATTGAGAGAGAGAGAGAGAGAGAGAGAGAGATGTGCTTGGGTTTTGGGCTTTGTTGTTAGGCTGTTAGTGTGGTTAGGTTAATTATTAATTAACAAAGAAACAAAGGAAGAGTGACGACAAGGGAAGAGTGACACCTGTCCAACAAAAATCATATTTTAGTCCTTAAACTTTAATTTATTTTCAATTTTATCTCATATTTTGTTTTTATTAAATATTAAAATAATTATTTTGTCCCTCATTATGCCTCTAAATTGATACAATTAACAGAGTTCTTGTAGGAAAAGGGTTAAAGATATATAACCAAGAAAAAAAAAAAGAAACTAATTAGAATAAATGTATTTCATTTGAGATTTATAAGAAGAGAAGTATTTCGATAAAATTGAATTTACTAATAAAAAACATTATCTTTTTTTGCCAGAGAACAAGAAAATAAATTCTATTATATATCAGCTTTTGATGAAATCTTGTGATTTTATTAAATTTGTAAATTTAAAAATTCAATGTGTAGTAAAACAATTGTTTCGTAACTACCAATAATAATTGGGGGTGAAATTAGGAAAATGTTAAAATTAAGGGATCAAAATATGCTTTTAACATTTTCTGTCGGAGGCGTTCATTGATTTGATTGGGCCACTTCCTCTTTATTTTCTTGAAAAATGTTGACCAATCACGAAGCTTTATATTAAATTAATGATTTATTATTTTATCAAAAAATAAATTTATAAAATGAAATTTTTTTATATACCACTGGGTATTGTTGGTCTACATTTGGGATGTCTAATACTTTTTTATTAGTGTTAGAAGTATTTCTTGATTGGTTTTACTAAGAATCAAAAGTGAAATTTCTTTTCATGATTGTTGATAATAGTTCAAGTTATTAAAAATTTATTTTGTAATTGTAACCCAATTTAGTATGCTATTTTTAATTTATAGTTAACTAATTATATCTAATATTTTTACCAATTAGTGAAATTAGTTTTCAGCTTTTCATTATTAATTACCAGTTACTCCAAAATTAATTCGTATGAAGTACGTAATGATAGTTATAATGTTTATAGATTTATTGTAAATATATAGTCTTTTTTGTATTCAATAATTTTTTCAAATTTAATTGAACTTATGTTATATTTAGTCTTAGATTCAAAATCATATGCTAAATTAGGCCATCAAACAACTTTTTAAATAAGGGTCTATTTGATTCAAGAGTCAACAATTCACATTAGCAACAAAATTATTCATGATTAATTATGTGTTTAACAATTTAGGGCGTTTCGAGGTTGATTAGATTACTAAATTTTCATTTTTTTTTATTTTGAAAAATAAAAGCATAAATACTTTTGGATGGAAGACTGTGTTTCTACTTTTAATTTATTTTAAGTAAGCATTTCTTCCTAAAAACTAAAATCAAGAAATCATCAAAACATATTTTTTTTCCATTTTGATTATTGCTTTGTTTCCTTTTTGTGTGTAATTTCTTTTTAAAATGCAAAATATTATTTTTATTTAGAATTTATATTTTATTTAACATAAAACAATGTATAAAATGTTAGATATAAGAAACCAAAAATAATTTTTGATATTTTAAAAAATCAAAAATAAAAAACATGCAATGATACCAAATTCATCCTTAATTAGTGATTAAAAATTACTTCTAATTTTTGAGAATAAATGTAATCTGGGGGATTTTTTTTATCATTGATTATTTGAAGAGAAAATGATATGTACTATTTATGGGGTATCAGAAAACTCACACACACCCAATTTGTTCACATAGACGATTATTCTTTTGAATTATTTATGGGGTATCAGAATATATAGAACATGCATGACGTGTAGGTTAGGATAATTAATTTTGCCAACTGCATGCCAATGATAAATGACTTCAACTGATTGATTGCTTGGCCCTTTTTTTTTCTTTTTTAAAAAAATGTTAATACAGAAAAACAGACAAATATATTAATTCTTATAATAAATTTCAAAATTTTCTAGCAAATAAAGATATGGGCTGAATTTTGATAATCATTAATTCAACTAACTTTAGTGATATGACGATTTGGTATGTAGAATATGGTTGGTGATTCTTGACTGTGAAGTGTAGAGACTCAATAGAGGTGTATATTTCCTGGTCAATGAAATTTCTAGGCCTTAAAAATATTAATTGACTTGTCTTCTTTTTGGTAGCAAAAATAATAATTATTCAATTTTCTCTTTATGTTTTTTAATTACGAATTCGTTGTTAGTTTTGTTAATAATTTTATACTACATAAAATATTATGCATGATTTAAGAAATAAATAAATTTTTAACATAATTATTAGCTTAGTACGTAAATATTATGCATGATTTAAGGAATAGCTATTGCTTAATGCAAAAGTATGGTTTGCATATCTCAATTAAAAGTCATCTATTACACCCATCAAATTGTAAAAAAGTGTAATATTTGCATCCGATAAGCCATGCGTTAGAGAGTAGAAAAGAGTGACAATTTTTTTTTTCAGGCACATGAATCATTTCTCCTCTTCCTCTTTGCCACATGTCCCTATAAGAGGCAGATGTTACACTTTTTATAATTTCAAGTGTGCAAGAAGTAACTTTTAAAGGAAAAGTATTACTTATTTTTGTACCTAACTAATGTTCCATATGCATTAAAAGAATTTGTAATTTTTTTAACCCATCAATTTAATAGATCAATAAGAGTATTGTTCCGATAGATAACTCTCTACAGAGTCATTAATATCAGAATTCATTAGTTTACCCCATTTATCTGAACAATCAGTCTCAACTCGTGAGGAAAAACTAGTAATAGACATAAAATCATCTATTCTGATTTTATATTTGTTCGAATAAAATGTTTTGCTAATTCCACGATCCTAACCAAAAAAATCTTTTCTTCTTCCGACTTTTTGATCTTCCCGTTCATTCCCCGTGGGATATTCTTGCATTAAAATATTAGTATATTACCGGGACAAGTAGCATTACTGCTTTTAAAGTGAAGAGGTGCCAATAGTCTTCATGAACAAATGCAAGAGTATATTTATATTAGTATAATATATCTAATTATTATTATCATTGACTAGTTCCAAACAAAATCTATTTTGCACTGATTGAATCAAGTTCCAGTTGCTTCTTTACTTATATAATTTATAAAATAATGAGTTTAAGCTCCAATTAATCATATTAGATTGGTGAATAAGAAAACCAAAAAGGATAAACTTTTTTGCTTGAATAGCAATAAGCACGATGCATGTGCTTGCCTTTTTCTTTTTTCTTTTTTCCTTCTAATAAGGTCAGAGAAAAGTTTATCTACTTTCATTTAGAGGACCCAATTCCATATATATAGCTCTAGTCTTCGTCGAAAGGTATGCTCCACCACCTTATCAGCCATGACAAAGAAATCGTATTGCATTGACTAATATGATTAGATTGTTACTTTCTCCTTTAGATCTGTTAATTGTTAATTATTTCATGGCTAAATTTAATTAATTAAGAAGTTGAAAAGTTATGTGAATTAATTAGGAAATTGAAGAGTGATGTGTCTTTTAGTATTCCCATAATAAGTGATAATTATGTGTCTTTAAGTATGAATTATGCATGTATATTAAGTGTGTTTTAAGTATTAATTTTGAGAGTTTTTATTATAGTAACATGAAGAGATTTTGGAAGTGTTATATATGTGTGTCAATAGTATTAAGTTTTTATGAATGAACAGATAAATGAATGAATGAATGAAAATATATTTATGTTTTAATAGAGATTTCAAGTAGATTAATGTTTTCAATTGCTTGGTGTATTGTCAGCATATATATTTCGTTTTCAATTAACAAGTAGTTTTTGGATATGAAAAATTATTTTTGATGGAAATTTTTGTCACTAAATGATGAACATTCGTCGCTAATTTATAGAATTTAATCCAAATCTATTATTACATTTTAGCGACGGAAATTTTTGTCGCTAAATACTGAAATTCATCTTTAAAACATAAATTTGTCATTCAAGGTTACACATGAAGTGAAATGCAAGTTCATGTATTTAAAACAGAAAAATTTTAGTTCAGAATATATTAGCTAAATTGTAAAAAAAAGTAGAATTTTTTTTATGCAAAATCTTTTTTTTTTCTGTGGTATCTATGGCTAAAAATGTTGAAATAATTTTGATCAAAGATTTGAGCCTTGAGCTTTTGCAATCAAACCACTAATTAACGATGACTTAGAAATTTTTAATATATCAAGCCCAGTAGCTTGAAGAAGGAGATCTCATGATACATGCTGAACTAGGATTTTCCACCACATGCTAAATAAAAAGAAAAATTCAACCAAGTTGCCGACACGGCATATGAGCTTTATATATAACTACAAAAAGAAAAAAAAAATCATATGTATTCCCTACTTTTACAATTGTGTCTTTAATTTTTATTTTATTTTTGGCAGCAACTGAATTTTGCAAACGTTTGAATATAATTTATGAATTTTACAAACATTTTGAATCCAATTGTTAAAAAGAAAGGGTGATAGATTGCAAAATGAGTGGTATATATTAAAAAATATATATATTATTTTAGTATAAAATGTTCAAAAAAAAACTTGTAATTTTAATTATCAGATTTATACCATTTAATTTCATGATTATTAGTGGGTTTACCTACTTTTAACATTATCGAAAAAATATAAGAAATTTTCAAAAAAAAATACGTAACATTTCACCTCCTTTCAATTGAACACCTATCATTTTTTTTATTAATTGTATACCTAATATTTGAATTTTTTTTCAATTAAATACCTCTATCCATTTTTCCATCCAAAATTTAACTGTCAATAATTATCCGTTGATAAGAATTTTAATAGTTTAAAAATATTAATGAATTTTATCTTTAAATGCTTGGTATTTTATTATTGTAGTATTTTTATTGTGTATTTTTCTTAATAAACTGATTGATTTTTAAATTACTAAATTTTTTATTTTTTTAAATTAACTAAAATTGTTATTTTAATTTATTATACATCAATCTTTAAATTAATTTGTTAACAAATAAATATAAGAAATTTCACTCATTTATAAAAATTCATAAATTTTTCTTTAATTTATATCTTACTTAAATTGGGTTAAAGATCGGAATTTATTAATATTCTTAATTAATGGTAGATTGATTTGGAAAAATTCGTCACAAAATTTTTTAAATTATTGACTATTAGATTTTGAATAAAAATAAATTTCGGAGAGAGTCCAATTAAAAAAAAATTCAATATAATTGATAACAAAAATAAATAAAAATTTAAAATAAAAAAGTAAATTGTTAAATGTTTATTTTTTTTCCTTTCTCAACATATTATATATTCATGGGGAGAATACTTAGTTAGAAGTTTTTGCATATTTATCCTCTAACACTCTTTTCCCTTTTATAATACAGTCGAGTCGCAACCTACATATATCTTGCACCTGTTAAATATTACATTTTATATATAACAATATTACCGTTCATATAGCATTCATACTAGTTTACCATTATCCATCTCTTAAACATTTACAGCTGTACATGCATATTTATTTCCAGGTTCTATATACTTATTATGTGTCCCACAAATACATACGTCTAATGCATGCCAAAATAATATAAATACAATAATACAACCCAAGTCAAGTGGCTAAGGGTTTATTTGACATTATATTTGGTAAAAACGTTTTTAAAAGAAAAAATTTATTTTTAAATTTTTTGAGTTTTGAAAACCGCTATTAGAAAGAATAATGTAAATATATATTTTTTCTAAAAGCATGTTTAAAAAAAACAGTTTATAAAAAATTAAAAAAACAGTCAATTAAATTAAAAAAATTTTAAATTTACTTTTTGAATACCCAATAACAATTTCAAACACCTTCTAAATATATTGAGTGACTCGTTGGATGTGGGTGCCCCACTGGTTTCTGCAATCTTATCTACGAGTCTGCATCTACGTATCTATACTCTTCTTACATATGCGAAAAAAGTAAAAACTTTCACGCTAATCATTATCCTTAGTGTTGAATTTTTGGCAATAATAGCAGTTACGATAATAATAATTTTGACAGTCAAAATCAAATTATAACTTACCAAATTTTCACTTTTAAATTGTAAAACCAAATAAAATACAATAAATCATAATATACACAACATGTCCGAAACACCATTTCTATGTCAATCAAATACCAAGTAACAGTATCCATCTTAAGTTCCATAATATTATCCATGCTCTTGTTTGATTGCCCATTATTATATTACCTAAATCAAACTCTAAGGAGACAGAATGATATACAGACCATACGGTTACAATAAAATGGCCTTTCGGCTTCGTCGATAGGAGCTTGTATAACTGGACATTATGCGTCCTCATATACATGATCGGGCGTTTTATGTCCTCATATAATCGGTCGTTGCGCGTCCTCTTCTTGATGGACCATTTGGCCTATATGAACTGGCCTTACAGTTTCAATAACCAACAATGTAGTCTCAATTTTCTAATTGACATTCCAACTTATTTACTTTATTTTAGTCTTGGTGGCAAATCCACATTTAGAATAGTGGAGTCATTGGACCTCATAAAATTTTCCAATAGTTATTGTTATATGTGCAATATAATAAACATAGACCACATTATTTTTAACAAGTGGATCCCAATAAAATTTAAGATATAATATAATGAACATAAATGCTAATTTTTTTAACAAATGAACTCCAATAAAATATAGAAAAACAATTGATTTTAATTTAGAAAAACTATTGACAAAAAGACTGAATAAAAAATAAAAAATTTTGATTACAAAAAAATAATTTAAAAATATTTTTGAATTTTATAGTTAAAAAAAAAGCTTTTGAATAAAAAATTCTTAAGCAAAGAAATCCTTCTTCCCACGCCCATCCCCGTTGACCATTGTCCAAAAGAATCTCTGGCATCTGAGCATCTCCATATCACAAATTGCAGGTGGCCGCTTTATTCTTCTTATGAAAAGTTTGTTTATTTGAATGGAACAAAAGAGCTTCAAAGAGGATGGTAGAGACTAAAAGAATATAACATTTATCAATTGGTATATTTGTTGTTGAAGTTGTCGTTAATCTTATTTGTAGCTACAATAACTATAGAGCGAATATTTTCTGTAATAAAATTGATACAAAGTAATTTACAAAACAAAACTAATAATAAGTGGTTGAATGATTATTCAGGACATATATTAAAAATAACATATTTAATAGTATTAATAATCACGCAATAATATATTATTTTCAAAATTTGAAAACTTGTCGAGAATTGTTATAAATTTTTTTTCATATTTTTATAATTAAAATTTATATTATGCATATGAATCTTACTGCATAAAATTTTTGGATCTATCACTATTTATTCTAAATATAAGTCATTGGTTTTTACTCACAATGTTTCAAAATTTTCTTATAAACTGTTCATTCTAGCGTATCATCATCCATCTATACTTTATCATTGCATGTTCAAAAACTCTAATTCTTAAATTTCTCATTTGTCGTTGTTTCCGTCTCTCTATTAATTGTCTTATAGAAATTCAAGTCAAGTATCAATTAATATTCAATTCACGTAGTAGACAAATATATATTGAAACACACATGAAAAATATCTACAAAAAACATACACCCACATAAAATCATTCATACATTTCATACCCATTTACGGTTTACACACATGCATATCAATAGAACACGATTTTATTATTTGAATGCTAATAAAATTTATGACTATTGTCATAAAGCATAGACCGACCTTCTAAAACACTTCCATCTCATTTCTGCTTCACTTTTCCTCTCCTTCATCTTTCTCTAACTTGCAGCCCAAAATGCTTTCTCCTTAGTCGTGGCTTCCCTTGCAATTGTGCATAAAATTTCATTATATCTTTAACTATATATTAACCTATAACCTATCTACAATTAGTTCTTATCATAGTCCATTTAGCTAACTTAGTTTATAGATAATTTGTCCTTTTAAATTATATCTAAATTTAAATCCTATGGGGCTGGTCATGAGTTGTGGAAATTTAAGATTTCTCCGTCATGTTTTTTTTTTCATCATTTCCTTACATAGATTATCCCATTTACATCTCTACTTTTAATTCCCTTACTTTAACATTAGTTTCCTCCTAATTATTAGTAATAAATCTCCTTGTCATTCACTAAAATTCCAGCCTAAAATTTCAGTCCTCAATCACGGGTCACATGAATTCAAAACTGTCTATTATTGCCTAACTTAGTTTAACGCATATATCATGATTTTGGTGCGGTTTTTAACTCTTTTTCTCCTCTCTTTTGTTTTCACATTTACTAATCAAGTTCAATTAATTTAATTTTCTCATTAAAATTCTTTTATTATTTCTCCATAGAAGCTACTGTCCAAAGTATGTCATGGCTGCCCAAATTTCTTCTTTCAATTTCAAAACTACTTTCACCAAAACTTCACCCAGTTCATTTATGCAGAGAACCTTAGCCATCTTTACTTTCAATTTCAAGACAATATATTTCATTTGTGCAAAAAAGCTTAGCCATCTCTACTAAATAGATTCATACTGGTTCAATACCAAACAAGACCTCGACTCTGATTAGAGTCCGCCAAGAATATTAGTTGTTCAATTGGCAGCAGCGGTCACTGTGTGTGCTCGGCTTCATGCATGAATCCATACATTCTAGACCTGACTGTTACTACACGAAAACTGACTCAGTTGCTTTTGGTAATCCTCTTCGTGAGGATGTAATTTCATCTAATTATGAGGAAACACTCAAAGATAGAAATCTCTGAGAGAGAAAAAAGCATCCATTAGTTGCACCAGATTTCATTAGCAATTACAATGCCAAAACCCTAATTCCCTTATTTGGTATAAAAAATTGAAACTAAAAAAATATGTAAGGAAAAAGAAAAATCAGAAATAATTGTTTCGTCACCTATCGATTTATGTAGTGAAAAGCTGCAAAAAAAACAAAAGATAGAGTTGAACGGAGAGGAGAAATTTCAGTGCAAATGACATGTGATCTCAAGGAAAAGGGATGAGAAAGAAACGCGAGAAGAGAAGACAATATTGAATTGGTGGCAACAGTGTGATGAAATCACTGAGATAGTGGGAGAGAGAGATGAAATCATTGAATTTTTTTTTTTTACAATAAAATCTCTCTCTCCTGAATAAAATCGTTCCTTCCTAAATAAAATATTTCCCTCCTAAATTGTAAGAGCCAAGTTAGGAATGGCCTTGAATAAATTGTCCTTACTTTATACTTTAAAAACTAGTGACGGTTCAAACAAACTGGTTCTATATTTTCACCAGAAAAAATTATATTTTACTGTATACAAATTTTTATAATTAAATTAATTTACCGATAAGATTAATAATTTTTTTATTGACTTTTATTATTATTATTATTATTATTACTACTACCACAGGTATCTTTCGGAGTGTAGTTTCTATTGACTTTTTAACGTGGTATAGATTTTTGAAACTTCAAACAATTTCCTTTCCGTCCTGGGTGGAGACTAGAAGTTGAACGGTAACCGTAACAGCAAAGGCTTTGAGCTGAGCCAGGGAATCAAAGCATCGACTTTCCTCAGCTCCGCCATCCTCCTCGGCCTCCTCCTTTTTTTGCGGCCTCAAATAGCTCTGCCGGTTCTTTTTCTTCTTCTTTATCACTCTGCATGATTCATCCATTAAACTCGCAAGAGTTGCAAAATGAAATACCCTAATGAATATGAACGAAAATAACTCGAAAACCACCTGGCTTGGCTACGAGCTTTCATAAAACACAGAAAGGGAAAGAGATGGAGGAGAAGAAAGCTTTTTTGTGTCCCCAAATTTCCTTTAATGAAAAATAATAAATAAATAAAAATTTCAAATTCCCATTTGGTTTTTGCACGTAGCTAACTTTTTATGTATAGTCCCCATAAACCTGGCTGAACTAGCAACGTACATCAGGAAGTTGCAGGAAACTACCGCCACCATGGATGCTCATCTCGAATCTCTGCAACCACTACTCATCAGTAACTTGTTGTGTTCTGCACTGATTAATTAACTGGCCTTTTGAATTGATGATTAGCACTAACCACAGTTCTATGCATGTGTGAACTTACAGGAATACAGGAGCTGAGAAATGAGAATTATAAGATCCAAGAAACTATAACAGTCATAGCAACCAATTGATGCAATGAAAATGACCGAGGCCATGAAGATGAGACTGAAGAATCTTGTAGAGGAGGGGAAGATAAAGGTTTAAAACGAGGAAGAAGTGATACAAACCGATCTTCATTATTGAACCAGAAGCATCACTAACAAGAAACCAATCCACCAGCAGCCCTTCAATTTTCAGAACAGCAACCAGAAATCATTCAAATAAATTTCTGTTGAAGATTTCAATGGAACCGGGAACCAGAACCAAAGCCCAGAAATTAGCTTAAGAGATTATCACGTTAAAATTGATTCAGAAACTGGAAAGAACCCACCTCCAACTGTAAGAACTATATAACTACATTATTAGAAGATAAAACTAAATCCCCGTTTATTTGTTGAGATACATTTGCAATGAAATCACATCTGTAACTTTTTAAACTTTGTACCTATATATACTTGTACTCACAGATATATGCGATATACAAAAATTAATTCTTTTGCAGCAAGTACAAAATCTGATATGGTATCAGAGCTTCTCAACTAATTTTTTTTCTTTTTCTCGATCAACAATGGCACTTAACTCCACCACCGCAGCCGCAATCTCATCCTCCCCCTCTCTTTCTCATGCCCATCATTCATTTGCCATCAAGCTCACCTCCAAAAATTTCCTTGCCTGGAAAACTCAGTTCATACCATTGTTAAATTATCAAAACTTGATGGGTTATATAGATGGCAGCATACCAGCTCCACCCAAACAAATACCAGATCCCTCAAATAATACTCATATGATTCCCAATCCAGAATACCAAAACTGGTTCACAATAGACCAACTTCTTATGACCTGGCTTTTTGTTGGAAATAAAATACTCACACAAACAACTTTTATTGAAACTCAAACTAATATTACAAAAACACTCTCACTCAACAAACAAGAAACTACAACTCTCTCTTATAAAATTTTGCTTCCTCACTCACTTAGAAGCTTTTAATTTTTCTTGATGTCTAAAACTAAAATGGGGAGAGGTATTTATACTACTTAAGAACAATTCTACACCACACAAATAAAATAATTCAAAATTATAATAACCATACACCTCATTCTTCTCCATCCTTCTCCATCTTTCTAATAATATTTTAAGTTACCAAATGATTCACATGCATAATTACTACACTCTAGAAAATTCTAGGTAGATGGCTTATAATTTTGGACCTTTATTATGGACTTTGACTCCAATTTGGTTGGATTTGGGTTTGGGCTCCAATAATGAATCAAGTTTATGATCCAACACCCCCCCTTAAACTTGATCTTGTAACCCTTAGTAAATTTCTTAATCTTATGAAGTCTTCATTTGTCAGTGGCTTGGTAAAAATATCGGCAACTTGATCTTGTGACTTCACATATTCAACTTGCACATCCTTTCTTGCAACACACTCTCTTATATAGTGGTAGCGAATATCAATGTGTTTACTTCGATTATGGAATACTGGATTCTTTGCTAAGGCAATGGCTGACTTGTTGTCGACACAAACCTTGGTCGGCTCTTCTTGTATTAAACTTATCTCCTTCAGTAGATTTCTAAGCCAAATTGCATGACAAACGCATGAGGTAGCAGCAACATATTCCGCTTCACAAGTGGATAATGTGACAATCGGTTGTTTCTTTGACATCCATGTGAAAGCAGTATCTCCCATGAAAAATACGAATCCAGTAGTACTCCTTCGATCATCTATGTCTCCACCCCAATCACTATCGCTATATCCAACAAGATTATAATTATTAGAAACTGAATAGAACAAGCCAAAATCAATTGTACCCTTCAGATAGCGAAGAATTCTCTTTGCAGCTTTAAAATGGGTGGTTGTTGGAGATTCCATGTAGCGACTAACCAATCCAACTACATGAAGAATATCAGGCCTCGTACAAGTTAGATAGCGTAGACTTCCCACCAAACTTTTGAAAAATGTTGGATCTACACTTTCGCCTTCTTCATGTTTGGACATCTTGATTCCATATTCCGTTGGTGTGCTTATCGGCTTACAGTTCTCCATCTTGAACTTCTTCAGGATCTCTTTTGCATAGCTTTCTTGTGAAATGAAAATTCCATCCTTTTGTTGCTTAACTTCAATACCGAGGTAGTACGCCATGAGCCCCATGTCTGTCATCTCGAATTCTTTCATCATCACTTCCTTGAATTCATTGAACATGCTTGGGTTGTTTCCGGTGAAGATCAAATCGTCCACGTAGAGGCACACAATCAAAATATCTCCATCTTTGATCTTGATATATAGAGCGTGCTCATAGGGACATTTGTTGAAGCCATTCTCTTGGAAGTACTTGTCGATTCGGCTATTCCAAGCCCTTGGTGCTTGTTTTAGCCCGTAAAGAGCCTTCTTCAACTTTAACACTTTGTCTTCGTGGCCTTTGACTTCATAGCCTGATGGTTGTTGAATGTAGACTTCCTCTTCAAGAACTCCATTTAAGAAGGCAGACTTTACATCCATTTGATGTATCTTCCACTTGTTTTGAGCTGCCAAAGAAATGATTAGTCTAATAGTTTCCAACCGAGCAACAGGAGCAAATACCTCATCATAGTCAATTCCAGCCTTTTGACTATATCCTTTAGCAACTAGCCTCGCCTTGTGCCTTTCCATCTCTCTTTTAGCGTTTTGCTTTGTTTTGTACACCCATTTGACACCTATCGCCTTATGTCCCTTGGGAAGGGAAGTGAGTTCCCACGTGTCATTCTTTTCGATGGCCTTGATTTCTTCGTCCATCGCATCTCTCCACTTCTTCTCTTGTACTGCTTCTTGAAAGCTCACTGGTTCACAATCAGCAAACAGACAAAATAATGTAAGGTTATCTTGTTGTTCGGTTACCTCATAGAGATCTCTAAGACTTCGTGTGCGTGACACAACTCTTTCACTTGATGATGACGAAGGTGATGAGTCTCCTTGAGTGGTTGGTGAAGTGGGTGGAGTTGTTGTCTCTTGTTGGGCTTCTCCATGTTGTTATATTGGTGTTAGCTCATCTTCTTCAAATTGAGGAAAGAAATTGAAGTCATCTGTATGAGAGCTAAAATCCCATTCTCCTTCTTCATTGAATACCACATCTCGACTAATCACAATTTTCTTATTGTCTGGATTGTATAGCTTGTAGCCCTTCGAATTAGTATCATAGCCAATGAAGATAAGACTCTCGCTTTTATCATCAAGCTTTGTTCTTCTCTCATCTGGTACATGAACATGGGCTATACTTCCAAAGATTCTCAGGTGGGAAATGTCAGGCTTTCTTCCACTCCATGCCTCTTGTGGTGTCTTTCCCCATACATTTCTTGTTGGAGATCGGTTTAACAAGTAAACTGCACATGCCACTGCTTCTGCCCAAAATTCCTTGGGTAATTTCTTGCTTTTGAGCATGCTTCGTGTCATGTCGAGAATTGTTCTGTTCTTTCTTTCTGCCACGCCATTTTGCTGGGGGGATCTAGGAACTGTCATTGGTCGTCGAATTCCATTTGCTTCACAGAACTCTTGAAACTCCCTGGAAGTAAATTCTCCACCTCGGTCGGATCTCATGGCTTTGATTTTTCTACCGCTTTCTCTCTCCACTGCAGCTTTGAACTTCTTGAAAACTTCAAAAACTTCTGACTTCTGTTTCAAGAAATAGACCCAGGTTTTTCTTGAAAAATCATCAATGAAAAGAAGAAAATAGCTACTGTTACCGAGAGAGCTTGGCTTGATTGGACCACACACATCAGTATGAATGAGCTCGAGTGGCTTCTTGGCTCTTGACTCTGACTCCTTTGGAAAACTTTTCCTGAATTGCTTCCCAACTAGACACCCTTCACAAAGCTGGTCAGGATGGTTGATGCGAGGTAGTCCCTTTACCATCTCCTTCTTAGATAGCAGCTCCAAACCTCCAAAATTTAGATGCCCAAATCGAAGATGCCAAAGCCATGATACATTTTTGTAGCAAGCTTTCAGGCACTTTGCAACATCGTTTTGTATGTTGATCAAGAACATTCTATTCTTTGACATCGGCACTTTAGTAATGAAGTTATTTTTATCATCTTTTATAGAAAGATTATAATCTTTCATATGAATATCATAACCTTTCTCTAACAGTTGTCCTAAACTCAAGATGTTACTTTTCATATTGGGCACATAGTAGACATTGGAAATAAACTGATGTCTCCCATCTTTTAAACGGATAAGGATGTTACCTCTCCCTTTCACTGCTATTGTGGAATCATCTCCAAATGAAACATTTTCGTTTACTGACTCGTCTAGCTCCACGAACATGTCTTTCCTTCCACACATATGATTGCTTGCACCACTGTCAAGATACCAGGAATTTGCTTGGCCACCATCAGTTTCCTTTCGTGCTAAAAGAAGAGTTTCTTTATCATCTGTCTTCTCCTCCACGTAGTTGGCCTTCTCCTCAATTTTGTTGTTGGGAGCTCTACATTCTGAAGCATAATGCCCAAACTTCTGACAATTATAGCATCGAACTTGAGATTTGTCATACCTTGAGTTCGGATTGATTCTCCCACGGCCTCGTGTTGAGCTTTCTCCTTTCTCATAGTTGTTGTTGGAATTGTTGTTGTGGTAATTCCAACCTCGTCCACGACCGCGACTTCCACCTCGTCCATGGCCTCTACCTCTACCTCGGCCACGTTGGTTTCTATCATTGCCTTGACTTTCATGCATATCCTTGAGTTGCAGGTTGAAGAGTTGCTCAGTAAATCCTTGCTTCTTCTTATGCTTCTCTTCGTATGCTTGCAATGATCCTTGGAGTTGCTCGATTGTCATTTCTTCCAAGTCTTTAGTTTCTTCAATCGTCACGACGATGTGCTCAAATTTGGGATCCAACGAACGAAGTATCTTCTCTATTATCCTCACATCTTCTAACTTTTCACCATTTCTTTTTAGTTGATTAGAAACAGCTACTACTCTTGAGAAATAATCTGAAATAGACTCAGATACTTTCATATGTAAGGATTCAAATTCACCTCTTAATGTTTGGAGACGGACCTTCTTCACTTGCTCGGATCCTTTGTAAGAGGTTTGCAGCTTCTCCCACGCTTCCTTAGCAGAGCTTGCACTTGAAATCTTTTCAAATCCATCATCATCTAAAGCTTGATAGATGAGGTAGAGAGCATTCTTGTCTCTCTTTCTTGAATCCTTCAAAGTAGCCTTTTGATCTGGTGTAAGAGTAGCAAAAGCAGTATCATCCGCAGGCTCGTTGTAGCCTTTCTCTATGATATCCCACACGTCTTGTGATCCAAGAAGTGCCTTCATTTTGATACTCCAATTGTCGTAGTTGTTGTTGTTGAGTTTCGGGACTTGGAATGGTGTCATACCATTTGCCATATCTCTCAATATAATAAGAATTTGCAAAATCTGATTGCGCGGATGAATCCGGAACGTCGAAAAACTTTGAAAGGGATAGCTCGGTCAACTCAGCTCAACTTTATGAGTTAACTCAGTTTTCTGATAGCACTATTCCGGCGGCGCGTTTGAACTGCGATCGAGGCAATTCTGACGGTGTCGAATTCCTCTTGTCGAGACCTCCGATTTGATATGCAATAGTGTATATTTTCCAACTAGCTCTGATACCACTTTGTTGGAAATAAAATACTCACACAAACAACTTTTATTGAAACTCAAACTAATATTACAAAAACACTCTCACTCAACAAACAAGAAACTACAACTCTCTCTTATAAAATTTTGCTTCCTCACTCACTTAGAAGCTTTTAATTTTTCTTGATGTCTAAAACTAAAATGGGGAGGGGTATTTATACTACTTAAGAACAATTCTACACCACACAAATAAAATAATTCAAAATTATAATAACCATACACCTCATTCTTCTCCATCCTTCTCCATCTTTCTAATAATATTTTAAGTTACCAAATGATTCACATGCATAATTACTACACTCTAGAAAATTCTAGGTAGATGGCTTATAATTTTGGACCTTTATTATGGACTTTGACTCCAATTTGGTTGGATTTGGGTTTGGGCTCCAATAATGAATCAAGTTTATGATCCAACACTTTTATCGTATCATTATCGTATAGTTTGATAACTGATGGGAATTTATAATGTATTTTTGTGCAGGAAACAGCAGATTGGGCTTTTCTATTGACGAGCTTAATTGTAGAGGGTGTGTCAGCTGTTCTTGACCAATTGAATTTTCTTGTTTCAAGCATGGTGTTAGCATTGGGGTTTCACTTGTTTCTGTTGTTGAACTTATTTACATTACTAGAAGAGAAGGACTAATCAAAATGGAAAGCAGCAGCAGCTGCTTGTCTTGCTATTATTGTTATTGTCAATTTTTTTTTTGATACAAAATATTATTTTTATTATTGTTATTTTTTTCTTGCTATCATTGTTATTGTGATTTGAAATAAAATAAGTATTTTTTCAACTGTTCATTACTATAAATTTCCCAAAATACTACCTAGGGTTTATTCTTTGGGGGAAAAGAGTTGGAGGTCGATCCAAGCGGTTTCAGCGCAACACCAATCTCATTTCCATGAACTTGAATCATTCCTATCAGGAGTGTGTACATCATCGTGCCAACTTTATATAATCAAAAATCTAATTGCAACATACACACACACACAAAGGAACAGAAAGTTCTCATCAGCAAAGAAAGCACAAACAAAATACACACTACATATTCATCACCAACATGATCTACAGGTTTACTGGTATTTGGTAGCGCCTCAATTAATTTAGTCTCCAATTCCATCCTCTTTAAGCTTTGACTAGTTTGCTCCTTCAATGCCAATCATGCATCTTCTCCAGATTGATTAAGATCTGATTAGGGTTCAATTTCAGGGATTGATCTGTTTGGATCTCGACAATTGATTTCCTCCGTCTTTCTTCTCAATCTGAACATGTAGACTTAAATTAAATGCTCAGCGATGATAATACATTAACTGAAAACTATAATTTTAAATTGACGAAGTTGCTATGGTTGATGTGAAAACGTACCTGATTGATTTGGAAATGAGCACACACAGAAGGAAGAGGAAAGGCAGAGGGTTCATTCTTATGGGATTATCCAAATGTCGAGGCGCATATATGTACTGCAATGTTGAGTAAAGCAACTGCCACAAAGCAGATGTTAATCCAAACCATTGAACAATGATGAAAAGTTCAACAGTTGGAGAATTATCATTCAAATGACAAAAACAGCAGCGCAGGCAGCTGCTTCTTTCTTTCTTGATTAGTCCTTCTCTTTGAGCAATGTAAATAAGGTCAACAACAGAAACAAGTAAGGAGACAAATGCTAACACCAAGCCTGGCAACAAATAATTCAGTTGGTCAAGAACAGCTGAGACACCCTCTATAGCTAAGCTCGTCGTTGGAATAGCCCAATCTGATATTTCCTGCACAAAAAGATATTATAAAATTCATTATAGCAACAAGAACTCATATTAGGGATCAAACTAGATAGGGTAACGATATGTATTGATATAGGTTCTTACAATTGTAGGTGGGCTGTATCTAGCTTCTGAATCAACTGTTATGTGAATATCTTCATTGATTGAATCTTGAACAGAAATCATTTGAATAATTTCTAGTTGTCGTTCTGGAAATTGAAGAAGAGGTGGCGGTGGATTGGTTTCTTGTTTGTGATATTGCTTGTTCAACAATGAAGATTGGTGGGTCATCTGCATATATACAAATGAAATTCATGGCCCATTAATTCACCATAGCAACAAGAATTCATGTTAGGGATCAAACTGGATAGGAGAAGCATATGTATTGATATAGGTTCTTACACTTGTAGGTGGCCTGTCTCTAGCTTCTGAATCAACTTTTACGTGAATATCTCCTGAGTTGACGGGACTATGGTTCTGGTTCCCGTATTCATTGATTGAATCTTTAACAGAAATCATCTGAATAATTTCTGATTGTTCTGGAAATTGAAGAGGAGGTGGCGGTGGATTGGTTTCTTGTTTGTGATATTGCTTGTTCAACAATGAAGATTGGTGGGTCATCTGCATATATACAAATGAAATTCATGGCCCATTAATTCACCATAGAAACAAGAATTCATATTAGGGATCAAACTGGATAGGATAAGCATATGTATTGATATAAGTTCTTACACTTGTAGGTGGGCTGTCTCTAGCTTCTGAATCAACTTTTACGTGAATATCTCCTGAGTTGACGGGACTATGGTTTTGGTTCCCGGCTTCATTGATTGAATCTTGAACAGAAATCATCTGAATAATTTCTGATTGTTGTTCTGGAAATTGAAGAGGAGGTGGCGGTGGATTGGTTTCTTGTTTGTGATATTCCTTGTTCAATAATGAAGATTGGCTTGTAGCTTCTATCATTTCTGCCTGTTTTTGTATATTTATCTCCCCATGCAGCTCTACAAGTGCATTCAGTCTAGCTATTCTTTACACGGATCCTACAGCAATGGTTGTTAATTAAGACCGTTGTAGTGGGAGTAGATGAAGAAGAAGGAGAAAGAGGAGAAGATGAATTGGTAGAAATACTACCGGGGAGCAGGATCCGGAACCGGACAGGTGGCAGCGGTTTAATTGGCCACCTGTATGAGACAGATAATGAGGGGAATTAAGGTGCAATGTTAGTCGTGCAATCAATAAGGAGCTTAATTCCTCGACTACTAGATAAGCAAACCTTGCTAAATCGCGATTGGTTATGACATCGCCATCAATCCACTGTTTAGTTATTTTATGATATTTTAAGCAACCAACATAATTTTTTCATGTTTTTTTTTTAAAAAAAAAAAAGAAAAAGACAGAAGAGGAAGAAAGTCAGCCATTTCCGCGTCAAAAAAAAAAAAAAACTAGAAATTTCAATTAGTAGCATCTATAAAGGAGTCAATGAGTGCTATCGGGGAAAGGAGAGCCATGGATGCCCGCTTTCTCTTTTTCTTTTTATATGTATATTAATTTCCTCTCTCACGGGCTGTTGACTAACCGAATGAAAGTGTGTTGTTTTTTTGCAAGGGATGTTGAGGTGGCATCCAAATCATACAGAGTGCAATGTATGATCGTATACCTCAACCATTCCTCCATCAATATATAAAGAAAATCAATAATTATTTTACCTATAATTATAAAAATAAAAATAATAAATATATAAAAAGAAATTAATATTTACCATTATTTACTAATTAATATTTATCTATTATTTAAAAATTAAATATGAAATTAATTTTGCTGTTAATATTATAATGAATAGAGAAAAAAATAATGTTATATTATTTAAGAAAAAAAATTACCAATTTTAAATG
The DNA here is from genome assembly GCA_023653625.1 of Triadica sebifera. Classification (NCBI taxonomy): domain Eukaryota; kingdom Viridiplantae; phylum Streptophyta; class Magnoliopsida; order Malpighiales; family Euphorbiaceae; genus Triadica; species Triadica sebifera. Next base: position 11,570,856 of record CM042892.1, on the reverse strand, counting down.
TTATATTATTTAAGAAAAAAATATTATCTATTATTTTAAAATAAATAATTACCATTTTTAATATTAATTAATTAAAATAATATTTTATTATTTATTTAAGGTAATAAATTATTATTAAATTTAATTAATTACTTTCTATTATTTTAAAATAAATAATTACCAATTTTTAATATTAATTAATTAAAACAATATTTTATAAATTATTTAAGGTAATTAATTTTTATTAAATTTAATTAATTACTTTCTATTATTTTAAAATAAATAATTACCAATTTTTAATATTAATTAATTAAAATAAAATTTTATTAATTATTTAAGGTAATCAATTTTTATTAAATTTAATTAATTATTTTCTATTATTTTAAAATAAATAATTACCAATTTTTAATATTAATTAATTAAAATAATATTTTATTAATTATTTAAGGTAATCAATTTTTATTAAATTTAATTAATTACTTTAAAAATTTTAATTAACACACATTGATTTTTAAGACATACTAATAGCATAAAAAACATTAATTAAAAATAAAAAGCATAAAAAACATTATTTGAAAATAAAAAGCATAAAAAGGAATTACGATCCAAATAGGCAAAATGGCATCAGAGCCAAGGTTGCTTAATTTTAGGAAATTTAACTAAATAAATTATTTAATTTAAAAAATTAATTTGAATTTAATCTAGTTAATTGAGATTAAATTAAGTTTAAATTAGTAATCTTAACCTTGAAACGTTGGTCAGCCGTGATTTGGTGTAGCGTTAGTCAGCCGTGGTTAGCCTTGATATCATTAGGTGGTACCGATACACTTGGTGGTCCCATGACAGTTTAAGAAGACTAAGATAAACAAAATTTAATTAAGATTAGCAAAATTAAATTTAATTAATGGATAAATTAGCTAAAATATTATCAGTTAGAGAACCTAAAATAGGGCAATCAAACAATCATAGTACTTTAGATTATTTAAATCATATTAATTCAACAGAAGTAAATATAGCAGACATTGAAAATCAGTTATTAGACTGGACGATACCTAAACAAGATATTAAGACAATTTATAAAATTTGATCTTTTGAATTTATACAAGATTATTCAATAAAAACAACTGAGCAAACTATAGCTTTAAATGAAGATTTAGAAATAATCCAATTATTAGCAGAACCTTCTATTAAAGAACACAAAAAGAAGTATAAATTTATTCACTTAGGATTAGTTCAAGTAGCAATTAAGCTTTTATTCAGATTAGGTTTAGATATTCCAGTACTCATGTGCCTTAGAGATACAAGGCATATAAGCTTGTCAAACTCTCTTTTAGCTATGACCGAAACTAATTTCGCTAATGGTACCATATATTTTAATTGCTATCCAAATTTCTCTTTAAGTTTGTTTGATCCTAATATATTTGACACCTTAAGTTTAACGGTTAAAACAAATAATTTAGATTTTAAACAAAATACTAGGGTAATAGCTATAATTTATAGAATCTATTATAAAGTTATGTCTACTATTTTAAATCCTAGAGCTAGAAATAGTTTACCAAAAGATGAAATTTTAGTTTTTGAAGGAAACAGAATGCACTCTAATATTCAGATACACAATAGACTAAAATGGAACGAAATTACTCAATCAGGAACATGGGAATTAGCTGAAGTATTAGAACCTCAAAAAATAGATATGAATAGTCAGACTTCTAGTATAATTGAAAGAAATGATGGATCTATAAAAATATCATTTTTACCAGATCAATCATTTTCTTCAAAAGTATCTATTTATTCAAATAACAGACCTTCTACTAGTTCAATACCTAGAAATATACCAGAAAGAGATTTAAAACTCAAAGATGTAGATTTTAGTGAAACCATCCCAAAGCCTATTTATATTCCAGATAATAAATCAGACGATTAATTATCACCCACTAGATCCGAAATGGAAAATTTTTCTCAAGTAAATTAGATAATGGAAAATTTTGAAATAGATAAAAAAATTTTAAAAAAAGATTTACAATCAAAACATAATAAAATTTGGTATTTTACTACTTTTTCAAAAGATGAATTAGAAAATTTTAAAATAAAATGGTATAAAGATATGGAAGAATTAAAAATTAATATACCTTTGTTTGAATGGTTTGAGATACATTGTCAAAATAATAAGATAGATTACCCATTTTCAACCATGAATGTTCATTCTAAAATAGTTAGGATGTGGATAACTACAAATAATGAAACTAGACTAGGAGTTCATCCTCCGTTAGAAAAAATAGTATTTACTCATGATGATATAAATTTCACCAGAAAAACTTTTATTTAAACCTTTTGAATTTTCTCCAAATACTGAAGTAAGATTAGGATCGCATCAAGCTCTATTAAAAAGAATAGAAAATCAATTGAAACATTTAGAAGTTTCTAAGAAACCTGAAAAACCTATAATAATAAAAGATACAGAGTCAGGAACATCAAAAGATAAATCTATAACAGTTATAATAGAAACATTTAATACAAATGATAAAATAAAAAATATAGAGAATCAATTTCAAGAAAAAATGAATATTAATAAAATACATTTTGGTAGTTCTTCTAGAACTTATACTTCAGAAACAAAGAATTACTATCGAAAGTCAACCCCACCAGATACTCAATTAGAAGAAAGGGCACAATCTGTTCAATCACAATATGATGGAACATCAATCTGTGAATGGAATTTAGATGGATTAGCAGAATATCAAATTTAAATTTATTACAAGAAATGTCTATGACAGCTAGTGCCTATAGAATTAATAATAACAATGAACAAACAATTGCCAAGATGATCATTTTTGGATTCATTGGACAATTGAAGGGGTGGTGGGATTACTATGTAACATCACAGAATAAATAAGCTATATTAACAGCTAAAAAGACTATAGTTAAAACTGAAGTTAATACTCAAACACAAACTCAAATAAATGATACAATAAATACTTTAATATATAATATAATGAAATGCTTTGTAGGAGATCCTACACAATATCAAGAAAGAAATTCAGAAATATTATTTAACCTAACTTATCTAAAATTACAAGATTTTAGATGGTATAAGGATATATTTTTAACCAAAGTCTATACTAGGCCTGATTGTTATAATGATTATTGGAAAGAAAGATTTATTGCAGGATTACCTAAATTATTTGCAGAAAGAGTAAGAACTAAATTAAGAAATGAAAATAATGGAGTTATATCTTATGATACATTAACTTATGGAAATATAATTAATTATATAAATAATGAAGGATTAGTTATCTATTTGGATTTAAAATTAAAAGCAAAATTAAAACGAGATACAACCTCTACTAGGAAAGAATTAGGAGATTTTTGTCAACAATATGGATATGAAATCATTATGGCTCCATCATCTAGGTCTAAGAAATATAGAAAACAAAAGAAAACTCATTATAGGCCCAGTAGAAAAAGATATTATTCTAAGTCCAAATAAACTAGTCATAATAAAGTTTTTAAACCCAAACCATCGTCTAATAAACAGAAATCTACTAAGAAGAATAATTCAAAATAAAAAGATATTATAATTTATTATAAATGTGGAAAAATAAGTCATTATGCAAAGAATTGTAGAGTTAAACAAAAAATTAATGAATTAGAACTATCAGAAAAATTAAAAGATAAAATTCTAAAAATAATTATAAATGAATATGACTTTAATAAATCTGAAGAAGAATTATCAAATTATTCAGAAAATGATTTAAATATATTAAATGAAGAATCTAATTCAAAATCTACTAGTGAAAATGATTGTGATTGTCTAGGACCTTGCAACTGTAATAATATAAATATGATAAATACTGAAAAAGAATTTTTATTAGATATTATAGAAAAAATCGATGACCCATAAATTAAAAAGGAATATTTAATAAAATTAAAAGATATAATAGGAACTACTTCTAAACCAAGAGATTTTAAACCTTATGATTTTCAAGAAATTTGTAATAGATTTAGACAAAATAATAAAATTATAAGAATAGAAGAATTACAAGAAGAAGTTAAAAATGTTAAAATAGAATTAAAGGAAGAAATCAATATTTTTAAAAAAAAGGTTAGTAAATTAGAAAGAGAAAATTTAGCTAGGAAGCTAGAAAAAAAAATACTAAAACAACAAGAGATAGATTCAAATGATTCAACATATTATATAAATAGTATACAAAAAATAAATTATCAAAAATGGTATGTTAAAATAAATTTAATTATAAATGACACATATTTAACTACTGCAGTTTTAATAGATAGTGGTGATGATCAAAATTGTATTCAAGAAGGATTAATACCTACTAAGTATTATGAAAAAAAACATCAGAAAGGTTGCATACTGCTAGTGGATCTAGATTAATAGCCCATTATAAATTATCTAATGTTAATATTCGCAATCAAGGATATTGTTTTAAGACTAATTTTATATTAGTTAAAAATGTAAATACTAATATAATTTTAGGAATACCTTTTAGAACCATGATATACCCCTTTACGGTATCAGAAAAGGGTATAAGTACTAATATTTTAGGAAAAAAATGTTATTTTTCAATTTTCATCCCCTATTAAATCAAAAGATATAAATTGGTTACAAAATAATAATATTCAAAAAATAAATATAATAAAAAACAAAAAACAACATTTAAAACAATTATCAAATGAAATAAAAATAAGAAAGATAGATAAGAAGATAGATTCACATGATATTCAAAATGAAATAAAAGAAATAGAATAAAAATTTAAATTAGATGTTTGTGCTATTATACCTAATGCTTTTTGGAATAGAAAACAACATTTAATAAATTTACCTTATATAAAAGATTTTGATGAATCAAAAATTCCTACTAAATCCAAAGCTATACATATGAATCAAAAATTAGAAAAAACTTATCAATTGGAGATTATAGATTTAAAGAAAAAAAATTAATTAGAGATTCTAAGTCACCATGGTCTTGTTCAGTATTTTATGTTATGAATGCAGCTGAAATAGAAAGAGATACCCCTAGATTAATTATAAATTATAAGCCTTTAAATAAAGTTTTACAATGGATAAGATATCCAATACCTAATAAAAGAGATTTATTAAAAAAGTTATATGAAGCAAATATATTTTTTAAATTTGATATGAAGTCAATATTTTGGCAAATACAAATTTCAGAAGAAGATAAGTATAAAACAGAATTTAATGTAACATTTGGGCATTACGAATAGAATGTAATGCCATTTGAATTAAAAAAAGCTCCATCAGAATTTCAAAATATTATGAATGATATTATTATACCAATTAATTCATTTTCAATTGCATACATTGATGATGTATTAGTATTTTCAAATTCAATTAATCAACATAAACAATATTTAGAAAAATTCTATAATATTATATATTCAAATGGTGTGGCAGTATCATAATCAAAAATGAAATTATTTCAAACAAAAGTAAGATTTTTAGGACATGATATATTTCAACGTACGATTAAGCCTATTGTTAGAAGTTTAGAATTCTCCAGTAAATTTTCTGATGAAATTAAAGATAAAAAGCAGTTTCAGAGATTTTTAGGATGTCTAAATTATGTTCATGAGTTTTTTAAAGATTTATGAATATTATGCAGACCTTTGTATGATGGGTTAAAAAAGAAACCTAAACTATGGTTAGAAAAAGCATACAAATATAGTTAGAAAAATAAAATCTAGAGTTAAAAATTTACCCTGTTTAAGTTTGTCACACCCGGATGCATTTCTTATAGTAGAAACGGATGCAAGTGATAAGGGTTTTGGAGGAATTCTTAAACAGAAATTTAATAATAAAGAAAATCTAGTTAGATATTATTCAGGATATTGGAATAATACTCAAATGAATTATTCTACAATTAAAAAAGAAATTTTAATCATTGTTTTATGCGTAAAAAAGTTTGAAGATGATTTATATATGAAAAGATTTTTATTACGCATTGATTGTTTAGCAGCTAAATATGTTTTAGAAAATGATGTTCAAAATTTGGTTTCAAAACAAAGCCAGATGGCTAACTTTACTAAGTAATTTTGATTTTGATATTGATTTTATCAAAAGAGAGAATAATTTTCTTCCTGATTTTTTATCTCGTGAATTTTTACAGGAAAAATGAATAATCAACAGAATAATTCTAATAAGCAGATTTTCTCACGCGCTACTTATAATAAATAGAATAGCTCATCATCGTCTTTAAGCCCATCTAGCTCAAGGCTATTACCTTTGGTCAATCAAAACCCATTTTATCCAATAAGGCCAAGAAACCCATCTAATCAAATGAGACTTTCTTTTACCTCAGTCTTAATAAGATCGTCAAGCCCAAGTCCATCTACTCCAAGTCCGTCAAAACCTTCATCTAGTCAAAATCCACAAAGGACAAATACTGGATATGTACTTCATCCAACAAGACTATTTGTCAAAAATCTCGATGATGAAGAAGTATCTTTAGCATCAGAATGATTTATTAAACTTATATCTTTTTTATATCTAAAAAATTTTCATTTTCAAAAATATGATTTTTCAAGAACTTGAGAATATTATCAAAATATTTTAATAGATACTGTATCAGTTGAAATAGAACATAATTTTGATAAAAATGATCCAACAAAAATAGCTTATTCAAAAGTAAAAATTTTAAATATTTTATAACCTGCTATGTGGAATCAACAGATCCATACTAATAAAAGATTTTCAATTAGTTTTATTTCAACTACTTATAACTATTATGATTATCGAATAGCTTGATATAAAACTTTTTATTTACGAAATTATAATCATTCTTAATTTTTCTATTTTTTAAACAAATTCACAGCTGAATTACCAAACTAGTTTTATATTTGGTTTTCATACTTTGATAATTTAGTTGAAAATTTTCCACAAGATGTTGCAATTGCATACAACAGATACTCAAGACATTTTCCATTGGAAAAAAGCATGATCAAGCTTTTGGTTAATTTTACAATAATCTTCAGAGTCCCATGGATTACCATCTGGACTTATTATTTGGATGAAGGATCAGAAAGCAGATTCCCTACTTTATATAGGAAATTCAGGACAAAGTGGTGGGACAATTTCAATAACAGCCAAGTAGACATAAACGCGATTATTCAATACTTTTCTCCAACACGAGAAGTAAATGAGGAAAAAAAATTAAAAGGGAATTTAAGAAATCAAAAGAAGAAATATTAAAAAGACTTGTTACTGCTTCTAATCCAAAAGAGCTTCAAGATATACTTAATATTTATTCAAGTGAAGTAAATAGCTCCAATAGCTCAGAAGACATAAATCATATTTTTAGCCTAAATTCTCAAGAACCAGATTATAATTTTGAATTATAAATAGTTATGCAATTATATTCAAAAGTAATGTAATAATTCAAAAGTGATGTAATAAAAACATCAGTAAGATGTTAAAAAAAGTATCAAATAATATCATTATCAGACTCAATTATCAAAAGAAGATAGATGACTCAACAAGCACTTATCAAGACTGTGCATCAAGACAACTTGTTTATCATACCAAAAGGAATCTTTTCCAGACTGTATCCACAACTGTCGGCTATCTTCACCAAACCTTATCAAAACTTGTTGGCCACAAGAAGATTTTTATTGGAAGACTTCTACTTTTCTTGTATATAAATACCTTAGTCTTTCATTTTAGAGGGCAGAGAGCAAAAACCACAATTCAAAATTAGAGAAAAGAAAAATAAAACCCCTCTTGTAATCTCTACTTCCCAATGCTCCAAATCCATCGACCTTCAATTGATATTTTCAAGAGAGTGTCAGCATTATATTCAAAATTCTCATGTATTATCTTCAGACTCAGATTTTAATAAAGGTATTACTTTTTAAATCAAAATGAGTTTTTTGGAAAGTTTTATCTCTGCTCTTTCTCTTCTAGATTTTTCAAATCTTACTGAATTAATTATTGTTAACCATGCATTATATTATTTTAAAGAAAATATTGAACGGATTCATCATTTGAACACTTAGCACTTATGAATTGCGATTGTCAAGAACATTATAGACGTATATCTTTTATTAATACTATGATTCATTGTGTTGAAGTTTTTATCAGAAATTTTAATCATTAGAATTTTATTCTACTGAGATTTATAAGATGGAAAACAGAACTTGCGGGCTACTGGTTCAAAGGTTGATTTTATCAATATAGATCTAGTGACAATGCCACGAACCTCTAAGAATATAAGAATGATTAACATTTCTGAATATATGTTGTATTATATTTTAGCTTATTGCATATTAATAGAAGTTACTTTAATCAATGTTTATATGATGTTGTATTTAGTTTATCAATGTGTACTAAATTATCTATTTTATTGAATAAAGTTTTATCTTTTAATAATTACGATCCAAAGTATTAGTATTCTCCAAAATGTCCTCCTGTACCACAAGCCGGTGGTTTTTTGTTACGTCTAGGTCACTGCCTTCTAAATATTGTTCCAACCAATCGGCTTGGATAAACCTCTTCATTTGTGTCTATTGCTTGTTCTTACATAATATCTTCAACAATATGAGTGTCAGACATCATACTTCCAAAAGTTGGACCCATAGAATGTAGCGGTGTTAACCATGGAGAGGAAGAGTGAAACCAATGTCCAAAGGTCTAGATAAAATGTTTGATTGTGATAAGTCTATTGGGATGGAACTCATATGCTGATGATATGATGTCATGATATGGGATGGCCCAAGAATATCTGATGCATATGTATGCAATGGACTAGACATCGAATCTGATGCATATGTATGCGTATCAGTATAACTGTATGGTTGTGGACTATGATATGTAATAGGTAATGGTACAGGCACACACGTAGATGATGGAGGAATAATGGGAACTTCCTGTCGATGCTCGAGAAAATTTCTTGACTGAGTCCTACGTCGAGTCGGTCATGGTTGACCAATATCATCTTCTTCATCAATTGTAGCATCTGCAAACAGATGGTTAAGGCTGGGAAGGTTGGGGCAGTGACATGACAACAAGTCTGTATTATTGTTGAATAGCGTTAAACATGCTATCATTAATCCGATGGACTTCATCAATATCGTTGGTTATTAAAATATGTTCAATATCATTTATCTGTAAAAAAATAACAAATAAAAAAATATTAATTTTAATATAATTTAAACGTATTATTCATTATTATAATTTGATTGAACATAATTGAACTCACTACTGCTCCATGAGCACTGCCTGAAGGTGAAATCCATCGTCGCGTTACACGTTGATACCACTCCATATACTAAGAATGGTAATGAAGTCTCTCTACTGCTGGATTGACATTATACACACATTTTAATCGTGCATTCCACATGGAAATCCATCTAGAATGTTGACGAGGCCAATTTGCATCCATATAACACAAATCAATAGAATGAAGTTCATTCGTCTGCAATGGTTGGTTGGGAATGAATTGTTGAAGTCTAAATTGTCATAACACTCGATTTGGATGATGCCACTCAACAATGTGAAAGCATATTAATGGGACAATAGCTTGCCAAATGTGTTGGTCATCCAAATAGTCAGGTGGAAGAATATGCAAAATGTCGCTTGTATATGGCTCTCATATGTCCTGCATTATATGTAAAGCATAAATAAATACTATTGCACTATAAGTGAATATATATATATATATATATATATATATATATATATATATATATATATATATATATATAATATGCAAATATATTTAAAGAGATACAAAGAAAAAAATAATAAGTATATCATCAGTTTCTATCAAGTCAAACATGTATCTTATATGTTTCAACACATGAGTTGACACTTCAGTAGTGATTCGTGCAGCGCTCCACCTGTAAAAGAATTATTAGTAAAAAAATATATGTTGTTACCAGTTTAGTAATATGAAAGTAAATTATGAATACCGAAATCCTAGTGGTAGGCCAACATGTGGTGTATGAACTAATAGTATAGGTGCAACAGATGACAAACGATCTCATGCTCAAAGTTGAAGTAAAAATAATGGACCACTAATTTGATATGCACTCGGATTAGTGGCCTTACACATCTATCTATATAGTCAAGCAAGACATGCTCCACCCCAACTATATTGATGTATTGCAGCCAAGTCTTCTATTAAAGGAAGGAATATCAAATTGACCTTTGACGATGACTTGTCCCCAAATAATATTCCCATAATGATACTCAGAATGAATGCATGTGTATGGCAGTGGATAGTCTCATCATCTGCATCTGCTGGGAGATGGTCAAATTGTTCACTTAGCCACTTCAAATTTAACTTCAAACCATTAATGACATTATTTGGTGGTCTTACTCCTAACAATCTTTCATATAACTCCATCCAATCATGATGGCTATATCCGGTCACTGGTGTGCCATCAATTGGTAAACCAATCTGAATTGCTACATCCTGAAGCGTAATAGTCATCTCTCCTTCTAGAAAGTGAAAGGTATGAATCTTTGGCCTCTATTGCTCCATAAGTGCGGTTACCAGATGCCAATCTAATTGGAAGAATCCAAGTCAAGCTACTCCTAAAAATCTAGTTTGCTGGAGTAGCACTTGAATACGAGCATCAATTACCTTAATGTGCAGTAGTGTAGACACTTAACGACATGTGAGTAATGAAGATTGCAGTTGATCATACCAAACAGCTTCTGATCTATATACTCGTTGTAATCTCAATATTGATGGATTAGATGACCCAATCTGCATTGCATCTCTCCTATGACCCTCCATACTTGAAAAATGTGCATGGGATAATTTATTATTATTATTTGACAACACAAAAGTATCACATCATTTTTACAAAATGTTCATCTTAAAAGTATTAACTGTAGAGTAAAATAGAGACATATGTATTTAGTTAAAGAATATGGTAAATAATTGACAAAATCATTATCCTGATGCCCCATAATTTTCATTTTTTACCATACCATATAGTACCATTAGGATTTATGTATTTGTGTATTACTTTTACATTATTTGAACTACATGACTTATTATTTTTATTTAAAGCATTTATCTACGTTTGGTAAAATTATACATGGAATATTGTCATACCATTTTTTTGAATATTCCATTTACTAAAGAAGTGGATGCTTTTAATTTTACCCTCTAAATCTTTATCTTTCACCTCATCATTCACACTTTCTTCACGAGCAATAGAAGGTCCACAAATACATTTGATTGTATATTCATTTCTTTTGTTTCAACATACAACTCCATATAATTCAAACAATACTCATACTTCTCATGATGCATATACACCGCAATCATATCATCATCATCCCATATGTCAATACAACTAAATTTGACATTTTCATCTATCACTATCCTATGACTCCTATATGCAATTTTCAATGTACTTCTAGGAGTGTTATCTATTCTCATTGTGTTCTTCAGTTTTTCAATAAGTTCTTGCATAGACAATCCATCTTTACTTCTTATTATTTTCGAGAAACTATTTTCATAATCAATGTCATATTCATTCTGAATTATATTTCTAGCCAAATAAGCAACGATACATGTTGCACTTGTCATGTTCATAAACTACAAATAAAATACGAAAAAAAACTATAATCAATATTCAAGTTATATAACACATTATAAAAACTGGTCTAAATATAATGAAAACTAATATTTATAAAATTGGAAAAACAATTGCAACAAATTAAATGACATTATATATAAATTATTTTTTATATTTTATTTCAGTGTCCTTAATAAAAATTCCCTGTAAATTTACATATATACAAATATTTTTTTAAATTACAAAATCAATGTCCTTAATTAATTTTAATGTTCTTTTATATGACTTGTAACATATAAATTTAAATAGATAAAATATATCACCTATTATTTTTAATTTTTAAGATAACAATGCAAATCAAATATATAAATTCTAAACTCAAACAATAATTTATCACGACCTATCAAAATTTAACTTGCAGCATATAATGATATTCATATTTATTAATCACGGAAGAAAAATGCCTACATACCTCACGTAACTCTTTTACTTTTTTCTTTCTCTTTTTGATATTAATATTTTGTGCACAAATTAAAATAAAAAAATAATCTTAATATTACAGAAAAAATATTATAATGTAACAAATTTTATATTTTTTTATTTTAAGGACAATTATTTTAATGTAAACAATATTATAATGTAACAATTATTATATTTTAAAATAAAAAAGATAAATAAATATTATAATTTTAAAAAATAAGAAAAATAAATATTATAATTTTTTTACATTAACCTATATTATATTTTATCATAAAATTACAAAAAATAATTTTATTTTTTTTACATTAACATATATTATATTTTATCATAAAATTAAGAAAAATAAATATTATAATTTTTTAACATTAACCTATATTATATTTTATCATAAAATTACAAAAAAAAATAATTTTAATTTTTTTTACATTAACCTATATTATTTGTTTACAATTTTTTTTATTATAAACAAAATATTAACCTACAATTATATAATATAATAAAATATATAATTTTTAATATTAATCTATATTATTTTTAATATAAATTATTAAAAATATTTATAAATTTTTATTATCTCAATATATATTATAAATTATAGAAACAAAAATTACAACTTAAAAAAAAGAAGAAGCTAAATACCCTTTTTTTTCCTCTCCCTTCCTTTCCTAATTTCTCTCATCTTTCTGCTCTCTTTTCTCTATTTTCTTTGCTTCTCGTTCTTTCTTTTGTGTTCTGTATAGGGGAGGTAGTCTGCAGTGATCGCTACTCAAAGTAGCGATTTTCAAAAGGTTGTCTTTTGTGGCTTGTGGACGCATGATTGTGCATTGATCGCTAGTTATACTAGCGATCTGCACAAGACATTAATTGCTAGTTATACTAACAATCTGTATAGTTATACCGAGCCGCCGTATATCTTTAGTATTTTAAATGGTATACTCTTACATCGCCAATCTAAGTAGCGATTTTTGTTACTCTGACTCCGACGTGGCTTAAAATGACATATATATGGAATTATGTTTAGATTGGGCACAATGCTGAAATTTTTGTTTTCACCTATTCAGGTAAAAATCCCCTCTCTCACCCACTCTTAACTTCATTAAAAAATTAGGAATTAATTTATTAAACTTTAGAAATAAGGAAATAATAATTCCATTTTCTATAAAAAAAAATCACTAAACTTTTTATTGATTATATAAAATTTTAATGCAAGACATACATGTAATAACTTATTAATTTATTTCTAAATCATGTATTCATTAACGATACATCATTATAAATTCATAATCGATGGGCCTGATTAGTTTTGTCTTGTAGTACGAATTGAGGGACAAGTCTAATAAAAGTATACTATTTTAATTTTATGCAAGAAAAGATTTATAAACTTTTTCCCAAGGGAAAGTAATTAGAAATTTCAAGCCCAATGTAATTTGTCAGATGGATGACGGTGATGGAGGAGGAGGAAGGAGGGGGTGGATACATTGACTAACGGAGTTGCCCATTTAGTTAGTTAGTTAATTACTCGAATCCAGCTAGTGTATAAAGCTAAATGTAAGCTAAATTTAATTCAAGTCAATGCAATTCTGATTCACTTTATGATTTATCCACAGTGGGACCGGATTTGGCTTGGTAGCTAATGAAGATATAAGTGAAGAAATCTTATGGTAATTTGGCTGGGTTGCCGTGTCGAAAAGACTTTTTTTTCTTTTCTTTTAAAACATCTTTTTCTTCTAATATCGAAAATATCTTATCAAAAAATAAAATAAAATAAAATAAGAGCTAAAAAACTTGTTATTAAGTTTTATTTTAAAAATACATATATAATCACAATTATAAAATTTTTAAATCGGATTTTTTGTGACTCTACCACAATCAAAATTTTTATAAAAAGTTTAAAAATTTGTGACTCTACCAATCTGCAAAACTTATATTTTTATTTCATTAAAAGATTATAAATAATTTTATCAATAATAAAAATTAAAAAATTGTTATAAAATTAAACAAAATAAAGTATGTAATTAAGAATAGAATATAGAATATAAGTGAAGAAGAAAGTAGAGAATATAGAATGTATATTCACTCATTTTTTATTCATTCACCAAACCTCTATTTATAGACTGACATGTAGACATCCAAGAGACATGAGTTATAAGTAATATTGTGAAAATAAATCACAATTAAAATGGACAATTAAGTTATAAAAGAGGTTATGCAATTGAGAATTATAGACATTCAAAAGACATAAATATTAATAACACTCCCTGTAACACCTCCTTTACCTTCTTATGTAATAATCAGGTAAGTTGATGTTACTGTCTATCTGTTTAGTAAAATCTTTAATACATTATTAAATATACCTGTGAATATATATATATCATCATATGTGTATCTATATATTCATTTCTAATCACAATTCCCTATATAATATAATATATATGTTTCATATATGCATGAGTTAAATTTTTAACCTACATATATTTTTGCAGAACTTAACATGACTAAAACGGGTCGTAAATATTTACAGGAGTCTATACAACTGGTATACTTTTTATAAATAATTTTATACCTATATAAGTAGCATAAAAAGAAACCAACCATATCTGGATGGCTACTGTTGTTGCTCTACTCCACATGGAATTCACTGGTCTAGTGGGTCTCTCAGATAACTCACCACTCACGTCCCTTGTCTTGATATCTGCGCAAGAAAAAAATAAACTCTCGCACGGAGTTTTAGCTCAATGGTGCAATATTTATAGAAACAATCAACTTTTTACACAAATAAAATTTATGTATGTTATATTAGTGTGCTCTAAAAAAAACATAATTCATATATCATGACATTTTATATTAATATATAAACTAACACATTGACATTGAAATGCCCATAAATTAAGTTGTCTAGACTAGGTCCTAGAAAAACATAAAAGGGGTATCTCGATCTCGTGGTCGTATGAGAAAGGTGCATGTACATATATCTCAGCTAAAAGCTGAATGTTCAGGCCAAAGCCGTATATCCTGACCGAAACCATATATCCCGGCCGAAGTCGTATGTTCCAGCCGAAGCCGTATGACCCTATTGACATGCTAACAAGTTACCCTATACTAGTTCAGGCTTATTCATGGGTTTAAATCATGACATCAATATAATTTATTTCTGCAACCATTATATCCTTATTATATCATAGTAGTCACGTATTCATATACCTCAAATATACTATACATATATTGTGCATGCATCTCTCTCTCTCTCTCTCTCTCACACACACACACACACACACACACATATATATATACCGTATACATCATTCATATATTACGTATATATCACATATAATTATCATATCATTTTATTTCTATCATATTGAAAATTTTGTTTTAATGACTATTGTCATAAAACTTGCACAAACTTTATTAGTCTTTTTCGCATCTGTTGACCCCTTTCTTTTATCATGCACGAGTACTGACGTCATGGATGCGCCTAACAGAATATACATAATTTAAATATTAGGCATTTAGGAGTATAATAATTCTTTTAATAATTGAAATAATGTCCCTTTTTAAATAAAACTCAACGTCTCCTACGTCGATTTATATTTCTGCATCTTTATTTGATTTGAATTCCACGTGGTTAACGTATTACTTGAGTCTCAGTCGTGTGGCACATTTATCTAAGCACGATATACAATGATTATCATTATTTGCAATGAATCTAAAATTTACTGTTATAGATTTATAAATTTTGTGTTATATTTATTTTTCTTATTCATATTTTATACATGTCTTTTAATTATTCAGTAACATCCAAATTCACCTGAGGTCCTTATTTCATTTTGCTTATTCGAATTGCTCCATCATTATTATTAAGGGTTTCTTAATGGGCCTATACATATCTTAACCATAACATATTTTTTTCTTAATTTTATTTTCCTTTTAATTTTATTTTTTTAATTCTTTATATTTTAGGTACAACCCATTTTGAATTCAAAGCTTCATCCCTTTTTAATTAGTCCAATTTAAAAGTCAATATCTATATTTTATTCCTCTCATATTGTCGGTTAATCTTCTGCCATTAGGGTCTCGGGTCCTTAATCTATTTGGTTAGTAGTTTGAGATTTAATTCAATCCTTGAGCTTATGAATTTAATCCCTCAAATTCGTCTAATCCCATTAAAATAAACCTTAATTAGTTCCATATACCTCAATCCAACCACGGTTTTACCAACTACAAGTTCCTCAAAATTTTGTCCTTCCATCTATTTTACTTAGTTAATTTAATTAATTTAATTAACTCATTAACCTAACTAAATTGACCTTAAAATCCAACCAACAATTCAATTTACTCTTAATTTTTCACCACCCGTGACCACCCGCACTTTTTTTTTCTTCTCTATGACCAATTTTCTCCTCATAAGGCTTTTCCTACCTCTTTTTATTTCATGCACGACCTCAAAGTCATAGGCTCACCTTACCCGAGCCAAGGATTTCATTTTTTTCTTCACTTCTTACTTCGATTTTTCTTGATTAACACTACCCACATGATCTTTTTCCTTCAAATCATAGACTCTCTTAACTAAATCGATGTTTGGATGAAGAGAAAATAGAAAGAAAATAGAAGAAAGATGAGAGGATTGGTTCAATTTGAAGAAGGTGATGTGGGTGGTATACTTGGTAAATGAAGAAGATGATAACTATTGAAAAATGGTAAAAGGAGGAAGAGATAAGAGATGGCTTTGAAATCTTGGTTTTAGTGAATGAAATAGAGGTGGGCAGCTGAGTTGATAAATTGAAAGAAAGAAATAGCTAAAGTGTGAAATGAAAAAAGAAATGGAAAAGTGAAATGACATTAACTTATTTAGTTAGTATCTAACCATGAATAGAAAAAAAATGGAGAGGTAATGTAACATTATTTGATTTAGATAGTATTTAACTGTGACTTGTATAGGTAAATTAGGGCTACCATAACATTATTTAGGTTAATTAATTTATATATTGGCAATTTCTCAATTGTTAATCCATTAATTTTGTTTTATTCTTTTGATTTAGATTACACACAATTGTTAAATTTCTAAATTTTCAAGTCCGAAACAATTTATTCGCTTATAATTAGGTATACCAAAATTCATGAAATAATTTGTTCTACATACTAGTACTTTGGGTTTCGCAATTGGGATACTCGAAAAAAAATCATTTTTCCCGATATTTTAGCAGAATCGTATCTCAAAATTTTATTTTTTAAATTTCATGCACTAAAAATTAAAGTTTTAACATTAAATTATACCAGAAAATTTGTCTCAATATTCTCTATGTTGCGATGTCCTCCATTCACAATTTGCCGACAGTGTGAAAATCAAACATTTTATATTTGGACCCGCTTTCATCGGTTTTCATGAAAATTCAATATTATATATTCGTAATAATTTTTTTCTCACTTATTCTTAGTCTGAATTTAGGCTCTAGTCATATTGGCTTTATTTCGATTGCGAACGTGCTCAGTTTTTTATCGATCCAGAGTGTAGGGTCACGGAACACATGTGTCGATCGAAGCCTAAACTAACGGAAATGACACTCCCCTTTTGGATGTCCATTAATAAGAACATGTTCCATTAAAACTTTACTAGGAAAAACCCTGTGGGAAAAAAAACCTAGTAAGAAAAAAGAGTACATTTTTTATGTAATACGCATATGAAGTTGTCTCATTAAAAACTTTGCTAGGAAAACCCAGTGGGATAAAACTTTAGTCAAGAAAAATAGTAAAGGGCACATTTTTTCCTCCTTATAAAAACATTACTTCAAGTCTCTAAGTCGACACATTCCAATGTTCCGCACCAATTTTTCAAATGTTGCAGTAGGCAAAGCTTTTGTGAATAAATCTGTCAGGTTATCACTTAAACATATTTGTTGAACATCGATTTGTCCACTTTTATCAAGATCATGTATGAAGAAGAACTTGGGAGAAATATGTTTTGTCCGGTCTCGTTTAATGTAACCTCCTTTTACTTGTGCTATACATGTTGCATTATCTTCATATAATATTGTAGGCTTTCATTTGCTAATAGATAAACCGCATGTTTCTTGAATGTGTTTTGTCATTTGTGTCATCCATACTCATTCCCGACTTGTTTCATGAATTGCAATTATTTGGCATGATTTGAAGATGTGGCAGTCAACATTTTTTTCGTTGATTGCCATTAAATAGCAGTTTCACCACTCATAAAAACATAATCTGTTGGAGATTGAGCTTTATGTCAGTCAGACAAAAATCCTGCATCAATATAACCAATTAGTTTTGATATAGATTTATTTGAATAAAACAATCCAATGTCAATTGTTCCTCGGAGATAATGAAAAACATGTTTAACTTTATTCTAATGTCTTCGTGTTCGAGAAGAACTATATCAATAAACTTATCAAAAATGTTATATCAAGTCGTGTAGTATTAGCAAGATATAGTAATGCTCCAATCGCACTCAGATATGGTAGTTCATGACCAAGAATCTCTTCTCCATCCTCTCGAGGTCGAAAAAGATCCTTTTTCATATCAGGTGACCTCACAACCATTGGTGTATTTAATAGATGTACTTTATCCATATAAAATCTTTTAAAGACTTTTTATATGTAAGATGATTGATGCACTAAGATCCTATCAGCTAAATGCTCGGTTTATAAACCAAGGAAAAATTTTGTTTTTTCGAGATCTTTGATTTCAAACTCATGATTATTGTCTTAGCTAGATTTTTAGGAGTTCTAATAATGTTTAAATCATCAACATATATAACAACGATAGTAAATCCAGATTATGATTTCTTTATGAAAACACATAGGCAAATAGGATCATTTTTATATCCTTCTTTCAATAAGTATTTACTCAAATGATTGTACCGCATTCGTCCCAATTGTTTTAGACCATATAATAATCTTTATAACTTGATAGAATAAATTTCTCGAGATTTTGAGTTTTGTAGTTCAGGCAACTTAAATCCTTCATGGATTTTTATATAAATATTGATATCTAGATCACCATATAAATAGGTCATAACATCCTTAAGACGCATATCAAGTCTTTCATATACAACAAGACTTATAAGATATCAAAAAATTATCGCATCCATCACAAGAGAATATGTTTATTCATGTGAAAATTCTTGTGCCACAAGTCTTGCTTTATATCTTACAACTTTGTTATTCTCATTACATTTTCGCACAAATAACCTCTATATCCTACAGGTTTAACATTTTCAGGTGTTTGAACTATTGGCCTAAAAGCTTGACGTTTATTAAGTGAATCTAATTTAACCTATATTACGTCTTTCCATTAGGGCCAATCACACCAATGTCGACATTCTTCCATTATTTTTTGCTCTAGATCCACATTTTCCTCTATAATATCGATTGTTACATTATAAGCAAAGATGTCATCGATGACTATTTTTTTCAGTTCCATCTTTTTCCTATAACAACATAACTTATTGAAATCTCTTCATTGTTATCATTTTCAGGTACCTAAACCTCTTTTAGAGATTTATTCTTTGTTATGTTAGCAAACTCTTCGAGAGTTTCTACCTCCTCACTAGGGTCATTTTGTTGACTAGCTCATTTTCATTTTTTAGGAATTTTATCTTTGGAATCGATTGGTCTACCATGCTTCAGGCTTGTTTTAGACTCATTAGCTATAGCAAGTTGTCCTACAGAGACATCAATTCGAGCTAGAGCATTTATCGCTGGTATATGTGATTTGGTTACTCCTTTAAGGTTAGTAAATGCATCAGGCAATTGATTTATCATATTTTGTAAATGTATTATTCTTTGTACTTCTTGTTCACATTGCTTGGTACAACGATCTAGATGTGTTAAAGATGATGCATTCCACATAATTTCTTTATCCAATTATTTTGTTTCTCTTCCTAATGTTAGGAAAATTGTTTCATTAAAATGACAATCTACATGCCATGCTGTAAACAAATCACCAGTCAACAATTCAAGATATTTAATGATGGAAGGAGATTCAAATCCAACTTATATTCCTAACTTTCTTTGAGGTTCCATTTTAATGCTTTTTGGTGGAGCAATAGGAACATAAATTGTGCATCCAAAAATTTTTAAATGAAAATTTTTTAGCTCTTGACCATAAGCCAATTGTAATGGGGAGAATTTATGATATGATGTTGGCTTAATGTGTATTAGTGCTACTGCATGCAAGATAGCATGTCCTTAAGCTGAAATGGTGAGTTTTGTTCTCATAAGTAATGGTTTTGCTATTAATTGGAGTATTTAATAAATGATTCTGTAAAACCATTTTGTGTATGAAAATGGGCAACATTTTTTCAATTTTTATCTCAACTGACATACAATAATTAATAAAAGCTTGAGATATAAATTCACCAGCATTATCAAGACGTATAGAATTGATCAAATAATCTAGAAATTGTGCACATAATTTAATTATTTGAGCAAGAAATCTCGCAAATGCTAGGTTATGAGATGATAATAAGCACATATGTGACCATCGTGTAGATGCATCTGTCATTACCGTAAAATATTTAAATGGTCCACATGGTGGATGAATGGGTCCACATATATCACCATGAATTCTTTCCAGAAATGCAGACGATTCTAATCCAACTTTTGCTAATGAAGATCGAATAATTAATTTACCTTGAGAACAAACAACACATGAGAATTCATAGAATTGAAGAATCTTTTAGTTCTTTAAAGGATATCCATTTGAATTCTCAATTATTCTACGCATCATTGTTGACTCAGAATGACCCAATCGGTCATGCCAAACAGTGAAAATAGTTTGATCAATTAATTTCTGGTTCGTTATTGCATGTGCTTCAATTGCATTAATTCTTGTATAGTACAAACCAAAAGATAAAAGGAGTAACCTTTCTAAAATTTGTTTTTCATTTGAGACTATTGACGTAATATAAAGATATTTTATATCATTGTGATAACAAGTCTCAATATGGTACCCATTGTGACATATATCTTTAAAACTTTGCAGATTCCTCTTTGATTTAGTAGATGTTGCCCAAAACAATAACCAAGAAAAAGGGTTGAATTGGTTGGTAATTAAAAAATTTTCTTAAGATAATTTTATCAAAGAATAATTTGTGAGAGATAAAGGGAAATTTGGCATAAAAGATTTATAGATGTTTGGGTATTAACAAATCCTACTTCTCTTCACAATTTTAATTGGATATTTCACTAATACACAAAGTGTTACAAATGGAGTTTTGCCTAACTCACTCCCAACTATAGTATTTCTCTCTTGTCTAAGACCTAACCTTGAAAAAACCTTATGTTTTAGTGGCTAACACAACAACTAAATCTTTGTATTTTGATGGCTCACACAAAAACCCTTACAAATATTTCACTCACAACCCAATTCACTCAAACTCACTTTTGAGTAATTGATTACGAGAATGAAACACTCACCAAACAAAAAGCTCAACAATTCTAAGCAATTTTAGTTTTTGCAATAAAAAAGATAAGAATGGCGAAATGAATTAAATGCACAAGGCTATACAAGATTAGAAGATTGAATGTGTAACACCCTCCGATATAATTATGAATAATCCTAACTAAACCAAAAGATGCTACGATGCAAATGAGTTAAAACATCATAAATTTAAAACTTTGATGCACTATAGCCATGATGACTTAAAAAAAATAAAAACATTCTTAATATCATGAAATAAAACTCAATAAAACAAAAGTTTAAATAGAGACTCATATGGGCATACACAAGCCCAATGTTTTATAAAATGAGTAGTTACAAAACTATATGTCTCTGACATAAAAAATATGTAAATCTATAAGTATCAAACCCAACAAAGTAACCAAAAACATATACAAAGATTGTATCACCCACCCGAGTATATTCCTTGGACTCTTATCACTGGGAATTATCCTCTACCGCTCCATATCTAAGCTCAAATCCGGTGTATAGAAAGTCTATATGCTAAGCAACTCGTGCCTAGTGGTACATAACAACGTGCAAGGCATATGATAAAACATATATAATATGTATGACATACTTGCCAACCTACCATAGCGACTTACCTCAAGCCCACACATGATCATATCATACCCTATATGACATATCATCATGTTCTCATGCATTCAACATACATCGTATATGGCATACTAAACCAGTATATATATATATATATATATTAGGAATATGACATAATCATTTATCTTACCTTTTTGCTCACTTTACTCATAATTAGACTAAAATGGATATAGGTAACTTAACCCACCAAGAAAACTCTACCTGCTAACCTCTGGGCCTTCAGATATATAACCACCGAGGTGCTCTACCTACTAACCTCTGGGCTTTCAAATATATATAACCCACCGAGATGCTCTATCCGTTAACCTTTGGGCTTCAAATATATGACCAACATAGATCACTTGGTATTGAACTCTCCTCAATGGCATGTCATCTATCCTAACTCTAGTCCTAGTTAGAGTATTGGGCTTAACCGTTATTTCATATACCACATAAGTTTCATATTAACCATGTTCCATATTTTATATACATATGCCATGAATCTCATCATCATTATTGTCACATGTGTTTCCATACCATACTTTAATCATATAATCAAGGTCTACCACCTCACAATGAAATAACATTGATTCACATGAAATTTACAAGTTTTTCTAAATTAATCAATTTCACGCCCGTGAATAACCTTTCACAGCCATGAAGCACCACTTCACGGGTAATTTACTTGTGAATTAAGCCATGATTTATCCCATGAATCAGCACACATTTATAGCCATGATCACCCCTTTATGGGTGTGAACCAAACCATGAATCCAACCGTGAAGCTACCATATTAGCAATAAAATCCATTTTCACGATATTCACACCCGTGAACCCTCTGTTCATTGTCATTTTTCTGGAAATTTTTCTAGAAAACAGAGCATCAAACATCTCAATCTATATTTTCTAATCATGTTCCTTAACCAAATTATGTTTCTAATCATGTTTCTAGAAAACAAAGCATCAAATAGGCTGGCTGACATTGGTCAACCGTAGAGTGTATTGCATATGAGAGTGGTATGAAGTTAGTCATTTATCACAAACATGTATTTTCTAATCATGTTCCTTAACCAAATTAATTCATCAAACATCTCAATCTAACCATTTTCACCCAAATTTCCATCATGTATATCAACCCCACATTTTATCATTTAATAACTCAATGATCATATAATTCATGTATCTAAGAAAATTTACATAGAAATATGAAAATAAAAGTCTTGGATGTTGTTATGTATAAACCTTACACCTAGGATGGAGTGAGCTAAAACTCTAGCTCTTCAAGTTTGTCCTATCCCTTGAGATGGAATTCCAGCTCTATCTCCAGGTCTTAGCAAGAAGAAAAATGTCCTCTTAGCCTCTGGAACTCGAACCAAAATCCAGAAATTTATAATCCAAGTTTTCTCCCCCAAGCTTATAAGCTCTTCTCTCACTCTCCTCTCTCATTTTACTCACTTAAAACTTAGCTTTTCCGTGTTCAACCATAGAGCAAAAGTGTTTTTGAAGGTGAAGGAGATGAACATATGTCTTGTTAGATCGGTTATAGGGATATGAAAGCAGATTTAAAGGGAATGGCAGAAAGAAAAATGTGACTGCCTCATCTACTCTATCTGTCCAGACTTCATAGCCGTGACTCCTCTCTCACGAGCGTGAGCCTCTCTTTCACGGCCATGAAGAACCCTATCACAGCTACTAACTAAAACCCGATATTCACTACCGTGACACCCATTGTCAGGGGCGTAAAATAGCAGATTTTAGCAACCCTCAACTTCTAAAACTTCACTTAATCCCTAACTCTCTCATTAAACAAGAACATAACTTACAGACCTTAATTATGGGTGTTACAGAATGCACATTTTCACTTGTTTTTCTAACATTTAAAAGTCATAAATATGTTGTATTTACACTTTTCCTAACAAATATAACTGATTGGGATGCATTTAATGCAAAAATGCATATTCAACAATTTTTCTATTCGCATCTGACAACTTTTTCTTTCTAGATTTATGGGCGTGATATAATCTTTACAGGCATGATTGTTCTTCGTAGTCGTGACTAAAGTGGTGAAGCTGGTCATGAACGGTTCTGTCAATAAATGAGAAGTCTTTCATGAGCATGATACATTTCTTCACGGACATGACTTAGTTATGCTTCACGGAAGGTCCAAAGCTTCACTGTCGTGAATGTTTGAAAGAATAGTCTTGACGTTAACTCATTCATGGGCATTACCCATGAGTAACAGGCATGAAGTTCACTTTTCACGGTTGTGGTGATTTTTCACTACGGCGTGACAATGTTCACTAGCGTGAATATATGCTTCACGGGCGTGAACCTTTGCTAATTTTCATACTTTTGTACTTCAAACAACTTGTTTCATAGTTTTAGGAATATGTAACATGTCTAACACACTTAGAACACAAAAATATGGTTAAATTCCTTATTGCCTAATTATTTGTGATCATGAAAATAAAGGAGATACCCCTCAAGATTCAATAATCTCCCTCTTTTTAATGGTGACAAATAATTTTGCAATATGTGGCTTAAGGAGAAATAAATTTCTCTCCCTCAAAAGATGCTTAATAAATATGAACTATAAAGAGCATAAGGATACCACATTTTCAAGCCATAAGCATATAAAAGGTGAATTTTCAAAAGAAATTCAAATAAAGCCTTTGATAATAACATTTATGCCAAGTATATGGAAGGTATATTTCAAGTATATTTTATATTAAATGGCATTTATGTTAAGTATATACAAAATATATGTTAAATATATGTTATGTCAAATATATGTTAAGCATATTACATTTCTTCTCCCCCTTTGTCATAATCAAAAAGAGACAATTAAAAGAAAAAAAATAGACAATATAAGACAAACCTCATATTATATTATACAATCAAAAAATTACATATAGGAATTTAAGCACAAAAAAAGATTTCCTATCTCATGATCCTAAGGATCCTAATGATCTTAAAACATGATTCTAAAGCAGGAATCTTAAATTAAAGACAAGATAACTCATGGCTTAAAGCTAGATACTTGTTCGCAAAGAT
The DNA here is from genome assembly GCA_023653625.1 of Triadica sebifera. Classification (NCBI taxonomy): domain Eukaryota; kingdom Viridiplantae; phylum Streptophyta; class Magnoliopsida; order Malpighiales; family Euphorbiaceae; genus Triadica; species Triadica sebifera. The sequence continues at coordinate 11,545,719 of CM042892.1, read as the reverse complement.
GAGCTACCTTTTCCTCGAGGCTATCAACTATTAACTCCATGAAATCCTTAAGATCCTCTAGCTTTTGATCAATGGAGTGATGAAAGGAATCCATGCTTGCTTAAAGTATGTCAAAGCGAGGAGTGATAAGTTCCATAAGCTACTGGGCCATGTCCAATCGAGATGAAGATGCTTCACCAACTGTTGGAGCATATGGTATGTCTGTCGAAACATTAAGAGGTTTGACTTTGGCACTCTTTCTCTACTACAACCCTTGAAAGCCATCTTTAAATGCTTCTAAATCCTCTAATTCCCATGTAATTTTACCTGCAAGGGTGATAAACCTATATTAGGTGTTATCTTGAAACATGATTCTCACTGCGACTTTCACCTAAATGAAAGATTCAATGTGTAGTCGATATCTGGAGGATGCCGAGATGATGGTGAAGTAATGATTACTAAGATCCATCAACTTGGGCTCAATTTCGATATGAGTAATGTAGCCATCTACTAGAATGTCACCCGATGGCTTCGAGGCAATTGATTGAAGATGGGATGCGAACCATCTTGATAGGGCAACTAGCTCATTTTTCTGAGCCATCTCGAATAGAAACAACTCTGATTTCCTGACTGCCCCATTGTTATCTCCTCGAACAAATATTGAGTAAGTCAGAAATCAATGAATGTAGCGGAATACCGGGTTCTTCAAATAAGTGCTCTTTATTTTTTTGATGTCCCAACTACAATCATTACCAATGTTGTGCCAATCTGTAGAAGGATTAAAATATGTTGCCTCACTCTCATTGATCAAACCCTCATGGGGTAGCTTGAAGATTTTTGCAAATCCTGAGGCGGTGAGTGAATTTTCTTACTTATAGAGCTAGAAAAAGACCTTTCCAATAGGAGATACTTGCAAGGTGCTCAGAAATTCCAGGGTTGGCTTATTGAACGTGGGTTTATAGATGTTTACGAATTCCAGCAATCCATATTGCTGAAGCCAAACTTTCATATATGATTCAAGGCCAAGAGCTTTGACACAACCCCAATCAAATGTTTGGGTGGACAAAATATGTCTTTTCTTAAAAGAAGCATACATCTGATAGAAGTGTCGGGGTAGAATATTGAGAAGATTATCGGCATAAATCTTTGGGGTTGTGTTTTATCTCTTCCCTTTGGAGGAATCGACTCTAGAGGTCGTAGTGGTGGTCAAAATCCTTGAAGAAAGCTGAAAGGAATGAAAAAGACATTACTGCCTAAAAACTTAAAAAAAAACTTGAGGAAAAACGAATGATTTTGATGTTTAGATGATGAATCCGACGAAGATTTTAGGTGAACAAATGTTTGGAAGGTCGGATTTGGCTAGAAAAAGGAACAGGGGTGTGGCTGTCGCAATTTTAAAGAGAGAGAAATAGTGAAATTTTAGGCTATATGTCGATCGATTCACAACCGTGAATGAACATTCATGGGTGTGAATAATCGTGTTAACAAGAAGACCAAATGGTGATCCATCTCGTGACCAAAGGCGTGAACGTTTCTGCCTTTTGAAGCATGTTAAATTCATAGTCATGACATAAAATAGTTACAAGCATGAAAAAGAATATTCAGGGCATCAAACTATGACCCAAAGCGTGAGCTAAAACGTGAACACTTCTGCCGTTTTTTGGCTACTATTTTCACGATCGTGAATACTTACTCACGGGCATGAAGACCTAAAATATGGCAAAAAAATAAAATATGATCTAAACAAAAAGATGTGATATGCATTTCCTTCCAAAGCAAATTAAATATATTTTTTCATGACAAATAATCATTCATCATACAATTTGAATATTCAAATCATCAAATATATGAAATATTACTCAAGGTTCACAATTTGAACATCAAATATACACAAGTGACCAAAGTGAATACAATTCTTAAACATAATTTTAAGACAATATGTTCCCATCAAGCATAGCAAGCTCCCTTTTTATAAAACAAAATATTTCATCATTGAAAGGCTTAGTGAAAATGTCAGCCAATTTATTGTTTGTGTTAAAAAATTCTAACACAATATCACCATTTTGGACATGATATCTTATAAAATGATGTCTAATGTCTATATGTTTGCTTCTAGAATGCTGAATGAGATTTTTAGAAAGATTTATAGCACTTTGTGTTGTCACATTTGATGGGAATATAATCAATCTCTTGACCATAATCCTTGAGTTATTGTCTCATCCAAAGAATTTGAGTGCAATAACAACCCGCTACTACATATTTTGCTTCAGCATTGGACAAGGCAATCGAAACTTACTTTCTGCTAAACCAAGAAACTAAGCATTCACCAATGAAGTGACAATTTCCGAATTTTCTTTTTCTATTTAGAAGACTTCTGGCATAATCGTCATTCGAAAAACTAATGATATAAAATGAAGTATTTCTAAGATACCATAAGCCTAAGTGCATTGTGCCTTGTATATATTTTTAAATTCTTTTCACAACATACAAATGAGATTCTTTAGGATATGATTGGATTCTAACACATAAGCATACACTATACATTATATCAGGTCTAGAAGCGGTAAGGTATAAAAGAGATTTGTTTATAACTCTATAAAGCTTTTCATCTATAGCCTTACCCTTCTCATCTTTGTCCAATTTGGTTGATGTGCTCATTAAAGTCTTGACACTTTTATATCATTCCATTCCAAATTTCTTTAATAGCTCTTTGGTGTACTTAGATTGGTTGATGAAGATGTCATCTTTGCTTTGCTTGATTTGAAGAACAAGAAAGAATTTGAGCTCTCCCATCATGCTCATTTCAAATTCTCTAGTCATACATTTAATAAATTCTTGACAGAGCAATTCATTAGTAGATCCAAAAATAATATCATTAACATAAATATGAACAAGTTCATTTCAAATTCTCTAGTCATACATACATATGTCATACTTGTGCTTTTTAATGAAAATAGTAATGTCTACATGTCCATTTGAAAAATTATTTTCTAAAAGAAATGCACTAAGTCTCTCATACAAAGCTTTTGAAGCTTGTTTCAGACCATATAAGGCCTTAGAGAGTTTAAATACATGATTTGGCAATGTATGGCATTCAAAACCGGGAGGTTATTCAACGTAAACTTTTTCCTCTATAAAATCATTTAAAAATACACTTTTGACATCAATTTGAAAAATTTTAAAGTTCATGTGGCATGCAAAAGCTAAAAGAATTCAAATTGCATCTAATCTAGCCACTGTAGTATAAGTCTCATCATAATATATGCCTTTCTTTTAGTTGTATTCTTTGGCAACTAATCTTGCTTTATTTCTAGTTATATGACCTTACTCATCCAACTTGTTCCTTAAAATCTATTTACTACTATTGATTGGATAGTCTTTAGGTCTTGAAACTAAGGTCTAAACCTTATTTCTCTCAAATTAGTTGAGTTCCTCTTGCATAGCAATTACCCAACATTTATCACTAAGAGGCTCATCAATATTCCTTGGCTTAATTTGAGAGACAAAAGCTAGATTAGAATCTAAAAACTTAAGATTAGATCTAGTACTTATCACCAATGATTTGCTCCATGGGATGGTTTCTTATGAATTTATATTCCTTTTAAAGCTCTTGGGTGTCTTGCTCTTGAGCTTGAAGTAGTAAATTTCTTGATGTTCCTTTTGTTGTTACTCTTCTTGATCATCATTATCATCTCTTTTTAAGGTTCACCATCCTTTTCATGATCAAGACCAAGCTTATCCATAGTACCTACAATATCATCAAAAATACTACCTTTCAGAAGATCAAGTTTCTAGATTCTTCAAAAACAACATGCATAGACTCTTTTACAACTAATGATCTTTTATTAAAGACTCTATAAGCTTTGCTAGTTGTGGAGTATCCTAAGAAGATACCTCCATCGGATTTAGAGGCAAATTTTCCAAAGTTATCCTTGGTATTTAATATAAACACTTGCATCCAACTACTTTAAAGTATGAGATAAAAGGTTTTCTTCCATTCTATTGCTCAACAGAAGTTTTATTTAAAATTGGTCTTTTGAAAACTTAGTTAGAAATATAACATGCAATATTAGTGGCTTCGGCCTAAAAGTAGGTTAGTAAACCATACTCATTAAGCATTGTTCTAGCTATCTCAATTAGAGTTCTATTTTTTCCTTTCAATAACCTTATTTTTTTTAGGTGTTCTAGGATTTGAAAAATTATGAGAAATACATTATTCTAAACAAAAAATTTCAAAATTCTCATTTTCAAATTCTTTGCTATGATCACTTCTTATTTTAGAAATAAAATATCATTTTTTATTTTGAATTCGTTTGGCAAAATTTTTAAAGGATTCAAAGATATCACTCTTTTGAGCTAAGAAAATTACTCAAGTAAATTTAAAGTGATCATCAACAATGACAACGACATAGTGTTTACCTCCTAAACTAGCAACTCTAGTAGGTCCACAAAGATTTAGATGCAAAAGTTGTAAAGGTCTAGAGGTATTTACTACATTCTTTGACTTGAAAATATTTTGTGTTGTTTTCCTCTTTGATATGGTTTACATGCCTTATCCTTTACAAATTTGACTTTTGGTAGTCCATTCACTAGTTCTCCCTTGCTAAGGCTTTGAATTAAGTCCATGCTTGCATAACCAAGCCTTTTATGCCTTTTCCAAGATTCATCGCTAATTGTCATAATATACTTAAAGGAAAGATTAGATAGCTTGTGTAAATCTATTACACTTAATAAATTATGCTTTAAACCATCAACAAGAAAAATATTTTCAATTAAAGAGGCATTATTTAAACCAATTGAGTCAATGTCAATTACCTTACCTTTGGCATTGTTTCCAAAAGTTATCTTACCACCATCAATTCTTTTGATTTGAGTAAAAAGGCTTTTATTTCTGGTCATGTGCCTTGAGTATCCACTATCCACTAGCCAAGCATTTTTCTTTGATGTGGACTTGAGGCACAACTTCAAAATAACAATTTAGGTTTGATTTTTAGGTACCCAAATGAACTTGGATCCTTGGAGGTTACCACTAGAAGGTTCCTAATGGGTCTTCCTTATAAAACAATATTTGTTAATATGCCCAAGCTTCATACAATAATGGTATTATTTGGTTTTAAATATGCTTTTCCACTTTGCAAGAGGTTTAGACTTTATTACTCTCCTAGGAGGAGTACGTGCACAATGACATAAACATTCATGTGTTATGGATGCTTTCCTAGGTGCATGCTTCTTGTATAAGAAAGCATGATTGGGCTTTTGAGGTTTTCCTCTTGGGCCATATGACCTTTGGCTACTATTCTTTTGAGTAGAAAGCTTTGTGCGCGTTTTTCCATTAGCTTTTGGGGTTATTACTTTAATAGTAGAAGTTTGTGGTTTTCTTGATTTAACAAAGATGCTTTTAGAAGATGATAATGCTCAATTGAAGCTTATACCATGTCTCACTAAAGGAAGTCTTTGAGATATGGTTAGAGTGTTTAAACTCTTATTCACTTTGTGAAATCTAGAAATAGAATTTCTAAGCTCCTCAACCTCATTTTTCAAAGCATTATTTTCTTTTAAGAGAGAACTTGTTGAGGGTTTTGAGGAAATCACATCCAATGACTTCTTTAAATTATTTGAGATTTTTAGCTCTTCAACTACCTTTTAAAGGTCATTAAATTCATTTTTGAGTTTAGAGCTATTTTTTCTATAAAGATCAAGTTTCATTTTGTATCTTTCTATTTCTAGATTTAGTACTTCAACTATATCATCATCATTATCATCAATTAAATAACATAAATCATTACAGGGTTAGGAAATAGAGCATACATCATCATTGGAATAATCCTCAATAGCTATAAAGCATAAGTCAGCCACCTCCTCTTTCTTTTCTTCTTCAATGAGTGATGAGGTTTTATCATCCCAAATGGTTTTGTGACTCTTTTCTTCATCTTCTTTATTGGGTTTGCTCTTGTACTTCTTGACCATAGGGCACTCCGATCTTATATGTCCCTTATTTTCACATTCATAATACTTGACTTCCTCCTTGCCTTTGTTTAGTGAAGAGTTTCTAAGAGAGAATCTTAAGGCTCATTTCTTGTAGTTCTTAATTGAGTCATACTTGTGAGTGATCAATCTCTTGATTCTCCTTAAAAGCAAGGCTATTTGATAATCTCTTTCATCAACCAACTTTTCATCACTAAGGATATCTTCATTTATAGACATTGAGGTTAAAGCTTTAAGTGCTAAAGGCTTTCTCTTCTCCTTTTCTCCTTCAAGTTTTTTTTCTCTTACTAGAGCTATTTTATGAGTGAAGATTTTGCTAATAAGTACATCGGTAGAAATTACGCTCAAGTCTTCATTGACTTCCTCAATACCCACAACCTTTGAGTTATAATCTTTCATAAGAAGACTCTTTAGAATCTTGCTATTTACATCTTCCAAATTATAATACTTTCCAAGCTTCCTCATGCCATTGACAATAGTAAAATTCAATTTGTCATTTTGATTATGGTTTTATTTAGCTTCATCTTGAAGAGTTCATATTCCGTGATAAGAAGTTAAACCTTCTTGGATTTTACTTGTTTCGTGCCTTCATGGTAGTTTTCCAATGTTTTCCAAATGGAGTAAGTGGTTGAACAATGTTGGATTCTACCACACTCTTCAAGTGATAGAGAGCTTATTAGAATGATCTCAGCTTTCTTGTTTTTTCCATTAGCTCTTTTTTGGGGCTCAGTCTAATCATCTCTTGGAATGATTTCATCTTCCCTTTTGACATTCCTTCTTGTTGGAGGTGTCCATTCCTTTCTAATGGTGTCCCAAACATTTACTCCCTCACTATCAAGATAAGTTTCCATCTTGAATTTCCAAGTCGTATAATTTGCTCCATCAAAGAAAAGCTTGAGATTGTGAAACCCTTCATTGGCCATAATTTGATCTTTATTAGCACTTATTAGGCTTGAATGCTAGACTTAGCTCTGATACTAATTGTTGCCCAAAACAATAACCAAGAAGGGGAGTTGAATTGGTCGATAATTAAAATTTTGCTTAAGGCAATTTTACCAAAGAATAATTTGTGAAAAAGAGAGAAAAATTTAACACACAAGATTTATAGAGGTTCGAGTATTAACAAATCCTACTCTCTCCAATCTCAATTGGATATTTCACTAACATACAAAGTGTTACAAATGGATTTTTGCCTAGCTCACTCCCAACTATGATATTTCTCTCTTAGCTAACACCTAACCCAAAAAAACTTTTGTGTTTTAATGGCTAACATAACAACTAAATCCTTATGTTTTGACGGCTCACACAAAAACCCTTACAAATGTTTCATTGACAACCCAACTCACTTAAACTCACTTTTGAGTAATTGATTATAAGAATAAAATACTCACCAACCAAAAAGCTCAATAATTCTATAAGCAATTTTGGTTCTTACAATGAAAAAGATAAGAATGGTAAAATGAATTAAATGCATAAGGCTATACAAGATTAGAAGATTGAATGCACGTTTTCACTTGTTTTTCTAACATTTGAAAGTCATAAATATGTTGTATTTATACTTTCTCTAGCCGTTTGGGATGTATTTAATGTAAAAATGCCTGTTCAACAACTTTCTTGTTCGCACATGAAAAATTTTTGTTTCCAGATTCATAGGCATGACATAATCTTCACGGGCATGATTGTTCTTCATAGTCGTGACTAAAGTGGTGAAGCCGGCCGTGAATGGTTATGTCCATAAATGAGAAGTCCTTCACGGGCATGATACATTTCTTCACGGGCATGACTTAGTTATGCTTCACAAGTGGTTTAAACTTCACTACCGTAAATGTTTGAAAGAACAGTCTTGGTGCTAACTCATTCACGGGCGTTACCCATGAGTAACAGGCATGAAGTTTACATTTCACGGTTGTGGCAATTTTTCACCACGGGCGTGACAACATTCACTGGTGTGAATATTTGCTTTATGGGTGTGAACCTTTGCTAATTTTCATTCTTTTGAAATTCAAACAACTTCAATCAACTTGCTTCATAGTCTTAGGAATATGTAACCTGTTTAACACACTTTGAATACAAAATTTGGTTAAATTTTTTATTTCCTAATTATTTGTGATAATCAAAATGAAAGTAGATAATAAAGCATTATCAATTATGAATCTTGTTCCATTACTTAAAAGAATATGGTCTCTTTTGGAACATTCTATTAAGTTACGTAACTTGATATTTGTTGCCCAGACAATCACTAAGAAGGGAGGGGGGATAAATTGGTGGATAATTAAAATTTCTCGCAGAGACAAATATAAAATGAGTAAGAAAAGAAAGATTAGACACATAATTTAAAAAGGTTCGGGTGTTAACTAATCCTACTCCTCTCCCTAACTATAATTGTATATTTTTACTATCTACTTAATGAGATACACTACAGTTTTGCTAACTCTTCCAAACTAGGTGTTTCACTCGGATCACGCCAAACTAAAATTCTCTTGTGTTTTGATTGGTTAACACAAAAATAAATTTCTTATGTTTTATAGCTCACAGAACAACCTTTACAAGTATTTTAATCTCAACCCAACTTACTCTAATACACTCTTGAGTAATTGTTTGACAAAATAAAATACTCACACTCAAGATCACTTGAACGTTACAAAATTAAAATGAGAATAAGTTGAAGTGATACAAAGAATTAATGCCTAAATTCTCAAAGAAGGTTTCTAAAGGATTTCTCAATATAAAGAAGCTCTTTTTGCTCTTCAACACTTTTTTTCTTCAGGAGAATGGGCTATTTATAAAGTTCCTTCGAAATCTAGCCGTTAAGGATATATTGATTCAAAAAATAGTCATTCAACTACCTTGCAGCGTGCTAAAATGGTCATATTTTTAGGTTTTCATGGGCATGAATTTCTTGATTTCAAATTCAAAATTTTACAGCACAACATTCACGGGCATGAATTGTAGCTTCACGGGCGTGAATAGTTCTTTACAAGTAGGGAATGAATCTGACCGTTGTACTCAACTTTCACAGGCGTGACATTATACTTCATGACAGTGAACAACTTCCATTGCAAATATTGACTTCAATTAACTTTATTTCTTTGATTTTGAAGATCCAATAAATATTTAACCTGTTTTATCACTTAAATACAAAGTTTGGTTAAATTTCTTATTGCTCAATTATTTATGATCATCAAAATTATGAAAATAACCCTCAAGGTTCAATAATATCCCCATTTTTTATGGTGATAAATAATTGTACAATATGTGGCTAAGGAGAAAGAATTTCTCCCCCTCAAAATATGCTTATAATTTATATTTTGTAAATATGCCACAATTTTATCAAGTCAAAGGAATCAGCATAATTTAATATTTGCCTAATATATTTCAAAAGATTAATCCCATATGTAAATTAAAACATTTCATATAACTAACATATAACCTGCATATTCCAAATATTTTTAAAGCATAGATAGCCAAGCATAAGTATATAATCACAATCACAATCATAACCATACATATTAATCAAAACTATAATTAAAGATCATAGACACACATATGATTAAACAAAATATTTCTCCCCCTTTGTCACTTTCGAAAAGGAATTAATACCAAATAGGAGAAAATATATCAAATAAAAATAATCATAAACAGAAAAAAAAGTTTAAAGACAACTAATGTTGCAAAAAAAAAATCTAAAAACAATATCCATAAATAAAATAAAGAAATGATGGATGATCATGGCTGGTGTTGAGTCTGATGCAGACGAAGAGTAGCAATTTCATACTAGATACTCTGAAGCCAAGTGTTAACATGCTGCTTAAGTGCTCCAAGTCACTGATCGATATGCTGCTGGAAATTATCAATGCACTGATGAATGCCCTATTGTAATATATTTATCCGAGCAATAAACTATTGCATTATGTCTGTAGCATAGGAGGAGGAAGTCTCTCCAGTTGAGGAATTAGAAGTCATAACTTTGGCTCTCTTACACTGACCTCTACCCAGTAAACCTGTCCTAAAGGCATCTGAATCATCATCCTCCCAAATAATCTCATCCTCGGGGTCCTTAGAAATGTAGAAGGGCTCGCCCTGATAAATAATCCTAGCAAATTCCCCCATCTTCAGAAAAGACTCGATATCTAGCTTATCCTTAGTTAGGATAGGTAGAGCAGTATAGGTGTGATCATCTAAGTCAAGTAGTCTGAGCTTTATTACAAGGTGAGTCACATTACTACCTATCAAAATATCTCTTGTGGGTCTAGTAGCTATGGATAGCAGATGGTTCACAAACCATTGACTCATGGCAATAAGTTGTTATCTCCTAGCATAATAAAAAAATGTAAGCTTTGTCTTTCGAACAACCCCATTACTATCTCCTCTAGTAAAGATGTTATAAGTAAGAAATCTGTGAATATGTTTCAGAGAAAAAGAGGTTAGATGTGTGCTTTTTGTCAGCCTGACATCCCAAATAGAGTCTCTGACAATGTGACTCCATGCATCGGCAGCACTTAAATCTACAACTTCTATTTCATTCATTAGACCCTCACTGGATAGCTTAAAAATTCTTTTAAATTCATCAGCTGACAACTCACATGTCTCAGAACAAAGCTGTAAAGATACTTTTTCAAAATTATCAACATGTAAAGTACTCAAAAGTTCCAAAGTAATTTTCCAAAATGTAGGATAAAAAATATCTGCAAAGTCCAACTACCCTATGTTTGTCAATCATAATCTGACATCAATTTCAAATCCTACAGTCCTACCACATTCCCAGTCGAAGGCTCTAAAATTGAGAATGAGATGAGTTTTTAGAAAATTGTACCTGCGAAGGGCACTAAAGGACAATAAGGAAAGCATCAAATTTATGACTAGTTAGGAAGTAGTGGATTTTGCACGTGTGCCTCTGCCTTGTGATGAACCTGCTACGGTCGCCATTGAAAATCAACTAAAAAACAGAAGAAAAATGAGTTGCCTATAGGTGAATAGTAACTTGATAATGGGTTTTGCAAAATCTCCCCAAAAATTAATAAAAACACTCAAAACTTATGAAAAACTTGATTAAATGATGAGAAAAGGTGGAAATCAGTCCAAAAATGTGGGAAAATGATGGAAATCAGTGGAAATAGTAAAAAAGAGTGGCGACTGGTAGAGAAAAGAGAGAGAAAGTGAGGAAGAAGACGATATAATAGGTTTTATTGTGTTTTTCATGACTGTGACTAACTTTTCACGGGCGTGAAGAACCAGTTCATGGGTTGTCAAACTATGAACCTCAAGCGTGAACGTTTTATTTATCATCTCTTTGATATTCACGGGCGTGAAGATTCTTTGTCATGGATACTAAACCGTGATACTTAAACGTACCATTTTGTCAATTCTTTTCACGACCGTGATTATATTGTCACAGACGTGAATCCTTTTAAAAAATTTTAAAACTTAATTTTAAGAATAGGATTTTAAGCTAGCTCTCTCAAACAAAATTTCACAACATTTAATTCATAAAATATCATCAAAATATATTCACTCAAGGTTCAAAATATTAAACAATATAATCAAATAGATATTAGAATTTCAACTTTTTATTTCAAGATAAAGTGCTTCCATCAAGTATACAAAGCTCTCTTTTTATAAAATAAAATCTTTCTTCATTTAAGGGTTTGGTAAATATATTAGCCAATTGATTATTAGTGTATATAAATTCTAGCACTACATCACTACATTGCACATGATCCCTAATGAAATGATGTCTAATATCAATATGTTTACTTCTAGAATGTTGAATGGAATTTTTCGAAAGATTGATAACACTTGTGTTATCACATTTTATGAGAATATGATTAACCTCATGACCATAGTCTTTTAATTGTTGTTTTATCCAAAGAACCTGAGTACAAAAACAACCAGCTGCTACATATTTTGCCTCGGCAGTGGATAAGGCTACTGAAACTTATTTCTTACTAAACTAAACATTTACCTGTAAAGTGACAAATTTCAGAGGTATTTTTTCTATCTAATAGACTATTAGCATAATCAGGATCCAAAAAACCAGTTAAATAAAAAGATATATTTTTAGAATACCATAATCCAAAATGCATTATGCCATAAAAATATTTTAATATTCTTTTTACAACATTTAAATGTGACTTGTTAGGACTAGATTGAAACCTAACACATAAGCATACAGAGTACATAATATCAAGTCTTAAAGCAGTAAGATATAAAAGTGATCTGATTATACCTCTATAGAGTTTTTCATTTATAGGCTTACCCTTCTCGTCCTTATCCAATTTAGTTCATGTACTCATTGGTATTTTTGCATTTTTACATTCTTCCATTTTAATTTACTTTAACAATTCCTTTGTGTACTTGGATTGGTTGATGAATATGCTTTCTTTGTTTTGTTTGATTTGAAGACTAAGAAAGAATTTGAGTTTACCTACTATGCTCATTTCAAATTTCTTTGTCATACAATTAGCAAACTCTTGACAAAACAATTCATTAGTAGCCCCAAAAATAATATCATCAACATAAATTTGAACAATTAAAGTATCATATTTATGCTTTTTAATGAACAGAGTTATATCTACATGGCCTTTTGAAAAATCATTTTTTAAAAGAAAAGTACTAAATCTTTCATACCAAACTCTAGATGCTTGTTTTAAACTATATAAGGCTTTAGTAAGTTTAAAAACATGATTAGGGAATTCATGACTTTCAAAACCATGTGGTTGTTCAACATATGCTTATTTTTCAATAAAACCATTTAAGAATGCACTTTTAATAGCCATTTAAAAAATTCTAAAATTCATATGAGTTGGATATGCTAAAAGAATTCTAATAGCCTCTAATTTTGTAACCGGAGCAAAAGTTTCATCATAATTTATTCATTCCTCTTGGTTATACCCTTTGGCAACCAGTCTAGCCTTATTTCTAGTTATTTGACCTTGCTCATATAACTTATTTCTAAAGACCCATTTACTACCAATTACTGGGTAATCTTTTGGTCTTTGAACTAAAGTCCAAACTTTATTTCTTTCAAATTGGTTGAGTTCTTCTTGTATGGAAATCACTCACCTTTCATCATTAAGAGCCTCATCAATAGTCCTTGGCTCAATTTAAGAAACAAATATAAGATTTTAGAATAAGTACTTACACCCTTGGTGGGATATCCAAAGATTTGCTCCTTTGGATGATTTCTTACGAATCTTCATTCCTTTGGAAGTTCTTGGGTGTCTTGTGAAGGTTCTTTTTGTTGTTTCTTTTATTGATCATCAAATTTTTCTTTTAAAGATTTTCCAACTTCCTCATGATCAAGATTGAGATTTTCTATTTCAGCTATATCATCATCAAGACAACTATCTTTTCCAATATCAAGTTTACTCAATTCATCAAAATTAACATGCATAAATTCTTCTACAACTAGTGTTCTTTTATTGAAAACTCTATATGCTTTGCTAATTGAAGAATATCCTAAAAAGATTCCTTTATCATATTTTGAAGCAAAATTTTCAAGGTTGTCATCGGTATTTAATATAAAGCATTTGCATCCAAATACTCTAAGGTATGAAATTTTGGGTTTTCTTCCGTTCTAAAGCTCATAAGAAGTTTTATTTAAAATCGGTCTTTTGGAAACCCAATTTGAAATGTAACAAGCGGTATTAGTGGCTTCTACCTAAAAATATATTGGTAAACAATATTCATTAAGTATTGTTCTAGCCATTTCAATTAGGGTTCTATTTTTCCTTTCAACAATCCCATTTTGTTGAGTGTTCTATGAGTAGAAAAATCATGTGAAATAATGTTTTCTAAACATAAGTTTTCAAACTGCTCATTTTCAAATTCTGTGTCATGATCACTTCTTATTTTAGAAATACAATACCCTTTTTTGTTTTGGATTTTTTTTGCAAAGAATTTAAAAGAATTAAAAGCTTCATTCTTATGAGTTAAGAACATTACCCATGTAAACCTTGAGTAATTATGAACAATTACAAATGCATAATATTTTCCTCCTAAACTAGCAATTCTATTAGGACCAAATAAATCCATATGCAAGAGTTGTAAAGGTCTAGAAGTACTTACAATATTTTTATAGTTGAAAGATGTCTTATGTTGTTTTCCTCTTTGACATGGTTCACATGTTCTATCTTTGATAAATTTTACTTTTGGAAGCCCATCTACTAGCTCATTTTTGCTAAATCTTTGAATTAATTCTATACTTATATATCCAAGCCTTCCATGTCATAGTCACGATTCATTGCTAATAGATATAAGACACTTAGAAGAAATATTAGAAAAATTATGTAAATCAATTATATAAGTATTTCCATCCCTATCTCCTTTGAATATATCTTAACCATTTATAGTGGTTATGAGACATCCCTTAGAGTTAAAGGTGACTTGGTTTTCTTTATCACATAATTGACTAACACTTAAAAGATTATGCTTTAAACCATCAACAAGCAAAATATCCTCAATTAAAGAAATACCATTTAAGCCAATGAAACCAATGTCAATTACCTTACCCTTAGCATTATTTCCAAAGGTAACCTTACCACAATCAATTTGTTTGATTTTGATGAATAGGCTCCTATTGCCAGTCATGTGACTTGAACATCCACTATCAACAAGCCACATATTTTCTTTTATAGTGGATTTCAGACATACCAGAAATAATTTATATTCAATTTTTAGGTACCCTAATGTACTTAGGTCCTTAGGGGTTAGTTTTGGAAAGTTTCCAATGTTCCTTCTTTATTGGACAATGTAGATTAATGTGACCATATTTCATGCAATAATGACATTGTTTAGTTTTAAAAAGTTTTTTTCCATATAGCATGATATTTATGCCACATTACTTTTGAGGATGTATGATGTGTATGAAAACAAGAACATGCATGTGTAGTGTGTGAGCTCTTATGCCTTTTATGTATAAATGCGTGATTGACTTTTTGAGATTTACCTCTTAAGCCTTATAACCATCTGATATTTATTCTTTGAATGGGGAATTTTATGTGTCCTTGATGTTTAGCTTCTTAAGCTATTATTTCAATGGAAGAGATTTGTGGTGTTCTAGATTTAACAAATACAGTGCCAGGTCCAGATGATGTTGATGTTTCATTAAAGTCTAGTCCATGTCTTATTAAGGGAGACCTTTGTGATATAATAAGAGTATCTAAATTTTTTTCCCTTTGTGAAATTTTGAAATAGAATTTCTAAGTTCCTCAACTTTATTTTTCAAAATATTATTTTCTTTAAGTAAGGTTTTAGTTTAGGGTTTTGAAAAAAAATCATCTGATGATTTTTTAGTGTTATCATTGGATATTTTTAGTTCTAAAATTTCATTTTGTAGAATTTCTAATTCTATTTTTAGCTTTGAATTCTTATTTTTCTGAAGTATAATTTTCTTTTTGTATTTTTCTAGTTATAGGTACATAACTTTTATTATATCACCATCACCATCATCATCATGATCACTATCTTCACTATTATCATAAGAGTGAATGCAAGAATGACTTATCTCATCCGTGAAGTGATCCTCTAAAGCTATGAAGCACAGGTTGGCCACATCTTCTTCGTTGTCTCCATTTTCACTTGAAAAGCTATAACCATCCCATGTAGCTTTATGGCCTTTGTCCTCATCTTCCTTTTAGGACTTCTTCTTGTGCATCTTGAGCTTTGGACAATCTGATTTGATGTGCCATTTCTTTCCATATTCATAGTATTTTACCTCATCTTTGCTCTTTTGTGATGAGTCATTTGAAGATTTTCTTAGAGCTTTTTGCCATGAGTTATCACATTTCTTATTGATCATTCTTTTTATTTTCCTTGAGAATATGGCAATTTGCTCATCTACATCTTCATTATTTTCTTCATCACTCTGAGTTTTCTCTTAAGGTTTGGAACTTGAGGCTTTGAGTGTGAGAGCTATTTTCTTTTCTGGTTCAGCTTCAAGTTCTCTATCTCTTATCACAACCATTTCATGTATTAGAAGCTTGCCAATGAGCACATCGGTAGAAATGATGCTCATATCCTTATTGGTTTCTTCTATACCAGCTACTCTTGAACCATAGTTTTTAAGAGGAAGGCTTCTTAAAATTTTATTGTTGGCATCTTCCAAGCTCATGTGCCTTCCGAGCTTTCTTATGCCATTGATAATGACTAGAAGATGGTTTGTCATGTCGGTGATAGACTAATTGGGTTAAAAAGTTGGATCTTCTTAGATTTTACTTGCTTAGTTCCTTCATGGTAATTCTCTAAAATTTTCCACATGCTATATGCAGTGATACAATGTTGAATTCTTCCACATTCTTCAATGGATAGAGAGCTTGTAATAATTGTCATTGCTTTTTTATTTTTGTCATTTGCTCTTTTTTGAGGTTCTGTCCAATCATCTCTTGGGATGAGTTCTTATTCACCATCCGCTCCTTTTCTTGACCGATGGTGTCCATTCTTTTCTCATGCTATTCCAGATATCAATTCCCTCGTTATCAAGGTATTTCTCCATCCTAAACTTCCAATGGGCATAGTTAGACCTTACTTTGAAATCTTTTGTTGGTCATTTATCGATCTTTTCTAGCACTGATTAGGCTTTGATGCTAGACCTTGCTCTGATACCAATTGTTGTCTAGGCAATCACTAAGAAGGGGATGATGAATTGGTGGATAATTAAAATTTTTCGCAAAGACAAATATAAAATAAGTAAGAAAAGAAAGATTAGACACACGATTTATAGAAGTTCGAGTGTTAACTAACCCTACTCCTCTTCCCAACTGCAATTGGGTATTTTTACTATCTACTTTACGAGATACACTGGAGTTTTGCTAGCTCACTCCAAACGAGGTGTTTCACTCGGATCACACTAAACCCAAATTTCCTTATATTTTGACTAGTTAACACAAAAATAAATTCTTTGTGTTTTATAGCTCACACAACAACTTTTACAAGTGTTTTAATCCTAACCCAACTTACTCTAATACACTATTAAGTAATTATTTGACAGAATAAAACACTCGCACTCAAGATCACTTTAGCATTACAAAATTAAAATGAGAATAAAATGAAGCGATACAAAGAATTAATGCATAAATTCTCAAAAAAGGTTTCTAAAAGATTTCTCAATATAAAGAAGCTCTTTTTGCTCTTCAATATTTTTTTCTTTAGGAGAATGAGCTATTTATAGAATTCCTTCGAAATCTAGTCGTTAAGGATGCATTAATTCAAAAACTAGCCGTTCAACAACCTTAGAGCATGCTGAAACAGTCATATTTTCAGGTCTTCACGAGCATGATAGGTTTCTTCACGAGCATGACAGGTTTCTTCACGAGCGTGAATTTCTTGACTTCAAAATTCAAAATTTTGCAGCTCGACATTCACGGGGTGTGAATAGTAGCTTTACAAGCGTGAATAGTTCTTTACAAGTCGTGAATGAATTAGACCGTTGTACTCGACTTTCACGGGCATGACATTATATTTCATGACCATGAATAGCTTTCATTTTGCAAATATTGACTTCAATTGACTTGATTTCTTTGACTTTGAAGATCCAATAAATATTTAACCTGTTTTATCACTTAAAACATAAAGTTTAGTTAAATTTCTTATTGCTCAATTATTTATAATCATCAAAATTATATGAATAACCCTCAAAGTTCAACAATATTTTACTAACATTTGCTTTCATCATTGTCAATTTAGATAAATTCTTTCTATTTCTCAATATAGTATGTGTCGTTGCACTGTCTGCTAAGCATATATCTTCATCATTATTCTTGAAAGTTCTCGATGAGTGAGGAAAATCCATATTTTTAAGAAAAAAAATTACAATAAGTAATTATAAAGATATAATATATTATTTGATAACAAAAACTGATAACAACCTTAAAAACTACAATTAAAATAAATAAATAAAAACACATATAAATAAATTCTTAACATAAACTGTTTTTCATAATATGGATGCTTTATTTTATCGGATATTTTTATAGATCAATCTTCTCATTATCTTGTTTGAAAAAGTCCATAACATCTAAATTCGTCTTACCCAATTGGTTAAAAAAATAAGTCATCATTTTGGTATGCAAAGTTTTCTTCTGTATTTTTTGACAAGTTTGCTTCAACATGTTTTTTTTTTCCTTTAGGGAGGCTTGATATAAATCAACTAAATATGTAGGTGTACAACATGTACGTGACCAATGCACTTTCATACTGCATTTAAAACATGAATTTTCTTTTTTGTACTGTGAAGGATTTCTCTTTCCTTCTTTTTCATCTCTTTGTACATTTTTATAGAAATGACTATCATTACCTCACCCTCATTCACGACCATAACCACGACCACAACTATTAGATGTTGTCGCATTCACTTTAGGGAGTGCAATAGAACCAGTTGGACGAGATTCATTTTTTTTTTTTTTTTATCAAAAGTTCATTATTTTGTTTAGCCACAAGAAGACGGAAGATCGACTCAGAATGCTTTTTAAAGCCTCATTCATTGTATTGTTGCTGCAAGAGTATATTCGAGGCATGAAATGTAGAAAAAGTTTTTTATAATATATCATTATTAGTAATATTTTCTCTGCATAATTTTAATTGAGAACTTATTTTAAACACTGTAGAGTTATACTTACTTACTGATTTATAATCTTGTAGTCACAAGTGCATTTAGTCATATCGTGCCTTTGGAAGGATGACAGTTTTTTGGTGACCATACATTTCTTTCAAATTGTTCCAAATAACAAGATGATCTTTCACTGTTAGATATTCAAATTTTAATCACTCATGAAGATAATGACGATGAAAAAAAATCATGGTCTTAGTTTTATCTTGATTAGATATTTTATTTTCTTCTTTGAAAGTATCACCAAGACCATTCACATCTAGGTGAATTTAAGCATCTAATATCCATGACAAATAGTTTTTTCCACTAATATCAAGAGTCATAAACTCTAATTTTACAAGATTCGACATTAATACTATCACAAAAAAATATTAATTAAAATAGAAAATTATAACATGTACATCTAGTCATATTATTGATTAGCATTTTATGATTATGTTTATATCGAATATGTAAATATATTTCATATTAATATAAATGAACCAATTATAATATGAATAAAATAACATATTATCATTAAAAAGAATAATTTATGATATTAAATAATATTCATATCAATTTATAAATAGATATGTTTAATGAGTATTTATAAGTGGTAATATGTTTATAAGTAATTAAATAATTTTATATTGAATTAAGCAAATATTGTTTAAATAATAATAATTGTAATATACATAATATGAATATATTGTAACACGTACATATAATGTAATTTTAATTAATTATAAATAACAAAATTTATTATGTCTAATCACATATATTTAAGACACATTGATAAATACATTAATTTAAAATTTAGAAAATGAAAAAAATTATTTAAATAAAAAAATATACTATAAATACACACACAAAATTCAAATATTATGCACATAAATATTAATAATATATTAACAACATAAAATATGACAACTATATTTTACTACGATTATATAAAACTTTATGAATGCAAAATCAAATATGTAAAACATAGAGGAGTTTAATTAAAACTTTTCTCATGATAAATTGAGATATTCATAGACATAGATATACTGCATAATAAAAGTTAAAGATAAACAAGAAATTAAATATATATTATTAGAATTACTTTAAAAAATATTGTTAAAATTCGTGGCGATAATATGTTATAAAATTAGACAAAATAAAATATGTAATGAAGAATAGAATATAGAATATAAGTGAAGAAGAAAGTATATTCATTCATTCTTTATTCATTCACCAAATTTCTATTTATAGGATTACATGAAAACATCCAAAAGACATGAGTTATAAATAATATTGTAAAAATAAATCACAATTAAAATGGATAATTAAGTTACAAGAGGTTATGCAATTGAGAGATATGTACATTCAAAAACATAAATATTTATAACAAAAATCTCATTTTTTATTAAAAATAATTACATTTTCTAGAATTTTGACTACACTAACAAATTTTGGAATTTTAAGTCTAGCCCATGACTTAGGACGTCTCAATTGATATTTATGAAGTTTGGATTGGAAATTCAAATTATTCCTTGTGTCAGAAATTGGGTTACAGCTGTATGTATGTAGCTAGGTTGAAATAAGTATTATGCAATCCAAGAATGAGAATATGGCTCAATTAATTAAAAGCAAGTCTTCTCTTCAAGTCCGACAAACCCATATGGACATCTCAATTTTCATACTTGAGGCTTTTTGTAGAAATCATTAAGTTTATATGCGTACGCGGATCGTTGGCAGAGTGTGTGAACGACAGTGAACATGTCTTGTAAAATTCAATCCAACCAAATTAATTTCGATCTATTAATTATGTTTATTAGGTTCAATTATTTATAAAAATTTCTATTTATTTAGTTCGATTTGGTTAAAAATGCCGAACTGTTTAAATTTATATATATATATATATATATATATATATATATATATATATATATATATTTTATACATTTTATAGTAATCAATTATAATTTTTAGATAAAAAATTTATAGTTTATGATAATTAATATTGATAGTTGGTAGTTGAAAAAATCATAAATTATGACAATTTATTTTAATTTGTGTTAACTAAATTTAATTCATGGCAATTAATAAATTTATGATAATTGATTTTAATTTATACTAATTTACAAAGTTTTGATTTTAGTTATGGTAATTTTTAAAATTATGATAATTGATTTTAGTTTAAGTTAATTGATAAAACTATTACGATTGATTTTAATTTTTATAATTGATAAATATGATAATAATTATAGTTTTATGGTAATTAATAAATATTATACATAACCAATTAAACCAAACCAAATCGAATCTATTTCAGTTCGATTAGGTTCGGTTCTAAATATATTTTGATTTGGTTCTTTTTTTTATAAATGAGTAAATTTAATTCGGTTTATTTTAATTCAGTTTGATTTTAATGCACACTCTTAGCCAAATAAATCTTATTAATAATTTGGCTTGGTTGCCAACTTCCCTTCTTTTCTTTTCTCTGTAGAAAAGATTTTTTTTTTTTTTTAAATGCAACTCTTTCTTCTAATATATCGAAAATTTCTTATCAAAAAATAAAAAAAGAGTTAAAAACTCGTTAATAAGTTTTATTTTAAAGATACATATATAATCACAATTATAAAATTTTAAATTCGGATGGAATCAAATATTTTTATAAAAATCTAAAAATTTCGTGACTCTACCATTCTGAAAAACTTTATATATTTTTATTTCTAAGGGTTAAAAGGGAAGACCCTTACGAATTAAGAAATTGACCCTTACGACGCCACTAAGTCAATTGGTAAAAAATATCAACTTTTCCTCTTTTAACTTTTTATGACATTAAATTGTGGGTCTTCAACTATATATATGGTCTATCTTAATTCTTAATACCTACCACAAGTTACACCTCTCTATGGCCAAGAAATTGAAAATATATTAATTATTTAATACTCCTTAACATGGAAATTTTGCTCAGACATCACTATTTCTGGCTCCTTAGCATTTTTCCTGTCTCGTTTTTAAATTTTTATTGTATTTTATTGAGTAATTATTTTAATTCAAATTTGACATTTCCAAAATAAAATAATAATTTCATTTCAATACATTTTTTTTATTGAGTTCAATTTTGAGCTCATGAACCTAAAAAAAAAAAGCATTTACAAACTCAATGAAGTGCACTAAAAAAACAAAAATTTAATAGAAAAATATTATTTTCTAGGAAGCCAAAGATATATTGAAAAGAACAAGGGCATGAATAGTGTAAAGAACAACGAATAAAAGAGTAGCGCAGAGATTTAAATGGGAGGAGAAATGGATTTCTTTTTCTGAATTTGGGATTAAAGGCCACTTGAGTTAATTTTTTTCTTTTACAATTGTTTGTTATTGAGAAAGTGAAATGAATGAAACAAAATGTATTTGTTTGTATTTGGTTGGTGAGAAAGTGAGAGAATGTGATGAGAAATGAAAAAAAAATTTGTGGGATCTATTTTACATATGTGGAATTTTATGCAAATTTTTTTTTTTTGTTGATGTGGAATTATCAGAGCTAACAGATTCGGATAGAAAAAGTTTTGTATTATAAAATTAAAATAAAATGAATTTTCTATTACAAATTATAGTTTACTACTCATTTTCTAAAATTTTAAATGTGAAATAAATAACTTTACAAATAGCGTTTCTATACAAATGCAAGAGTGTATTTATATAATATGGAAAATTATTATTATTTAATAATTATCATTGACTGAGTTGCTAGCAAAATCTATTTTGTAATTGAAATTATGATTTTGAGCTCCAATCATATTAGAGTGGTGAATAAGAAAACCAAAAACGAAAAACTTTTTTGCTTGATAAGCATGGTGCATGTGTTTGCCTTTTTCTTTTTTCCTTTTTCCTTCTAATAAGGTCAGAGAAAAGTTTATCTACTTTCATTTAGAGGACCCATTTCCGTATAGCTCTTGTCTTCTTCTGAAGGTATGTTCCACCAAGTTATATCAGCCATGACAAGAAATCCTATTGCATTGACTAATATGATCATGTTAGAATGTTACTTTCCCCTTTATATCCTCTATAAAAGTGAGTTCGTCCAATATTTTTGAATAGGGGACGACAGTGAGTTCAATTTCGAGTACCCAGAGTTAATAAACATAACAGAATAATAAATAAACGGATTTAAATACTAATTTAAGTATCCATATTGGGTTTGAGTAGGATTCGAATTCACGGACATTTCTTAGTTTATGGTATATGGAAAAAATATTTACCAATTTAGGATAGATTTAAATAAAATTTCGGATTTCTAGTAATTTTTTAAGTCAAATGATTATTACATGTCAATACGCAATCCAAAAAAAATAAAATAAAAATTTTAAAAATCATGTCTAGTGGGATTTGAATGCACAACCCCTTAATTTATGACTTTCACATTTATACATGCCACTTGAAATGACGTATAGCATGTTGTTCACCAATCCAACCGGTACACAATCCTTCTTTCTTTCTACGTCAACAAAACTATTCTAAATTTACAAATTGTTTTAGAAACTAATATAAATCTAGAAATTTCTTAAATTTTACACGAATTTTGTAATTAATTTTATATTTACTATAAACTAAGAAACATCCCTCGAATTTAGGTGTATGTCTAGGTACTTGATAATACTATGTTAATTGAACAATGGATTAGAAGAAATGGATTTTAATTATATATTAATTTATTTAGATATTTATTTGATTATATGATTATGAATTTAATTTCAACTTTTATATAATTTTTTAAGTTTTTGTTATTTTTCTAACTGGTTATTGTTAAAAGAATATTTATGGTGAGTATAGATAAAATAAGAGTAACTTTAAATGGATTGGGGAGGATTCCAATTCCTCAATATTTTTTTTAAAGATTTTAGATAAGAATATATTTTATATTGGTATCAACCCTAAATTTGAAATATGAATGACAATTACCATGAATAAATCAACCACCCCACTTTTAAATTAATGCATTTATCGCCTTCAGAAACAAAATTAACACTTCTAGTTTAGGGGATCGCAATCAAATTACTTTAGGAATTAACTCTATTTAATTACAAGAATTATTTTCATATATCAACATATTGGCAAATGTTGTATCTCGTCATTTTTTTCCTGATATTTCAAGTTCATATATCTTGTTTGATATCATGCAATTTACGTAAACGGAATTATGTAATTAAATTCATAGACTTAGCAATAATAAATCTCATATAAATGCTATATATCTTAAATATTAATTTGTAGTTGCTTACTTGTATGTTCTTAGTCTATGAATCTTAATAGAATCTACGATTCCTAAAAACTGATGAATCTCACCAGTCTTATCCATCAGTTAATGTAAAAATCATAGAATTTATTAGAATACATCAGTCTCATTCATCTATTTTGCAGGAAATTTTTGAATCTGTCGAACTCCTTTTTCAAATTATATTCATTCAGCCGTGAACTCAAGGGTTATAAATAACCTTATAGGAAGGCCATGGGCCGGGCCTACAAAAATTTTCAGAATTCCATTAATACACCCCAAACATCTTATTCCATATATATATATATATATAGTTGGAGTATCAAACTGTAATTCATCCTAAATATTTGATAGAAGAGAAGTATTGACTACTCTTTTCTTATTACTTTCTTCGTCTTTTAAGTTATATGTAATTTTATTTTTTTCTCATATGAGTTTTATAATATTAAAAATAATAGTATATATCATTTAAAAGATGATAAAAGTAATAGCATTTCTCTTAAAAATAAAATAAAATCTCCATTTCATTTTATCGCCAAATGTCTAAATAATATGGATAAAATATTTGGGCTTTTAGAAAATGAAGGCCACTGAATTACATCATCATGTATAACCCACAACAATATAAAATAAATAAATAAATAAATATTTGGGGATGATTAATTTCCCAAAAGGTTACTATGGATATATTCAAGATTGATTTCATCGTCGGTTATTAAACTTTCTATTATTTATCAAAAAAATAATTATTAATTTTTTCTTTTAAAAATTGTTAAATTTAATTTTTTTTTCTAGTAAAATCACTTCTGGTAGCTTACATACCGGAATACTGATGTGTATCGTGACATAGTAATAGAATGTTGACTTGTAACGCCACATCACCAATAATGTGTCATGTCATTATTCATATAGAAGACATGTTAGCAATTTCAAAAAAATGTCATGTCAGTTATTGTATGACGGACTCTGATCTGTCATACTTTAATTTCATTAATAATCACTGAACTTTATTTCATTTACTGTAAAATTACTAAACATTTTTTCGAAAAAATAACCAAATTTTATTTTCCTTCTACTCAAATAATTTTCAATCAAATGTGATAAATAAAGAACTGGAAATTTGACTTGGTAATTTATGTGACACTTGATCTGTTGCATGAACTTCATCATTATTATCTCCTTCAACTTGATTCTTCTTCGCCTAGGCAACTAGCTTGGGAAACTGAAGTAACCTATCTTGGATAAAACTCGAGTCGAACACAAATCTAGTAATCACTTTGCCAGCATTAGTAGCTACAGAAAAAAATAATTCTCAGATCCAATACTACCAAAGAAACTCAGATTTTTGAGATAGAAGATAATAAATTCAATTTTTTGCAAAAATTCAGTGCTATATTAGTTGTCAAGTCAGATTTTCGGTTATATATTCATCAAATTTTGCCGGAAGTTAAAGAAAAAAATATTTTGTTATTTTTTGGAATGAAAAAAAAATTCAATAATTTTGCTGCAAATGAAGGAAAATTCAGTAACTGTAAGTAAAATTAACTCTAACGTCCAGTTGGATATGTTATGTGGTGGTTAACATGACACAATTTTTTAAGTTGCTGATATATCATCTACGTGGACTATAACGTGATACATTATTGGTAACGTGACATTACAAGTCAATATTTTAGTGTTATGTCACGGTATATATCAACATTTCGATGTGTGAATTGTTTGAAGTGATTTTTTTGGAAAAAATTAAGTTTAGTGATTTTTATAGAAAAAAATTTAAAAATTATTTTTAGACAAATAATAATTAGTATTACGACTGTCGATAAAATTAACCCAAGATTTATTGCCCTAACTATAATTTAGATATCCAAAATCATGTTGGTCAAACTACACATGTACCAAAAGGTGCAATAAATAACAATAATGATGGATGGTGTATATTTTGTTGAAACAATTAATAATTAATTGACAAAATACTTAGTAGGTGAGGATTAATCTTAAATCCATTTGGTGGGTGGAGATTAATCTTGACCATCCATTTGGTAGGTAAGATGGTAGATAGGAAATGATCTCAACCATCCATTAAAGTAGGTAAAAATTAATCTTGGTCGTCCATTGAGGAAGTGGAGGCCTATATATAGCCTTAGGAACTCATTTGTGATGTATCCTATCCAAAACCAATTCAAGTGAGAGAGAAAAATAAAAGTTTAGAAAAACTTTAGTGAGAGGTTGTGAGTTGTGAGTATTTATAAATATTTTATAAATTTTTTCTTCCTTCAGTAAAAGATCTGTAGCAGTCTGAAGACGTAGGCATAATTGGCCGAACTCCATTATCAATTTGTGTGTGTCTTATTATTCAGCATTTTCTTCGCTTTCTCACAAATCTGATTATAGGAGAATTGACGTTATTTCCTAATAACTGGTATCAGAGTTTTGGTTGCGTTTCTTCTATCTTTTTCGGGCGATTACTATTCATGTGAACATTGATTTTTTGTGAATAGTAAATTTTGGTCGGCGGTACCAATTTATTCATAGAGATGTTCTAATACACGGTGGTTCGCAGGAATTGTGAGAAACGATCCAGAGGAAGTCAGATTCGAGTGGGAGCGATGGCCACAGATGAAGAAAAAGGAAAAATTGAGAAGTTCGATGGTGCGGATTTTGGCTTTTGGAAAATGCAAATAGAGGATTATTTATATCAAAGAAGTCTATATCAACCTCTCTCAGGGAAGAAGCCAGAGGCTATGAAGGAAGAAGATTGGATTCTTCTAGACAGACAAGCCCTTAGAGTTATCCTATTGACGTTATCCCACAATGTTGCTTTTAATATAGCAAAGGAAAAGACTACGACGGGTCGTATGACGGCTCTCTCTAGTATGTATGAGAAGCCATTAACCTCAAACAAAGTGCATCTGATGAGATGTTTATTCAATTTACGAATGATGGAAGGTGCATCGGTAGCTCAACATCTCAATGAACTCAACACAATTACAACCCAATTGAGTTCGGTTGGAATTGAATTCGATAAAAAAGTACGAATATTGATACTTTTGTCTTCTCTACCAGAAAGCTGGAATGTTACTGTCACGACTATGAGTAGCTCATCGGGAAGCACAAATTTAAAATTTGATGAGTTCGTGATCTGGTTCAAAGTGAAGAGATCCGATGGAGAGAGTCAGGTGATTCATCAACCTCTTCAGTTTTACATATAAAGTCAAGAGGAAGAAATTAAACTAGAGGGAATGGACGCGACAAATCAAACTACTGAGGTAAATCAAATGATAGGAGGTCCAAATCCAAAAATTTTAGTAATTTCTATAACTCAAAGACTGTCGAATGTTGGAATTGTGGAAAGACTGAGCACTATAAAAATCAGTGCAAGAGTGCACCAAATGACCAGGAAGCAAAGACAGAGGCAAATGTTACTTCCACCTCAGGAAGCAATGATGCATTGATATGCTCTTTAGAGAGCAAGGAGGAGTCTTGGGTGTTAGACTTTGGAGCATCATTCTATGCTACTTCGCAGAAAGAATTCTTCGAGAGGTATGTCCCTAAAAATCTTGAAAAGGGGTACCTTGGTGATTATCAACCTTGTGCTATTGTTGGTAAATGTGTAGTAAAGATTAAATTGAACGGATCTATTTGGAAGTTGAAGGATGTCAGACATATTTTTGACCTGAGAAAGAATTTAATCTCAGTAGAGCAGTTGGCTAACGAAGGCTACACTATGATATTTCATGGTGATGATTGGAAGATTTCAAATGGTGCAATGACGGTTGCTCGAGGTAAGAAAAGTGGCACTCTTTACATGACTGCAGGAACATGCTATTTGATCATAATTGCATTTGAAAATAAAAATCCCAATCTATGGCACCAAAGACTAGGCCATATGAGTGAAAAAAGGATGAAGATTATGTATTTAAAGGGGAAATTTCCAGGTCTACAGTCAGTGGAAATAGACACGTGCGAAGATTCCATACTTGGAAAGCAGAAAAGAGCAAGCTTTCAGACAAGTGGCAGGACCCCAAAGAAAGAGAGGCTAGAGCTTTTTCATTCTGATGTTTGGGGACCAACGATCGTCTCATCCATTGGTAGAAAATACTACTTTATGACTTTCATCGATGATCACTCTCGAAAGATATGAGTTTACTTTTTAAAGCATAAGTCTGAAGTATTCGAGGCTTTTAGGAGATGGAAAGCTATGGTTGAAAATGATACAGGCCTGAAGATCAAAAAGCTTACAACTGACAATGGTGATGAATATGAAAACACTAGATTCAAAAAGTTCTACTATGAGTATGGTATCAAAATGGAGAGAACCGTACCAGACACACTTCAACACAATAGTGTAGCTGAGCGTATGAACCGAACATTAACAAAAAGAGCCAGAAGTATTTGTATACAGTTAGGTCTACCAAAGCAGTTAATACAATAGCATACTTAATCAATCGAAGACCATCGGTTCCATTGGAGCATAAAATACTATAAGAGGTATAGAGCCAAAAAGAGATAAAACTATTACATCTAAAAGTTTTTGGTTGTGTAGCATATGTGCATATCAGTGATCAAGAAAGGAATAAGCTTGATCCCAAATCCAAAAAATGCACTCTCTTGGCTATGGTTAGGATGAGTTTGGCTACCGTATTTGGGATGACGAAAATAAAAAGGTCATTCGTAACAGAGATGTAATTTTTGACAAAATAGTGATGTACAAAGATATGCATAAAACAGTCGCCGGTAAATCAGAACAGAATGAATCAGTATTTGCATATGCAGATGATGTCCTGGATAGTTCCGTGACGGAACTGATTGTAGCAAGTCCTCGGCCAGAGGAACTGTTGGACAAAGTAGTGCACAGTAATCCGACACACCACAGCTTCCTACTTTAACTCCTGTATTAAGAAGGTCTTCTCGACCTCATGTGCCTAACAGGAGATACAAAAACTATCTCTTGTTGACTGATAGAGGAGAGCTTGAATGCTATAATGAAGCTTATCAGACTAGAGATGCTAGTAAGTGGGAGCTTGCTATAAAAAATGAGATGAATTCTCTAATCTCCAGCCAGACATGGGAACTAGCTGAGTTACCCATGGAGAAGAAGACACTTCATAACAAATGGGTGTACCGGGTAAAAGAAGAGCATAATGGTTGCAAGAGATACAAAGCCCGACTAGTTGTTAAAAGATTCCAGCAAAAGGAAGAAGTTGATTACACCGATATTTTTTCTCATGTTGTGAAGCTCAATACTATCAGAACAGTATTGAGTATTGTGGCTATTGAAGATCTTCATCTTGAACAGATGGACGTGAAACCGTATTTCTTCACGAAGACTTAGATGATGAGATATACATGCTCCAACCAAAAGGTTTCTCAAAAAAAGGGAAGGAGAACATGGTGTGTAGACTTAAGAAAAGTTTGTATAGCCT
Source organism: Triadica sebifera (assembly GCA_023653625.1). Classification (NCBI taxonomy): domain Eukaryota; kingdom Viridiplantae; phylum Streptophyta; class Magnoliopsida; order Malpighiales; family Euphorbiaceae; genus Triadica; species Triadica sebifera. The sequence continues at coordinate 11,516,486 of CM042892.1, read as the reverse complement.
GAAACAAGCCCCAAGGTAGTGGTACAGAAAGTTTAACGACTTCATGCACAAGGAAGGTTTTCAGAAGTGCAATGCCGACCACTGTTGCTACTTCAATAAATATAAGTCTAGTTATATCATTTTACTGCTTTATGTCGATGATATGTTAGTAGCAGGTTCAGATATGGATGATATCAAAAGGTTGAAGCAGCAATTGTTAAAGGAGTTTGACATAAAAGACTTAGGTCCAACAAAAAAGATTATTAGAATGCAAATCACAAAAGATCGGTAGAGAGGGTTCTTGCAGTTATCTCAGACAGAGTACATCAACCGTATTTTGCAGAGATTCAACATGGGCGACGCTAAGCCAGTCAGCACACCCTTGGCTAGCCACTTTCGCTTATCCAAGGATCAATCCCCTCAAATGGAAGAAGAGAGAGAATTCATGGCTAAGGTTCCTTATACCTCAGCTATTGGAAGTTTGATGTACGCTATAGTCTGTACGAGACCAGACGTTGGGCATTCAGTGGGAGTTATTAGTAGATTTATGTCAAATTCAGGAAAAACTTATTGGGAAATAGTCAAGTGGATTTTGAGGTATCTACGAGGTACCACAGAGAAGTGTTTGTACTTTCGTAAAGGAGAATTAAAAGTACAAGACTATGTAGACGCAGACTTTAGAGGTGAAGTCGATCACCAAAGAAGCACCACTAGTTACATATTCACGGTTGGAACTACAACAGTCAGTTGGATGTCACAGATATAGAAGATTGTCACTTTGTCCACTACAGAGGCGGAGTATGTAGCAGTGACTGAAGCTAGTAAAGAAATGATATGACTTCAAGGTTTGTTAACTGAGTTGGGATTCAAACAGGAGAAGAATATTTTGCATAGTGATAGTCAGAGTGTAATACACTTGGCTAAAATTTCAGCATTTCATTCAAGAACCAAGTATATTGGGCTTCATTACTACTTCATCAGATCTTTATTGGAAGATGATGTGTTAGTATTGGAGAAGATCTAAGAAAGTAAGAATCCAGCAGATATATTGACAAAGTCGATGACTATCGACAAACTAAAATTGTGTTCAACTTCAATTTGTCTGCTAGAGTAACAAGACCAGAAAGGCTGCTGCATCGATCGAAATATGAAGACAAATTGAAATCAGTCTTCAAGTGAGAGATTGTTGGTTAAACTACACATGTACCAAAAGGTGCAATAAATGACAATAATGATGGACGGTGCAATTAATAATTAATTGACAAAATATTTAATAGCTGAGGATTAATCTTAACCATCCATTTGGTGGGTAAGAATTAATCTTGACCATCCATTTAGTAGGTAAGATAGTAGATGGGAAATGATATCAACTATCCATTAAAGTAGGTGAGAATTAATCATAGTCGTCTATTAAGGAAGTAGATGCCTATATATAGCATTAGAAATTATCACATCCAAAACCAATTCAAGTGAGAGATAAAAATAAAAGTTTAGAAAGAGATTGTGAGGGTTTATAAACACTTTATAATTTTTTTTTTCAGTAAAAAATTTGCAGCAGTCTGGAGACGTAAGCATAATTGGATGAACTCCGTTATTAATTTGTGTGTATTTTATTATTCCACATTTTTTTTCGTTTTTTCACAAATCTGATTATAGGGGAGTTGACGTTATTTCTCATCAAATCCTTCTCACAAAGAATGTGTTAATAATACAGGTGCTTTTCGAACTTTATCCTCAATCTTTTAATAGCCCCTCAAATTTAATTTATCATTGAAAAGTTCTTTAACTTTATATCTTGTAACAAAGAAATCTTTAGTAAGGTAGTTAAGGGTTTTTTTTATTACAGTGGACACGTCAATATGGCACGTATCCACTCACACTTTCGCGAAAAAGGAATTATTTAAGGACTTATTTAATTTAATTGTAACAATTAATTGGATAAATTTTTCAGGTTATAATTGAATAATATTTATAATTGTTGGGTAAGTTTTCAAAAAATTCTGAATTTATGGTAAAAATTTAGTTAAATTAACTATTAAAATATCTGTATATCCATTGGATTAGCGCACATTATTTGACGCACAAATATTTTTATGAAAAAAATATTTTGTTTTATTTTTTATTATATTAAATGATTTTTATTTTTAATTATAGACATTGACGGGAAAAAGGTTTAATGAGCATCACAGCCATGCATCTTAAGCTTTCCTAAAAAAAATATTTAAATAAATAAAGTCTAGCATCAACACCGCATACTGGGAGAAGGCGTCATCAGGAAGGGAAAGACCACTTGGCGCAGTGGAATAAGAAATAGAGCTGAAAATAAAAATATATATATATTTTTTCAAAATAAAAATTTGCAAATTTTTTTTCCAATTTAATATTTTTCCCCAGTTAACTATCAGCAGTTAGATAACAGTTTTTGTTTCTAAGCTTCTCACTACTGTTCCTGCTCCGAGAAATGGTAATCATCTCTGGCAGCTTATTCTAGATCTTCTTCGAAGAGACTGCTGGCAAGTGCTGTGCAGCTCAGCCATAGAGATTCTAACAGATGTGCTGATGTTTTAGCTCATCTTGCCTATATATGGCCTGCCGATTTTGGACTGCATATTTTTCACCAGCCCCCTAAGTGCGTTCTTGAAGCTATTGCTGCAGATTCTGGAGCTGGCATTCTTCTGTTTCTCTTCTAGGCAAGAAGTTTGGAAATATTTGGTAATTTAAAGGTTATAATATAATTTTAATTTTTGAAATAATTATCAATATTATTTATGGAATATATATATATATATATATATAATAATTTTTTTATTTATGATCTTGTATTCATATATAATATAAAAAATAATTAACTCAACATAAAATTATAATAAAACTTTGAAAGGAACTATTCTCCTCCATAGATAAGAACTCTGAGGTAACATATATTTTACGTCTTGTTGATTTCTCTGTTTTTAATGGTTAGATACATCTCCCTTCTCTCTCTCTGAAAAGTCTCACTCATCATGTTTTATTTTATGTGGAGAAGGCCAAGTCAAAGTGAAGGAACCATATGCTGCTATTAATGGCTACAAGGACACTGGAGGACCATCTTCAACTTCTTAATGTTTTTGCTGATTTGCGAATTGCATGGTGTATTATGGTTGGTTAGGGAAAGAAACCCTAAAAAAATTGACTTCTTAATAAATTCATACGTATTGGAGCTTTTCTGTCAGTACATAATGGAGTGTTTATGATGCAAGTAATATATTTGCTTTTGTTTTGTTCCTGACAAAAAAAAAATTTATATCATTTAATTAATTAATTTTTACTTGTGTTTTCTTTTGTCCTAATATGAAGGTTATTATCATTGGACAATTAATGTGGTGATCAAGTCTTGTTTAGAGTTCAAATCCTGATGATAAATAAATATAATAGAAATTATTCAGGTAAGCATCTCAATGTTAGTATGCAAATTAATCTTGTAGATAAAAAGTTAACAAGTATTTGGCAAAAATACTCTTCTTAAATTCGTTACATTTACGATCTTATTCATTTTTTTACATTGATTGACTAGAAAAACAAAACCCACACACCACCACCACCACCACCACCATCGATGCTTATCTCAAAGCTGTTCATATATATATATATAAGTGTAAAATTATATTAATTGGTCACTTGTATAATTATCGGTCCTCCTCTCTAACGCAAGCTTTCGCTCCTTCGTTTCTGTAAAGGCGATCACAAAGGAAATGAATTAGTTTAATTAAGAAAGCAAACTATCAGTTTCATCAAAGCAATACTTGTCTGATAATAGTACAGGTTTATATTACAACTCTTCAAACAAAAAGTTTGGACAAAAACTATTGAATATATATCTTTGTCTGGTAATTAAGTGTATATGATTTAGGAAACACAGAAAACCAAAAATTTCCAACATCCAATTAGAAATTAATTAAGCACAGAAAAATATTAATGTAATTTTGAATCCAAGCTCCCAAAACATAAACAATGAGACGACATACCCATAATCCCCAGATCCTAGTTCCAATATAATGGCAGACACATTTGCGTCTAATGCTTCGCACTACTCCATCAATTGGGATACCTCCACAGAAATTATATGATTTGTTATTTTTCAAACTTTATTCTTAAAAATATTGTACTAAATTTGAATTTTTTTTAAAATGCCTTAAAAATTTTAAAATGCTAATTAGCGATTATATAAACCGTGGTCATTAGATTTGATTATGCAAAACAGAATTTCTGTCGTTTCTCATTCATCGTTTAAGCGACCACAGCCTGTGTGGTTGCTAAGTTTAAAGTTAGCAACCACATTGTCTGTTGTTACAGATTTAAAGTTGATTAACGACAGGTGCCGTTTTATTTCTACATACTCTCATTTAAGAAATCGCTTGTTGCGGTCGCTAAATTATGACCATAGGGTTGCAAAAACGTCCCAAAATTTCGTGTCAAACCAATAATGCTAAATTTAACAATAGCTGTTTGTGGTCATGAAACCTTTGGTCGCAATGTGGTTGTGCGGTCGCTGTATGGTCCCTACTTTTAAAAATGAGAATTTGGTCTTCTCGTGATAGTAATGTGGTAGCACCATGGTAGCTACTCAATGACTGTATTTAACTATTTTTAGTAGTGCATCTAATTAATTTGATCTCTTACTTTAGCAAGTAAATGTGCAACAGAGTTCACAAATTTAAGTACTTAAGTAATGCAAACATTTGATTAAGACTTAACAAGACTTACGCAATCAGCTATAGTAAGTCCTAGTTGGGAACCATCAATCATAAACCTGTTAATACCATTTAGCACTAACAATACATCAGATTCCTTCCCAAAAATTAAAAAAAAAATGCATCAGATTCAATCTCTTGGTATCCTTTACCCAACTCAGCGCCTCACGAATGCCTAACGCATCAGCAACCGCTGGATCCAGGCATCCTTGAACACTTCTAGCAGCTGCATAACAAAAAGCACCATTCTCATCATGAACTATAAAAGCCCAACGTGATTTGTTCGAACCCTTGAATAGCAGCAGCGCTATTGATCATCTTCAATCTGTCCTCGGTTGAACACCGCGTGGAATAGACACAACATCAGAGGTCTCTCCATTATTGCCCCCTAAATTCGCCTTCTTCCACTGATTGGGAACCGAATTAAGTTGCTGTTTTAATAACATTAGAAACCGACCCAGCCTTGTTTTTCCAAACTCTATCATTTCTGTAGTACCAAATGCTCCAAACCACCACGAAAGCCATTTCTACTTGATCCAGCGACTACAAGTTGAAAATCAACAGCACCCACTCTCTAAAAGGAGTAATATTTCCCCTTATAAAACTCCAGCACATATTCTGTTCCAGCAATCACGTGCAAAACTGCAGTCAACGAAAATGTGCAGAACTGATTCAGGTTTATTGCACCACACATATCACAGCAAACATCAATTGGGATACCTCGACGCTGAAGGGCGCTCTTCACAGGTGGACAGTCATGAATAGGTTGCCAAATTAAAATTTTAACCTTAGGTGGAATTTTTAGCAGCAAAAACTTACACCAGAATATCGAAGGCAACTGAATTTGATTTGAAGGATTTGAAGAACGTAACCAGTTTATAGGCACTTTTAACTGTGTACACTACTTTTCGATCATGAATCAACCTCAGTCCTCCAAGATAGCGGAATACCAAACATAAGGTCCTTATCTCTCTGGTCGAAGACTTGGTTAATTAAATCAACATCCCAACGATCGATGCTCTTCTTGTATTATCAGATCAGCAACTAGCGAAATAGATTCATCTCCTCTCATAAGAGAGCTCACAAAAGGATTTTCAGAAACACTTTGCCAATTCCCTATTCTCCATTTAATTCCTGACTTCACCAAATGTTTTGTTTCAAAAAATTGAGCGCCAAATGTGTAGCTAGGATTTCTTCCCAATTGTGCCTCAAGGAACGAAGAGTTTGGAAAATATTTCGCTTTCAATATTCTGGTCATAAGTGCACCTTCGTTCGACAACAACCTCCAAGCTTGTTTGCCAAGTTGAAGTCCCTAATCTCACGAAAACCCAATCTGCCTTCTCTTTTTTCTTCTGCCACCGCATCCACTTAATCCCTCCTTGGGTTGAGTTAGCCGAATTCCACCAGTAGGAATTTACCATCTTTTCCAACCGCTGACATAAATCTCCTGGCAATAGGAACACACTCATAGTGTAATTTGGAACCGACACTATTTTGATCAACACTTCTTTACCAACTCTAGATAGGTACTTCGAGCCCCAACCAGACACTCTTCTGCGAACCTTAGCTTCCACATAAAGCGAAAACTTGCTTCTTCTTCCTTCCCACAAAAGATGAGAGACCCAAATAGAATGTTTCTTTCTAAATTCACTGATTTTTTACATTGCTCAAATAGAATGGTATTATTATTCAATGATTAGTGACATTACAGAGTTACACGTCATATATATATATATATAAACGTTTGAGCATAATTATGAATTTTACAAACATTTTGAATCCAATCGTTAAAGAAAAATGGAGATAGATTGCAAAATGAGTGGTAGATATTAATTTTTTTTAGATATTATTATAATATAAAATGTTTTAAAAAAGAAAACCTTATAATTTTAATTATCAGATTTATACCATTTAATTTCATGATTGTTGGTGGGTTTACCCACTTTTTACATTATCGACAAATTATATGATTTTTTTTTAAAAAAAAAACACCAAACATTTCACCTCCTTTTTAATTGAACACGTATCATTTTTTGTGCCAATTGTATACCTAATATTTTGAATTTTTTTTTTATTAAATACCTCTATCCATTTTTCTATCTAAAATTTAACGGTCAATAATTTAAAATTTTTTAATACAGATTTTTTCCCTATCCGTTGATGAGAATTTTAATAGTTTTACAAAAATTAACTAATTTTCTCTTTAACTTTTTAAATGCTTGTCTTTTGCTTATTATATTATTATTATTTTTATTATTATTATTATTATTATTATTATTATTATTATTATGTATTTTTCTTCATCAACTGAATGATTTTTAAATTATTAAATTAATTATAATTTTTAAATTTTTTAAATTAACTAATTTTTTAAAATTTTCATACATTCATTTTTCAAATTAATTTGCTCACTAATAAATATAAGAAATTTCAATCTTTTAAAAAATTAATAGTTTCTTAATTTATATCATACTTAATTTGAGTTAATAAGCGAAATTTGTTGATATTTTTATTACAAAAAATTTTAAATTATTGAATGTTAAATTTTAAATAAAAATGAAAAAAGAGTCCAATTGAAAAAATTCAAACATTATATATATAATTGATAAAAAATAAATAAAAAAGTAAAATGTTAAGGCATCATTTGGATTTAGCAATTTAAAATTCATGGATTTGATAAAATCTATGAATTTTAAATTCATGGATTATGAAAATCATGAATTTTAAGAATTCTATCGTTTGCTTTGACTATAAAATCCATAAAATGATGATGTAGTTTTCTTTGCTCTCAAGTTTGGTTCAATAACCATAATTTATGAATTTAATAATTAATTTTTAATTTTATAATTTACCAAGGCTCAATTTGTTTGCGAAAAAGTAATCTATCTCTTGAAATATATTTTTAAAAAAATATAATATTTTTTGATATTTAACTATGGCACTAAAAGATAGTTAGAAAATATTTTTCGGTTTTTAGTTAATAGATTTTTCTCTAATAAAATTACTTTTATATGTATAATTATACACTTTTTACTTATTTGAGTAAAAATAAATAAATATTTTCCAATATAAGTGCATTTAAAATATATTTCCCTACGTATGCTTGGCGATTTAAGACTGAACATAGGTCAACACTATAAGTGTCGAACCACTGCAGAAAATCACCCACAAATGCAGTAGGTGGCATTTTGTTGGCCATTAAATACTCCCATTAAATATTAATTAAAAATAAATTGAATATTAAGTAATAATTAATTGAATATTAATTAATAATAAATTAATTAACAAATAATTTTATTATTATATTAATATTAGTTATATATATATATAATTAAAATTAAATAAACTTTTTTAATATTTTTTTAAAAAATTAATATTTTTTTAAATTTAAATGTTAATTGGCTTGTAGTATAGGAGGATATGTGGGAGGATACTAATTTTTTTTTATTTGTATAAATATTAAATACTGTGAAATTTTTTGCTATATATACTTTTTTTAATTTAAAAAAAATCATCACAAAGGCTTAAATTAAAACACTAAATTTAAAAAATATATGTTAAAAAGTAATTAAAAATATTAAAAAGTTTATTTAATTTTAATTATATTTCTATATGAATATATTTATTTAATTAATATGTATATATTTATTTATTTAATTAATATTAATATAATATAATAAATTATAATTGATATTAAATTAATTATTAATTATAGTAAATTAATACATTATTATTTAATATTAATATTATTATTATAATTAATATTTATTTATATTAGAATAATTATTACTTGAATTTTAATTTATTTTTAATTAAAATTTAATTTATTTAATAATATTTAATGGAAGCATTTAATGGCCAACAAAATCCCATCACAAAGTCAACACACACCTCTTGCATAGGTGATTTTCTGTATTAGTTTGTCAATCAATGGTCAATCTCAGGTCGTCAGTCATAACATCGATTGTGTCGTTGAAATTTCCTCCCTTTCCACCTATTAAAAAGAAGCAGAGAAATAAGTTTTCAATATGCTTATATAATTAACATTTTGTTTTCCTAATAAGTAAAAAATTCTATAATTGCTAGTATTTATATAATTATATATAAAAAATGATATATAACTTCTACTAAATATATAAAACAATACGCTAGCAATTATATGATTAATTGGATAATATAACTTGAATTGTTTCAAATAAAATTAACTGCATATATATATATATATATTTAAAAAATTGAAAAATATGAGTGAGGAAAATTTTTTTGAAAACAATAATATTAAAAAATAGAAAAATTTGAAAATTGGCTTAAATTTGGTTTATATATACTATGAATTTTATTCTTGTGCTAGATCTATATAAAACTAAACTACTTCTATATATAGACATACATTTAAAAAATTAATTTTTTAAATGTAATGCTCAATTAATTTTATTATTAATTTGGGCTCATGAATAAAAGTATAACTTGAAATTAAGATAATAAAATTGCTATAAGGTAAAAGTTATTTTTTATTAATAATTTATGACATATTAACTCTATATTATGACAAATAATAATAATAAAGCTAATGTAATTAGTTAAAATTAAATAAAAAATAGTTTTTGCAGTCGTTTTAGGGTTTTTGAATATTATTAATTTATTATGAACAATTTTGGAATAAAAAATGTATAACAACAATTCTCCATTGATAAAAAAAAATAGTTGATTTGGTCTTTTTCATCTAATAGGTGGGAAATCAAATCCTTAAAAAATGATAAATTATAGTGGGTGAGGATTTTTTTTAAAATTCATAAATTTTAACCTTTTTTAAATAGCCAAACGAAGAAATTGGTATAAATTTTTTGAATTATTCTAATTTTCTCATTTAAAATCTCACAATCCAAATGTAGCCTAATTGTTTTTTTACCTTTCTCAATTATTTATGTATTCCAGCAGAGAATATTTGGTTGGAAGTTGAAACTTGAAACAATTTCCAAATTTCCTTTGATGAAAAAGGAAATTCCCATTTGGATTTTGCACGAAGCTACTTTTATACAGACCCTATAATACCTGGCAAAACTAGCAACATCTTTATAGCGAACAAAAGGAAGTTGCAGGAAACCCACCACCGCCATGGAAGAATTTGAGATAAAGGGCCGAAATGATAGGATGAAATTCACTTTCAATGTTGCGATAGATGATAGTATTGAATTCTATTGTTGAAATAATCCAACCAGCCATAACGAACTCATCAACTAAGCTTTTGGCTTTATGAAGATAGGTGGATACGTGCATGTCATTTTGTTTGAGCTCCTACAACTCAATGTGAACATACAATTGGCAATTCTTAAAAACATATTCAAAAGCAGCTAAAACTTGCCAAATATCATAAAAGTTTGTGAGGAAAATAATATAAGGAAAAGCTACTTCAGTGAGTGAAGATAACACCAAGGTTAGTAAAAGCTTACCTTTTTGAAACCAAGTAGTATATAAGCGGGATTGGGGATTTGTAGTGTAGGACTTTCAGATGAGGGAATAGTATTTGGTAGTGCTGGAGTAGTTACATCAATAAGGCCGATCATATTTTGAGAGTTAAGTAAAAAGAGAAATTGTGTTTTCCAAGTTAGGAAATTTTTAAGAGTCAAATTGATGATAAAGTTACGGTGTGTGGTTGGTATGGGAGGAGTGGTAAGAATGTTGGGTAAAGCTAATTGATTGGCCATAGTAAAAAATATATATATATATATGAGAAGCTCTGACACCATGTGAGTGTTTGAAAATTTTGAGCATATTAATTATGATTAAAGCACAAGGCTATTTATTTTATATGAAAAAATAATAGTGATAAAAATTTTATCTGTATTGTTACAACAATTTAACAACTTAACAAATATAACAAATATGAAGATGAGCCTTATATAGTGGTGAGATGATGATGAGCTGAGGCAGATGAAGATATCTCGTAGAAATAGCTCTAACATAATTCTAATCTCGAAGCTCTGCAACCACTCTCATGAGTAACTTGTTGTTTCTTCACTAATAAATTAACTGGTCTTTTGAATTGATGATTAGCAGTAACCACAACTCTATGCATGTGTCAACTTACAGGAGCATAGGAGTTGAGAATTAATAAGAATAAAGAAACTATAACAGTCATAGCAACCATTTGAAGAAAGTCAAACACAAACAATGACACGTTCCTAAATCACCCACTAAATCAATGCTCCCAATCATGCAACAACTCCTTTCATTTATAAAACTCCAACAACTACTTCTGAAAATAAGGAAATCATTGCTAATATAGTAGAAAATGCAAATGTATCTCATAGTATTAAATATAACTGATTGAGTTCTAATTCTTCTCACTGATTACTAAATATCCTTATCTGTACTTGTCTATATATTTGTCTTTTATATCTTTTTGTACAGTATGAAATGAGAATTATCTTTGTTTTTCAAAAGCTTTTATGGTATCAGAGCTAGTTGAAATCTCAAGCAAATTAATTCTCATGGCCAGTCCTCCCTCTCTCAAATCTCAATTTGAACTGAACTCTATTGCAAACTCTACATCAATGCTAATTATATCACTAAAAATAGATAGTATCAATTACCTATTTTGGCAATCTCAAATGGAGTCATTAATCCAAAGCATCAACATGGCTCATCATCTCATCGAATGTAGCAAACCTTTCAGCAAAATAATCAAAGAAGATAAAAGCATAACCAAATCCAAACTTTACCATTTGGAAAAAGAACGACACTCCTCACTATTTTTTTGTTGAGAAACATTGATACAAAAGTGTTGGTCTCACTCGAGAATATTGGCTCAACTTACAAAGTACGGAAATCAATAGAAGAGCATATTCTTCCCGCCACAGTAGAGAAGGAAATGATACTCAACGAAACATTGATGTCATTAATCAACTCCATAAGGCCTTAGCAGCCATGAATCTAAACCACAATGATTATCAAAACCTGTATGTTGAGACGCTACCACTCACATGGTTAATGATCTAGGTAAACTCTCAAATGTAGCACATTACAAAGGTATTGATAGTATCTTTATTGGTAATGGAGAAAGTTTGCCTATATCTCATGTTGGAGAAGGCAAAATTTCTTCAAATAATGGAACCTTAAAACTTAAAAATGTGTTGGTAGTTCCTAACATTAAAAAAAATCTCATTTCAGTACAATTCTTATACTATTATCTTCGATGTTAATTATTTCTTTGTTAAGTCTCTACAAGGAAAACTTCTAGCTAAAGAAAGAAAACGTGGAGGCCAATATGTTTTAGAAAATAATTATTAAGCTCTCACAGCTTCTACTAAAGGAGTATCTCAATATATTTGGCACCAACACATAGGACATCCACATTCAAATTTCTTAAAAATATTGCATTCAAAAAATTCTATTAATATTTCTAGTTGGGACAAACTTCAAACCACTTGCAGTAGTTGTCAAATGGGTAAAAATATGGGTGAACATTTGGTCGGCTCGATTCATAATCAAATTGAATTTATAAAAATAAACCGAATTGATGCATATTTATAAAAATCGATCCGAAATATTTTGATTTAGTTAGGTTTAACTGATTTTATTAATTAATTAATTAAATTTATATAAATTATAATTATTATTATATTTTATCAATTATAATAGATTAGAACCAAACACCATAACTTTATTGATTATGATATCATAACTTTATCAATTACAATATATAAGTTATAATCAAGTAATATAACTTTATAAAATTACTATAAATTAAGATAAAATAGGATAAATTATGATAAATTGACATAATCATTGCTTCATCAACTACCATAATTATCATAAATTAAATTTAATTATCATAACTTTATAAATTATCATAAATTAAAATCAACTATCACAATTTTATAAATTAATATAAATTAAAATCAATTATCATAATTTTATTAATTACTCTAAATTAAAATTAGTTAATATAAATTAGAATAAATTGTCATATTTCATGACTTTATCCTACCATAAATCAAAATAAATTATTATATACTATAATTTTTTATCTAAAAATTAGAATAATTATTAAAAAAATATACGGTTTAATCGGTTTTTGAACATTCAAAACCAAACCGAACCGAACAAACTAAATTTTTAATAGATAACTAAACTGATTAAATCAAAAATTGAACAAACAAAATCGAATTGGATTCAATTCAATTTTTGATTTCTGTTTGATTTTGCACACCCTAGGTAAAAGTTGTAAAATTCATTTTTCTTTATTAAATAAAATTTCAAGCTTTCCTTTAGAAAAATTGCATTGCGATTTATAAGGTCCTGCTCCCATCATTTCATGTCAACATTTTCAATACTATGCTATTATTGTGGATGATTACACTAGATATACTTGGATATTTCCTTTAAAACAAAAATATGATTTCTTTGAGCATTTTAATAAATTTTAAAAACAGATTGAGAATTTCTTTGATAGAAAAATAAAAATTCTTGAAAGTGATGGTGGAGGTGAATTCACTTCTACTACCTTCAAAAATCACTTGGCAAATTATGGCATACATCATCAATTCTTAGGTCCCTACACTCCTTAACAAAACAATATAGCCGAAAGGAAGCACCATCATATTGTAGAGACCGATCTTACACTCCTTTTTCGATATCACCTTCCTATCAAGTATTGGGTAGATACTTTTCTCACTGCCACTTTTTTTATTAATAGAATGCCCTCTTCCGCTATTAATATGAATAATCCATATTCTAAGTTATTTAATTGTGATCCTGACTATAGCACTTTAAGAGTTTTTGGATGCAAATATTTTCCTTATTTATGTGACCATGGGAAAAATAAGTTCTCCAAGAAGACATCCTTATATTTTTATTGGATACAGATAAATGCTATCGATGTTTATGTCCCACTACTAACAAAATGTATATCTCTTGACATATTATGTTTGATGAAAATATTTTTTCTTATGCTCTAACTCAAGAATCCAATCCCACAAGCACCTTAGAAGTTATTACTTTTCCCAACAACATAGCATGTTCAGAATAGCACTATAATCCTACTCAACTTTAGTGATCAAGGGGCACTTCCTTGTACCCAATGCGAACCATTGCTTGAAGAAACAAACAATAATTAAACACTTGAGAACCCATTCAAGATCCTGTGAATGATACTATAGATCCTATTTTCAAAGACAATCCAACTCTTGTTGATTTCTAAGAAATTCAAGTTGTTTTTCCTCAAGTTCATATAGAAACAAATTTCATGAATGTCAATGAAACAAGTTAACGATCAAATAAGAACTTTACTACTTTACTTTTCAAGATATTTAGGACCAAATTCAAATTGATTCTATTTCAACTTTTGACAACCTGCCATATTTAAGTCATTATCTAATTGTTGATTCCAACTCTTCAGAATTCACATATAATCACTCGATTACAATTGCGAAAGCACCCTAAACTAAATCCATAACTAGGAAAATAAATTCAACAATTTCAATCAAAAAAGGAAAAGCACACTCTAGTCACTTGTAGTGATGTTAATGTTCCAAAATCTTATAAAACAACCTTGAAAATACCACATAAGAAAGAAGCCATGGAATAAGAAATACAAGCTCTCCATGAGAATTAGACTTGACAACTCGTTTCTAGACCACCAAATACAAATATCATTAGGTCAAAGTGGACTTTTCGAATCAAATTCAAAGAAGTTAGAACCATTGAATGCTACAAAGCATGTCTCGTAGCTCAAGGATATACCCAAGTCGAAGGATTAGATTATGAGGAAACATGCAATCCAGTTGTCAAAGCTACCACTATATGCCTAATGATCGCAATTGCCACAACATTGAAATGGAAGATAGGGCAACTTGATGTTAAAACTGTTTTTCTACATGGACACTTAAAGAATACCGTTTTTGTGGAACAACCTTCTAGATTTAATAACTTTATTGCCTCAAACTTAGTTTGCAAATTAAATAAATCTCTTTATTTTCTCACAAAAACACCACATGTTTGGTTTAATAGATTATCTCAATATTTAATTCATATTAGTTTTATATGTAGTAGAGTTGATCCATCTTTATTTATCTTGCATAATAATACTAATATCATACTTATGCTAATTTACATTGATGATATCGTGCTTATAGGAAATAATGAAAACTCACTTCACACTATCATCAAGCAACTAAGTTCATAATTTGCATTAAAAGATCATGGAGAACTACATTATTTCCTTGGTATTGAAGTCCAGTGGGTTACCCTTTCTCAAAGTCAATATGCAAAAGACCTTATTCAACAAGACAAATTAATCAACAACTCTCATTTCAAAACCCATATAGCAATAAAAACTCAACCTTCACTTCACGATTCTTAGCCTATTGATGCCACCGAATATTGCTACCTTATAGGAGCATTATAATATATTACTTACACTAGGCCATACATAGTTTAAGTTGTCAACAAAGTGTGCCAAGAACTCTAAAATCCTACTCTCAGTGGCATGAATGCAGTAAAACACATTTCAAGATATCTAAAAGGAACTCTTCACTATGGAATTAAATTTCTCAATCGAAGCTCTCTTTCTCTCTTTATGGTTTTTGTGATGTTGATTGGGCAAGTTGCCCACTTACTCATAGGAGCACAACCAGATATTGTATTTATCTTGGAGCCAACTGCATATCATGGTCTTTAAAGAAGAAACCCATTGTTTCTCAATCAAGTTCCGAAGCTAAATGTCGAGCATTAGCATCAACAATGAGAGAAATAATTTGGATCTTTTCTACTTCATGACATTGGCATTAAGTTACATAATGCACCACAACTCTTTAGTGACAAAAAAGTGCACTCTACATAACAATCAATCCTATCTTTCATACGCATTCCAAGCACATTGAAATAGATTCATACTTTATTGGAAAAAAAGTTGTTGGAGCTCTCACTACTCGTTATGTCCCTTCTCATCAGTAAATTGCATACATATTTACAAAACCTTTATTAGTGGTTCCCTTTGTTACTTTTCAAAACAAGCTTGGAGTCCACTCAATTATTCCCTCCAGCTTGAGAAAGGGTGAAGTGAAACACAAGAAATGACTATTTCCAAAATTACCCACCAAATCAATGCTCTCAATCATGCAAATCATGCAACAGCTCCTTTCATTTATAAACACCAAACAATTACTTCTGGAAATAAGGAAATCATTGCTAATATAATAAAAAATGCAGTTGTATCTCGTGGGACTAAATATAGCAGATTGGGCTCTAATTCTTCTAACTAATTACTAAATTTCCTTATCTGTACTATTCTATATATTTGTCTTTTGTATCTCTTGTACAACATGGAATGAGAATTA
Organism: Triadica sebifera; assembly: GCA_023653625.1. Classification (NCBI taxonomy): domain Eukaryota; kingdom Viridiplantae; phylum Streptophyta; class Magnoliopsida; order Malpighiales; family Euphorbiaceae; genus Triadica; species Triadica sebifera. Next base: position 11,500,438 of record CM042892.1, on the reverse strand, counting down.
TCTTTGTTTTTCAAAAGCTTTCACCATTGATGCAATGAAAATGACTGAGGGCATGAAGATGAGACTGAAGAATCTTGTAGAGGAGGGGAAGATAAAGGTTCAAAACGAGGAAGAAGTGATACAAGCCAACCTTCATTATTGAACCAGCAACATCACTAACAAGAAACCAATCCACCAATAGCCCTTCAATTTTCAGAACAGTAAGCAGAAATCGTTCAAATAAATTTCTGTTGAAGATTTCAATGAAGCCGGGAACCAGAATCAAAGCCCATCAATTAGCTTAAGAGGTGTTCACATTAAAGTTGATTCAGAAACTAGAGAGAACCCACCTCCAAATGTAAGAACTATATAACTACATATCCGTATCCAGTTTGATCATTGATGTGAATTTATATTATCTTTTTGTGCAGGAAACAGCAGATTGGACTTTTCTAATGACAAGCTTATAGTAGAGGGTGTGTCAGCTGTTCTTGACCAACTGAATTATCTTGTTTCAAGCATGGTGTTAGCATTTGTGGTTTTACTTGTTTCTGTTGTTGAGCTTATTTACATTACTAGAAGAGAAGGACTAATCAAAATGGAAAGCAACTACTTATTCATTCCTATATATAGGATAAAAAAATACATTTATGCCGAAAATGGGGCTAATTAAGGCTTTTTTCGAGAATCAAATCTACAAGCGACCACTTAGTCAAGAAGAGGCTCGACTACTTAATTACTGAGTATTTGGATGGGCTTCGAATATGCCAAATTGCATGGAGAAGAATACCACACTCAAATTTGAAATACATATGCTCCATTAATCAAACTGTACTATAAATCAATGAGCATTCAACTAATTGAGTGCATGGATGCACATCTACAGGGCAATTACTCCTTTGGCAGTTGGCTGCTACTCTACCAGTAGGGCAATAATTTGCAAATTGGAGTAAGCTCAGTGCCAAAGGAGATTTGCCCCGCAATACTTCCATATATACGCATTCATCCGCTCTGAATGCCTACCAATCGTAAGGTATATATACTGATACATGCCAATGCACATATCTCTACTATAACTAGTAATTTACTTCATTACTGTCTTGTATGATTCTCTCATTTAGGGATTCTCGTGATAATTATTTACTATTAAGATTTAGTTTTTTAATAAAGGTTGATATTTTTTATGACAAATGAAAATGTAGTGTCAGAATTTAACGGTGAAGAAAAGTGATATTATAATATATTTATTTATATAGCATATAGATGTGACATTTTCGGCATTATTTTCTCCTTACTCTCTGCATATTTATTAAGAATAATAACAAATATTAATCGATCCAAATAGTTAAAACTAAATACGCATTATGATATTATATATTCCATTTGTTTTGAAATATTAGTTCTTTTTTATGTAAAACTGAAATTAAAAAATTATTGATTATTTAAGTATTAAAATGTTATAACTTATAAATGATAACTAAATTAGAGTAATATTCATTCCTATAGGATAAAAAAATGCATATATGCATAAAGATAATAATGATAACAAAACTGATATAAAAGTTACACTTAGGCTAACCACTCTTAATTTACATGCAAAAACTCACTTTTGTATCGGTTTTACTTTTCATATATATGTAATAAAAAGGACAAAAATTGAAAAACTACCAGAAGAAGTCGGGAATTAATGGGCCATGAATTTTATTTGTAAATATGCAGATGACTCACCAATCTTCATTATTGAACAAGCAATATCACAAACAAGAAACCAATCCACCACCACCTCTTCTTCAATTTCCAGAACAACAACCAGAAATTATTCAAATGATTTCTGTTCAACATTCAATCAATGAAGATATTCACATAAAAGTTGATTCAGAAGCTAGAGAGAGCCCACCTACCAGTGTAAGAGCTTATGTCAATACATATCGTTATCCTCTCTAGTTTGATCACTACTATGAATTCTCGTTCCTATAATGAATTTTATAATATCTTTTTGTGCAGGAAATAGTAGATTGGGCTATTCTAATGACGAGCTTAGTTATAGAGGGTGTCTCAGCTGCTCTTGACCAACTGAATTATCTGTTGCCAAGCATGGTGTTAGAATTTGTGGCTTTACTTGTTTCTGTTGTTGACCTTATTTACATTGCTCAAAGAGATGGACTAATCAAGAAGGAAAGAAGCAGCTGCTTGCCTTGCTATTATTGTCATTTAAATGATAATTCTCCAACTGCTGAACTTTTCATAATTGTTCATTGGTTTGGATTAACATCTGCTTTGTGGCAGTTGCTTTACTCAACATTGCAGTACATATATGCGCATCGACATTTAGATAATCCCATCAGAATGACCCTTCTGCCTTTCCTTTTCCTCTTGTGTGTGCTCATTTCCAAATCAATCAGGTACATTTTCACATCAGCTCTAGCAATTTGGTCAGTTTAAAATTATAGAGATTTGATATCTCTAACAGTTTTCAGCTTATGTATTATCATCGTGAGCATTTGATTTAAGTCTACATGTTCAGATTGAGAAGAAAGACGGAGGAAATCAATTGTCAAGATCTAAACAGATCAATCCCTGAAATTGAACCCCAAACAGATCTTAATCAATCGGGAGAAGATGCATGTTTATTGTTGAAGGAGCAGAGTGGTCGAAGCTTAATTAAGATGATGGAATTGGAGACTAAATTAATTGAGGTGCTACCAAATCCCAGTAAACATATGGAAGACGGTGATGAGCAGGTCTAATTTGGATTTTTTTTTTTTTTACGGTCTTCTGAGGCTTGTATAAATTTTCAAATTTTCTTTTACGGTCTCTCCAAAGAATTAAAAAAATATTCCCTTGTTTTGATTGAAAATTTAATTATATTGTTATTTAATAAATATAAAAGTATAATAAATAATTAAATAACTGAAATTTTGTTTTAGAAAATAAACTCTAAACGGTGATTATTATATAAAAGACAAATATATAAAGGAATTACATACTAATTCTAATCTTGCTACTTTCATAATTTTTAAGGAAAAAAGCCTAAAATATGAAGGAGTTAAGGAACAGAATTTTTTTTTTCCTCATGTTCTCATGTTCCTATTTTGTTTTCCTCTGGTGGGTTCTCTCAAAGGGATGAGACGAAATTGCAGAATTTTTTTTTTTTAATCCAAAGTTTTGAATTCAAATTCTAGATATGTAACACTTTTAAAATTTTCAAATTGGATAATTAAGACAAAATAAATTTATATATATATAAGTAAAATTCTCTAAATTATTCGATTATTTAATTCTATCATATTCCTTACAAATTTCTCTTAGATAAAACGTTAAGTAATTAATATCTCAATTCTTAAGTCTCATAAATATCACATTAGTCAACTTTACTGCTAAAAATTCTGTTAATGAGAACATTTTTATACATCTAACATTAACAATTAATGCTGTATTCCATCATTTTTTCATGACATTTCAAATATATCTTGTTTGATGTCATATAATTTATCATATAAATATTTGAAAAATTATTTTCCTAAACAATGTCATGCAATTAAATTTACAGATCGAGCAAACGTAAAATGTCATGTAAGTACTATATATTCTATACATTTGTAATTATAATTTCTTCTTTTCATATGAATTATATATAATACATTATAAGATTCATGCAATTAAATTTAAATATAGTTGGCCTCTATATTTATTAATAACTGTTAGGTGTTTCATGCATGTGGTTCAAATGTTTTGACAGTTGCTTAAATGGGTCCTCTGAAAAAATTGCCATAATAAATTAATAATCCCTCACAATAGTCACTGTATAATTAATGTTATGCCAGCTACTTTATCAAGATCATCTATGAAATCAGAGCGTGTGCCAACCACACTCCTTGATATCCATGGCATGTGCGATGCACATGACTAATAATTCCAAAGTCCCTATAAATATGTCATCTGACCAATCTTCATTTTTAAACCAGCAATATCACAAACAAGAAACCAATCCACCACCACCTCTTCTTCAATTTCCAGAACGACAACCAGAAATTGTTCAAATGATTTCTGTTCAAGATTCCATGAATGAAGATATTCACATAAAAGTTGATTCAGAAGCTAGAGAGAGCCCAGCTACAAGTGTAAGAAACTATATATATCGTTATCCAACTAGTTTGATCGCTAGCTAGTATGAATTCTTGTTGCTATAATGATTTTTATAATATCTTTTTGTGCAGGAAATACCCGATTGGGCTATTCTAACGACGAGCTTAGTTATAGAGGGTGTCTCAGCTGTTCTTGACCAACTGAATTATCTGTTGCCAAGCATGGTGTTAGCATTTGTTGCCTTACTAGTTTCTGCTGTTGACCTTTTTTACATTGCTCAAAGAGAAGGACTAATCAAGAAGGAAAGAAGCATCTGCTTGCCTTGCTATCATTGTCGTTTGAATGATACTTCTCCGACTTCTGAACTTTTCATAATTGTTCAATGGTTTGGATTAACATCTGCTTTGTGGCAGTTGCTTTACTCAACATTGCAGTACATATATGCGCATCGACATTTAGATAATCCCATCAGAATGACCCTTCTGCCTTTCCTTTTCCTCTTGTGTGTGCTCATTTCCAAATCGATCAGGTGCATTTTCACATCAACTATAGCAACATCGTCAGTTTAACATTACAGTTTTCAGTAAATGTATTATAATCGCTGAGCGTTTGATTGAAGTCTACGTGTTCAGATTGAGAAGAAAGACGGAGGAAATCAATTGTCAAGATCTAAATAGATCAATCCCTGAAATTGAACCGCAACCAGATCTTAATCAATCTAGAGAAGGTGCATGTTTGTCGTTGAAGGAGAAAATCAGAAAAGTGGTCAAAGCTTAAAGAGGATGGAATCGGTGACTAAATCAATTGAGGTGCTACCAAATCCCAGTGAACCTGTAGATCATGATGGTGATGAATATGTCAAAGACTGAATTTTTTTGTGCTTTCTTCTCTGATGAAAACTTTCGGTCCCTTTGTGTGTGTGTGTGTATATATATATATATGTGTACATAGTTCCAATAAAGGGGACCCATGGGCTGTATTTCTCTCCGATCTGAGTTCTGCTCATATCTTGAATGAATTCAAGGATATATTCGAAGAAATTCTGACCGCCAATTTGAATAGTTTGCAGGTGTGTGTTGCAATAAGATTTTGGGCATTTTACTTAAATAAGTCCAAAAAAAAAGTACTCATTTATAACAAAATGAAACATTTTTCAAGGTATGCATTTTTATAACAGATGGAGCGGAAAAACGTTTGGCCGACTCTTGATCACTACTATAACTGGTAATGTATGGCTCGGTATATGATCACCACTTACAGTGGCGATCATACTGTAGCTAGATGGATAATGCATGGATTCAAAGTGGCCTGGTGGAGTGTAAATTACTGTGTACAGTCACTGGTCAAACAAGCGATCTGTGCACAGATTGACGATCAAAGTAGCAATCTGTCATAAGATTGATCAAGCTACTCTAATCAACAGCTGCTATAGGCACACAAAGAGCATGGGTAGACATGTGCATTGATCGCAAGCTTGAATAGCGAAATGCACAAAGCCACCGACTTGCACCGTATATTTTGTGTATATAATCCGTATATTTTGTCTTGCTCATTGATCACCACTTTGAATGTCATTTTTCTGCAGGCTGGCTCCCCCTCCCATCTACATAGCTGAATTCAACATATAATGGGAGATAAATTTGATTTTAGCATATTTTGGTAAATTTTTAATTTTTTTTGACTTATTTAAGTAAAATCCCCTTATATTTTTTATTGTATAAACATTCCTGATAGGAAAAAACTGTTGACCATCAAATGATTCAAGTTCAAGGAAACGAAATTGGTGATGCACTGAAACCGCTCGGATCGGCCTCCAACTCCTTTTCTCCCAAAGAATAAACCCTAGCCTAGCTTTATGAGTCAATTATAGTAATGAACAGTTGAAAAATAATATTTATTTTATTTCAAATGACAATAACAATAACAGCAAGGCAAGCAGCCGCTGCTTTCCATTTTGATTAGTCCTTCTCTTCTATTAATGTAACTAAGCTCAACAACGGAAACAAGTAAATACAAATGGGAATTTGGAATTTCTATATGTATCTATTCTTTTTATCAAAGGAAATTTGGAAATTGTTTCGAAGTTTCAACTATCTATACGGCATTAAAAAGTCAATATGTTGTCAGAACAAATGTGCAGAAACTTCCAACCAAGTATTCTCCACACGAATACATAAATAATTTTGTGAAAGGTTAAAAAAAACTTAACTTATTAATTTTTTATTTATTTTTTATCAATTATATATACAATGTTTGAAATTTTTTGAATTGGGCCAATAACTTAAAATTTTTGCAACAAAATTTTCCAAGGCAACCCATCGATAAAAATATTAACAAATTTTATTCCTTAACTCAAATTAAATAAGAAAAAAATTAATATTTTTAATAAATGATTGAAATTTGTTATATTTATTTGTTAGCAAATAATGATGATGGGGTCTACAGCGCAATGTTGTTAATTAATAAGAATGTTAAAGAATACAATTTTCCCCTCAAGTCCCTCTAAAAACCATTTTCTACTCAGACCCATCAACCCACTTTCCTGTATTCTAAGCAAACCCTGTTAAAACTAATTGATGAATATTGAGAGGAAAATATGAAGAAATTTCCTTTCAATGTCACCTAAGAAATCAGCCATATTTTGCAACGAAAAGACAATACTAATTTTTACTTTCTTTTTTCCTGTCGAAAGAAAAAACTACAAAATATTTGCTTTTTTTTCATATCAAGGAGAAAAATACAATAAAAAAACAAAGAGGTTTTAGTACTAGATTAATTCAATCACTAATTGGGTATGTCAATTCAATTATTTACGGATGGTGGACTGATAGAAGAAAAATGACTGATTTTTTTTTTCTTTCTGAAAAAACTTTTGTTTATGAAGAAAAATTAAAGAAATTAGAGAAAGTGGAGGAATTATGGACTTAAAGCATACAGAAGAAGCAAGAAAAAATTGTCCAAGATTCCAAGGATTAAAGCACGTGGAGAAAAGTTTTATTAGCGAACAAGCCTTGACCGAGTTTATCTGATTGGCAATCCATTGGGACTTTATGTTTTTTTCGAGGAAGTTTGGGACATAATGTTGTGCCCAAGCACTGAAGTAAGTCCAAGGAATGCATTGATTTTTTTTTTTTCTAAATTCATTCTTGAATTAATTTAGCTCCAATTCCATCCTCTTTAAGCTTTTGACCAGTTTGCTCCTTCAATGACAAACATGCATCTTCTCCAGATTGATTAAGATCTGGTTGGGGTTCAATTTCAGGGATTGACTTGTTTAGATCTTGACAATTGATTTCCTCCGTCTTTCTTCTCAATCTGAACATGTAGACTTAAACAAATACTCAGCGATGATAATACGTAAACTAAAACTATAAAGTTGCTATAGATGATGTGAAAATGAACCTGATTGATTTGGAAATGAGCACACACAAGAGGAAGAGGAAAGGCAGAAGGGTCATTCTGATGGGATTATCTAAATGTCGATGCGCATATATGTACTGCAATGTTGAGTAAAGCAACTGCCACAAAGCAGATGTTAATCCAAACCAATGAACAATTATGAAAAGTTCAGCAGTTTGACAATTATCCCTCAAATGACAATAATAGCAAGGCAAGCAGCTGCTTCTTTCCTTCTTGATCATTAGTCCATCTCTTTGAGCAATGTAAATAAGGTCAATAACAGAAACAAGTAAGGCCACAAATGCTAACACCAAGCTTGGCAACAGATAATTCAGTTGGTCAAGAACAGCTGAGACACCCTCTATAACTAAGCTCGTCATTAGAATATCCCTATCTGCTGTAATTTCCTGCACAAAAAGATATTATAAAATTCATTATAGCAACAAGAATTCATGTTAGTGATCAAACTAGATAGGATAACGATATGTATTGATATAGGTTCTTACACTTGTAGGTGGGCTCTCTCTAGCTTCTGAATCAACTTTTATATGAATATCTTCATTGATTGAATCTTTAACAGAAATCATTTGAATAATTTCTGGTTGATGTTCTGGAAATTGAAGAAGAGATGGTGGTAGATTGGTTTCTTGTCTGTGATATTGCTTGTTCAATAATAATTTTTGAGAGATGGGGTTTTTATATATATGATTAAGAATTCAAAGTTTTGTTTCTTCAGCCGCATTGATGACATCAGATTCAATAAGCAGATGACTCACCCAGCTTCCTTTCTTTCTCTCTCTCCTTTTTTCTTTTTTTTTTTTTTCAACCAATAGTTAAGCAAAACTTGTTAAATCGCGATTGGTCAAGACATCTCCATCGATTTTTTTTTTTATGATATTTTAAGCAACTAATAGAATATTTTTCATTTTTTTTTTAAAAAAAAAAGAAAGTTGGGTGAGTCATGTGCATATTGAATCAGCTGTCATCCTGACGTAGTGGAAATTATCAAATATATTGATTCGCGCAAAAATATCAGAATTAATCTTTTTATAACCTGTTAATTCACCTGTTGATTTTAGGAATATCAAAAAATAGACATTAAAATAAGTTGATTTTCAAAATAAAATACCGAAATTTGAAATGAAATTAGGGTTTTTTTTTTATTTCATATGCAAAAATTGCCTCAAACATATAAAAAACAAATGTATATCATATCGTTCACAATAAAATTTTAATTATTAAAAGGCTAAAATAAAGCACCACATAAAGCCTTAAAAAAAAATACAAAATTGACACTAAAAATCTAATAAAAAATTTTGAGATCTCTGAAACTGCTTTAAACGATTGAATTTGAACTTGAAATCTAACGGTAAACATTACATATAGGTCACTAAACAATTTTCGATTTGATATACAGAGTTAAAATTGTAACCTCTGAAATTAAACTGCATGCGAATCCGATCATGTTTTATCCAAACATTTTAAAAACTCAAAAACTTAGTTCATCTACCGTCTAATCCACATCACATCCATTGAGGGCGTGGCCCACCCAAAAAAAAATTTATTCAGTAATATTTATAAAGTAGGAAACAAGTGTTAATTGGAAAATGGGAGCCATGGTTCACCCAAAAAAAAATTAATTTCTCAGTAAACAAGTGTTAACGTGAAAGGAGGAGCTATGGTCCACCCAAAAAAATTTATAAATTTCTTCCATAATATGTATAAGGTAGCAAAGAGGAAAGGGGAAGCCATGACCCACCCAAATAAAATATAATTTTTTTTTTATGTTTATATTACATTTATCATAATCTATTTTATAGTCTGAAATTAATTATGTTCGAAATGTAGTCGCAATTAAAAGTTATTTACTTCTCCTTCAGTGATGTATTTTGTGGAGATCAAATTTGAAATCTTTTATTTATAAATTTAGTTTGTATTATCAACTGGAACATAACGTTAAAATATAAATTTATTTGCATGTATAAGGCAGTAAACGAGTGCTAATAGGGAAAGGAGGAGTCATGGCCCACCCAAAAAAATTTAAATGCTGTAAAAATTGGATATTGAATGCATGACGTCTATACTTATTATGATTATTTCATATTAAGTGTAGCTCTAGCTCAATTATTTAATATATAAATTTTTTCGATAGATTGTGTAATGCAGTGTAAGGCAATAGTATGTATAAGATAATAAACGAGTGTTAATGGAGAAAGAAGAAGCCATGGCCCACCCCACACAATGTAAATTTTTTGTGTTATATGATGTATGACCTTAAAAAAAACTTCATAAATTTTAATACATAGATAGATATTAATTAATTTTTTATATTAATTTAATATTTAAATTTATAATTGTTTTAAAAAATTCATATATTTACGGGCTTTTAGAAATTTTTTATTTTTTATTCATAAAATGGTTTATTTTATTTTTATTATTTTTGTAGTTATATCGAGACTAGATAATAACATATTACGTTCACATCCATATTTTGTTTTTACACCTTTTTGAGTTCTTTCCTTTTCATTGGGCCATTCGCATTGATTTCGCTGAAGTTTTCCATTTATTAAGTTTTATTATTATTATTATTATTATTATTATTATTATTATTATTATTATTATTATTATTATAAGGTCTTAATCTTGAAACCTTCTAATTGACGCCGATTTTAGAAAAGACCCAAATTAAAATTGTAAAAATTTCATTTGGCCACTTTCATCATTTTTTATGTATATTTTCTTTCTCACTCACTCTTAATTTCTATTTCTTTATGCTTAAATCAAATCTTCCTCAATTATATATGTATTTTTAATTTTTCGATCTTGAATTTTTTTCATATTTTTTTAGATTCTGCTTTTTATTCTGTTAATTTTTGGTATTTTATGTTTCTATTTTTCTTTTCCTTCTTTAACTATTATTTCATGTTTTTTAATTAATCTTGCATTAATAAAGTATTTGTTAGAAAAATTTGTGAACAATGAAGGCTTTATTGATTGTGTTTTGATTGTGTAATCACTCTCTTTAAGGGAATTTTGTCCTCACTATGTTGTTGGCTGAATTTGATAGCAATTCCTTTCAAGATAATAAAAAAAAAATTGAGTTTAATAATATCAATACCAATTAAACTCATCCAAGAATAGTTAGTGAATGTTATTTGGTTGTATGGATGCAAAAGAGAGGTTAGAACAATAAAATTGAATCAAGAATGAAATCTAACATTTAGTCACTTATTTATAGTTCTTTTGGCACCTCTTTAGATTAGTTACAACCTTTAAAAATTGAGAAAATTTGCTAATGAACATTATTAGTTGTTACAATACTTTTCACGACCGCAACATTCATAAAACTAGTCATTAATAATAATTAAGAATACTTTTAACGACCCTGTATAAGATTTCGCAATTGCGATATTTTTGTGACTAATGAATTTTGAGAAATAAAATGATTCACGACCATGCTTAATAGTGCATCAGAAATAAAAACACTTTTGCAATTGCAAAATTCATTACTAAAACATTATGCGACAGTAGATTTCAAAATTAATTAGTATTTAATATTATTAATTAATTCTTAAATTATTACTCAAGTGCTCCTTTTTGTTTAAAACTTTTTATCATCAATTCATATTAGAATGATATAATAAGTCTTATAAACCCATATAAAGCTCTCTCTTTTTTATCGACTTAAATCTTCTATTAGTATAAACTATTCAAAGCCTTATCAAAATTAAAGTTGTGATAAAATATTAAATCATAATTACTATGTGATAAGACCATAATGGTCATACACACAAATCCTACTTACTTCTCTAATATATTCACTGTTACCTTTAGTACCATATTATGATATTGTGCTATCTTTTGGATTCATAAACACTAATAAAAATTTTAACATCCAAATTCTTGATAGAACCGGTACCACTCCTATTGTTCATATAGGCAAAAACTCTTTGAAGTTTGTTTAAAACTTCTTTGTTCAAAATCGAACAAAATGTAAACATTAAAAATATATTAATACAAGGCATACATGTAATTTCCTAATTTATTTCTAAATCATATAATTCATTAATATGACATCATCATGAATTCATAATTACGGGAAATTCCTGAACCTGATTAATTTTGTTTTTGTGGTACGAAGACCAAATCTATTAAAAGTAGACTTTTAATTTTAGGGAAGAAAAGATTTAGAAACTTTTCCAAAGTGAAAGTTTGAAATTTCAACCCAAATGTGTAAAAAAATAATAATAATTTCAACCCAAATGTAATTTCTGAAATGAATGACAGTGATGGGGGGTGGGGGGGATGGAGAGGGGAGGGAGGGGGGGATGTGGGGGGAGGAGGAAGGAGGGGGTGGTTATATTGACTAATAATATTTATTTTATGGATAATTGGATACCTTAACCATACAATGAAAGATACACCAGAATCAAATGAAGCCTGTGGGACTGGATTTGGCTCGGTTGCCGACTTTCCTTCCTTCCCTTTCGCTGTCGAAAGACTTTCTAACTAGTTTTTTTTTTTCTTTTAAAACATCTCTTTCTTCTAATATCGAAAATTTCTTATCAAAAAGTAAAAAACAAAAGAAGAATTAAAAAAAACTTGTTAATAAGTTTTATTTTAAAGAACAATTTTAAAATTTTTAATTTGGATTTATTCAGATTTCTTATTAAAAAAATTAAATATTTTGTGACTCTACCAATCTGAAAAACTTATATTTTTGTTTCATTAAAAGATTATAAATAATTTTATCAAAAATAAAAATAAAAAATTTCATTTTTATAAAAAATAATAACCTTTTTCTAGAATTTTGACTACACTGACAATATCTCGAACACACTCTGTGTGCTTCTTATCCAGACGAAGGTAAAGGGCATGTAAAGTGTATCTTAAATTATGTACTAGGATCGACTCAGGTGGGACCATTTCAAGTTTGATTTATCATTTTTTTTTCCGAGTCAATTTAATTAGGTGACTCATGGGATCAATTTATTTTTAAAAAATTTTTAAATTTAATTTAATTTCAAATTCACTCATTTTTATTTTATAGAATTTAAATTGAATTTTTTAAATGAATTCAAATCGAATTAAAAATTACTAGTTCTAAATGCAATATTTAAATTAAATTGGTTCTCATCAATTATAATAATTTATTTTATTGCTACAATGTGAAATTTTGAAATTTATAACGAATAATATGTACGTGTTTAAGTATATATCCATATTAAGATGTTTATTTGGTCGATTCGGTTTAAAATTGAACTAAAATTTTATAAATTGAGTAAACTAATTAAATGCAAATGGAGCTACAACTAAATCTAATCAAGCTATAATATCATGATTCAGTTTGATTCGATTTAGCCGATTTAATATTTACCATAAATCATAATTTATTAACCTAGACTTATCAATTATAAAATTTTATCAATTACCTAATATAATTTATAAACAATTAACATAACTTTATCAATTACCATAAATTAAACTATACTATTATAAATTAGAAAAAAAATTCATGACTCGTGACTTTATCAAAAACTATTATTATCATTAATTAAAATCAACTACTATAACTTTAAAAATTACCATAAATTAAAATTAATTATCACAATTTTAAAAATTAGCATAAAATCAAAATCAATTATAATAATTTTATTAGTTCCTATAAATTAAAATCTATCAACATAAATTAGAATAAATTGTAATAGTTCAAGATTTTACTAACCACCATAAATCAAAATTAATTACTATAAACTAAAACTTTTTTTTATCTAAATATTAGAATTAATCATTATAAAAATTATTTATGTATACAAGAATTTTGATTGATTTAGTTTAATCGGTTTTTCAATATTACCAAATAAACTAAATTGAAAACTGATTTTTTTAATGCAACTAAGCTGATTATACTTAAAACTAAACAAATTAAATTAAATAAACTAAATTCAATTTTGTCCGCTTCGGTGTTGGTTCTCAATTTGGTTCGAATTTTCACAGCCCTGCGTTTATACATGTTTGGACATTTCTAACCAGTAATAAATATTGATTACGTAATATATCCTATATTTTTTTTATCCGAAAAGGAAGAAAAAGCAGAAAAACAAAAGGAAAAAAAACTCCAAACTAAACCAAAATGCTTCTACGGTGAGCAGCTCGCTCACATTCCTGAGCAAGAACAAACTAGCATCCATTGGAGGAGCTTCATGCCAATAAAACTAATCTGCTTGGCAAGGAAATCAGCAAGCATATTCGCTTCTCAAATACACAAGGACAATCCAGACTTCCCTATTTTGCTGAAGAAGAAGCTTGATACAGGAGATGATATCAACATTAAGCCGAGACATAGACTTATTAGGAGAGAACAATCCAGTAACACTGTGATTACCTATTTGAACTTGGACTTTCCTCCACCCCTTGCTCCAAGCTTATTGCAAGCCAACAATAATTCCCAAAGTTCAGCTCTAAAGGGCGTGCATTGACCCATTTAATAGAAAAACCCCCTAAGCCAATTACCAACACCATCCCTCAATGCATCTCCAATCGTAGCCTCCAAACTATACTTCAACGAAACACCCCCATGTAACGCTAACTAATTAGAGACTAATTAATAAGACGGATTAAAGGAATATAAGTATATAAGTGAGAGTTTTGGTATGTGGAAAAAATTAAAAAGAAATAAGGAAAAGAAGTGTCATAGGGTTCATGCCCATGACAATGTCTTTATGCACGGTTGTGAACCATCGCGAGATGGAGTTCCGAATTTAAACAAATTCACGACTGTGACAATTATTATCATGCCTGTGAACATCACCCATTATAAAAAGAATCAGTCCATTCTTTCTCTCTCACACGACCATTTACCCAAAAATCCTAGTCTTCAAAGTTTTCCTCACATCAAAAATGTTCTTCTACCATTTTTCCTTTTAATTCTTCACTCAAAAAACACAAAAATTTAAGTCAAGAAACAAGATTTAACCAAACTCTTTAGAGATGGTGGCTAGAGAGAGTTTGTTCTTGAAAGGGCAGACCTAAAAGAAGAAGAAAAATCTTGAAAATCCTAATCCACATCATTTTCCTTTAAATTAAGTAAGAAAATAATGTTTTCTTTTCTTATTTACATGCTTTATACCATTTTTCTATCATTCCCATTCCCAATTTTGGTTGAGACCCATTCCAAATGGGTAGGGGTTTTGGTTCAATCTTAAGTTTTTATGATTTAAAACTCTCTTTTAAGATTGAATAAGAGTTGAGGCACGTTTTTAAAGGGGTTATGTGATTAAAGTGTGTATATATATATGCATTTAAATTCTAAATGTGGCATGTTTGTATGTTAAAATGCATTTAAAATGTGAATGGTGACATAAAAATGTGTTAATTATGAAATGGAACTTATGGTTTTATGAAATTAATGTTAGGGAGATATAGATGTTAGTTGTGAACTTGATGGTTGAAAGACTATGTTTGGCATGAAGTGGTGGCTTGATTCTTATATAAATGTGCTTAATTATGATTGGATGATATTATGGCATGCTCTAGCATGATTTTGGTATGAAATGTTGAGAATATTGATAGGAAGCGGTTGTCAATGGTTAATCATTAGAAACTTGAATTGACTTATAATAAATGTTACGTTTTGTATCTTAAATCTGCTAGAAAATCCAGATTTACATCGATGACAAGAGGTTCAATCATCAACCCAAACGTTGCCCAGCTCGGACAAAATCTTTCACCACCTGAGTCATCTTTAGATTTACGCTTGTGATGCACACTTCACACCCATGAGCATATGCACCATAGAACTAATAGCTTTCATGATTTTGTTCACGGGTAAATCACCCGTGAATGACACTTTCACGACCAATGAAGCTTGTAAATCTTTGATATATCGGTTTTCATGATGATGTTATATGATAGGTTTGCTCAAATGCATTATATGGTTTATAACAAGCATGAATTGCACGAATACATTAGTTATTACACAAGAATTTAATATGGACATTGCTTTTGTACTCACAAGTATGAATAACATGTTCATATGAGATATTACATGAGTATGACACTTGGAGATGTTTATTATGTATAAAGATACATGATATGATATTATGAGATGAATATGCATGAAATCCTAAGACTTTGTATACGGTGTCAAAATTGCTATAAGTATATGTTATGTTGTAATAACACGAGTGATGAATGAAATTATTATATGAATCTTAATATATGAGCATGTAAACGAATATGATGATGTAATTATGTTAGCATGACTCAACCAATTTTGTGAGGTCATGAAATGATAAGAAACTATATGCAACTTGTGTGAACAACTATATGTGTATAACATATTAAAAATGAAAATGATATGTACATGATTTGAGACTTACATATATGTAACGCTATGCAAAGATTATGGTTGTAATTGGCATATGAACTGGAAGCATCTTGAATACTTATGACATAATGTTATGAATACATGTATAATGAGTTTCTCAAACATCAAAGGTTAAATGTTGAATGCCCATTTCTCTAACTTAGACTAGTTATAGGATATATGGTATATCATTGAGCGGATTTACGGTACCGTATGAATTTTATTATAAAGACAAGGTGACTTAAATTTTGGGAGCACCCTTGATTTTAAATTACATACAATGATTTATATACTTAGTCAAGGTAGCTTAAGCTCTAGAACATTCTTGAGTTGAGAAGTATGGATGAGCATATACAGTTAATAAACACAGTGGCTTAAGCTTCGGAAATACTAATTTTTCACAACCCATATCCAGATAGTTCGGTTATGAGTATTGGATGAAAGAAATAAAAGTATATGATAAAACAATTCATGGAATTTTTCTAAGTTGAGTAAATAGTATGGCTTATGTGAAATCATAGTATTATAAAATGTATGGTCACATGAGAAATGTGTTATGCCAAGAATAAATATAGCTATGCATGAACACATACAAATAACGTACATATGCATACATAGAATTTTTTTATATATAGAAGAACTATGAGAACTTTGTATGAATATGGGAGATATGAGTAATGTTTATCTATATATTTTTACATGAATAGGAATAGTGGTAAATTAATGGTATTTATGAAAGCTAAAGGTTAAATGGATGTAATGGTTTAAATATGATAAATAATGAACATGTACATGAGCATATAGATTCTACATGGTTTGATATGCATGTATTGAATATATATTATGTGTATTTATCTATGAATAAGGCATGTACATGTGAAATTTTAGAGTGTATACATATATATAATACTAAGCACAAGTTATTTAGCATGTGAGTGTTTCTCATATGTAGATTGGAGTAGGATAGTTGTTGTTGACATAGAAAGAGAGCCCAAAGGTCCGGTTTAGGTGAGTGATGCACTAAGAAGTCTTTTATTTTATTTTCATATGTTAAAAAACTTAAACTTGAGGCTATTTGAAGCCAATACAATATTTCAATGTGATGAAACATTTTATTTTACTTTCTCTTTTACTATTTTTCATATGGATTTTAAAATTGTCATCATGATCATGATGCAAACACAATGATTTTTAAAGAAGTTGAAACTTCATTGGATTTTTTATTGGCACAGGTTTTCAATAATAGGATTTTATAGCATCTGCTTATATAGTGGAATTTAATCCTATTATATAAGAGGGTATTACACCCCATCAATACTAAGAGCAATAAATCCCATAGGTGGAGCAACCTAACTAACCAAAGCATCTGACCTTTTGCTATTTACCTCTCTCATATTTGAAAGAATATTAAAGGCCAAAATGCAAGCATTAACAGAATGACAAATAATGCTAACTTTCAAACTATCTAGAGTTTGTTTCTTAGCAAAAACAAAATACTCCAACACAACCCAAATCTTACCCTAAAATAATTTTGCAAATTATGAACAAGTCAATCATTAAAATATGAAGAGAAAAATCCAAAATGATTAGCTTGAATTAAAAGTGGACACCAAACCTCATTCACAATAAGGCAGTTACATGAAACATGAGTTATATTTTCTATGTTGAAATTGCAAATTGGATAGATTACATCCATTCCAATGCATCTGTGTTGCCTTTTTTTATTAATCAAAATCTATCCATAAAAGCAAAGCTAGAGAAAGGTCTTGACCTATTGTGGACCCTACCATGCCTTATTATGTCCAAAGCCTTTTATTTCATTAGTTGTAAGAGCACTTATTATTAGAAAGGTGCCCTAAAGGCAATCACATTGGACACTTGATGTACATATTTATTATTTAATAAATATATTTTTATTATATAGTATTCATTATTTTGAATTGATATAGATTTTAAATCATTTAATGAAATCTCTGATATATAACATAACATGAAAGAAATCATTATGAGATTCTTATCATGGACAATTATATTTATACCTAAATAATTTCTAGTCATAAGATTAATAAGATATGACATTATTAATTCAGATAGACTAACACATGTTGAACTTATTGATTAGGTCAAACAGTTATTTTAATAAATTGTAGACATTAAATATTTAAAGTTAATATGTAAATGTTTACTAGAGTATTCAAATACAGTAGATGACCTAGCTATGATACAATTACATGAATTATCTATTCAATATTAGTGATAATCTTATCATAACAATTGTGCAAGTATTTTTAGACTAGAGATGCTCAAAGTTATCTTAGATACTAAATCCTATATTTTGACTTCATTCATTGTTGCCTTTGAGAGATCGGTTATAGTGTGTTAATTGGGTATAACATGAGGCATTCAAAGATAGTTGAGTAATCAATAGAGAATTCACCAATCCTGAGAGAATGAAAATATATCTATTGCCTTTTGTAGAGATCATTACTCAAAAACTTTTGGCCGATGTGGATATGTCTTGAAGATAATCTTCAAATACATATCTAATAAAGTAATAAGTCTCATAAATAAGAACTAAATCATTTGGACTAAATGTGATATAGTTAGTCTAGTGAAAGTTGACACATAGTCTCCGAACCAAATGAGTTATAATGTGTTGAAATGATGAATTATACAATAATTGTCTATGAAAGAGTTTATAGTCAAACTATTGACTTTCTGGTTAATTAGATGGTCATGATATATTGCTACATATCGTTCATGATCTGCTTAGAATCATAGGATCATTTGAGCTGCTAATATAACTGGAAACCTAAAAATAGGCTTTGGATTAGATCCAAATGAGAAGAGAGAAAAAATTTTAGTTAGAGACAATTCACGATCGCGAATGGGGATTCACAGTCACTATTGCCCATTTCAGTAGCATAAAGTGTTGTCTCAATCGCTAAATGTTCGACCTGATATGAGTGTCATTTAATCAGGACAATTCACAGTTGTGAATGACACAATGTAATAAAGAGATCGTGGGCTGAGACCAACTCGCAACTGCGAGTTACTGCAGTGCAGTCATACCTACTTTTTTTTTGAAAAGTATGGCCAAAGAATTTAATGTCCCTAACCCTAAATGGGATCTAAAGACATATAAATACCTCTCTTTATGACATTTTTGCATAAGCCTCCATCAAGAGAGATAAGAGTTATCTCTCCCAAACTTTTTATCTTTCTCACATTGTTGATCTTCCATAGTTAGCACCTTGGATCATTAATTACCCATTGCCTTAGAGGATTTCTTTCTTCATCATTTGTGTGGATACTCTCATAGTTTTGGATTGTTGTAGTTTGATACAATCTAACAAAAAGGAAAGCTCATAAATTAAGAATTAATTCTTTAAGGATAATCTCTTCATCCAGTTAATGATTTTACATTTGATTTGAATTTACATAAGCTTAATCTATGAGTTTTGGGTTAAATAAAATTTAATCTTCCGTTATAATATGTATGAGATACGTTATATGAAATCAAACAATTATAGGCTGAAGATATTAAGACAACCCCATCAAAGGAGTGATCCCACACCCAGACATCATTTCCCACATCATCTTGAAGAGCACAACTCATCTCCATAATATATGAAGGAAGGAAATCTTGTAAGAAATTATTTTTCCATGAATTATTAGGGATAACTTCTTTGAACACCCAATATAGCCTATATTGAATTTAATAAGATTGTATCTCATTGGAATTCTTGATTAGTTTACGTTTTTTGTGAAGTTGAGGTTGCAATATCTAATAATTAAAGTTCTCTGTAAGAAAATAAAAAAAAAAATTCTCCAAATGAAAGTATGGAGTTTCAACCCAAATGAGAAATTCTAACTTCACTTAACTTTACGGTGAATATAACATGATTCACCCCATCTTGTTTATAATTAAAATTAGTTGTGTGCTCATATTTTGTGTACCTATCTTCTTTCTTTTGTTTTATTAATCTCATGTACTTTTATTTTTATACCTATTGATCTTTTTTTAAGAGTATAAAAATATAGTGATAAAAAATACTCTCACAAATTCATCAATGTGTGTGTGTGTGTGTATATATATATATATATAATTTTATGGTTTATCAGCTGAAATTACATCTCTATTATGTGTATCATTTACAAAGCCATTAAGAAAAACATTAATAGATTATGTCAATTAAAAACTATGCCAAATTAAGTGGGAGCATACAAGCATCTGATTCAATTTAGATATCAGAACTCCAGTATTGTCTTGGAGATTTTTAAATCCAAATCTTGTATTGTATTAAAAAAAAATCTTTGTATTATATTGTCCCAAAAGTTTTAAATAATTCGATATATTTTTTTTAGTTTTTTTACTACAAAACAAATTAGAATTTAGATATTTTTTTAAAAAAATTATTTAGATTAATTTTCAAAACACACACACTTGTAATCATTTAAGCAAAGGAACTACAGTTTTATCAAAGATCCAAACATGTACTCAGACATTATAATCTAATTTGAAAAATCATAGGAAGATATGATGTAAAGATAAAGAGAGTTTTCACTGATCAAAATATAATTGATCGTTTCACTAGGACACTTCTCCAAAAGAAATATGATAGTTATGTGCTCGTCTATAGTATAATATATAAAAACAATTAACTTTAGTGCAAATAGGAGATTGTTAGAGAGATACCCTAAAAACAATCATCTTAGGCACTTTATGTACTCATTTATTATTAATAAAAAATATTTTTATTATATTGGTATTTATTTACACATGAATTTGATTTATATCTTAAACTATTTAATAAAATCCTTGGTATATAACACAACATAAAGGAAATCATGATGAGATTTCTATCATGTGTAATTGTATTTATATCTAAGTTATCTTTAGTCATAGGATTAACAAGACGAAACATTGTTAATTTGGATAGACTAGCACATGTTATATTCATTGACTAGGTCAAACAACTAATCTCATAAGCTAAAGATATGAAATATTTAGATTTAACATGTGGATACTTGCTAGAGTAGCCAAATACATTAGATAACCTGTTATGAGACAATCACATGGATATCTATTCAATGTCAGTGATAGTCTCATCATAGTAATGGTGAAAATATCCTTATACTTTAGATAATCAAGATTATTTTGGATGTTGAATCATATACTTTGACTTTATTCATTGTTGTCTCTTAGAGGTCACTCATAGGGTGATGATTGGATATAGCATGAGGTATTCGAAAGTAGTTAAGTAGTCAATAAATGATTTACCACTTCTGATAGAAGGAAAGTATATGTATGCCTCTTATAGAAATTGTTACTCAGAAATTCTTGGTTGAGTTGGATAAAGCTTAATTTGACTTTATTCCTTGTCGTCTCTCAGAGGTCGCTCATAGGATAGTGATTAGATATAGCATGAGGTATTCGAAAGTAGTTAAATAGTCAATAAATAACTCACTACTTCTGATAGTAGGAAAGCATACGTATGCCTCTTATAGAAATTATTACTCATAAATCTTTGATTGAGTTGGATAAATCTTAAAAAAGGCCTTCAATGATATGTATAATAGAGTAATAAGTCTCATAGATAAAAATTAATATCATTTAGTTTAGATGTGATGTAGCCAATATAGTGGGAGCTGACACAGATCATGCTCTGAATCAAATAAAATATAGTATGGTGAAATGAAAAATTACACAACAATTGTCATGGAAGGGTTTACAGTTAGACCATTGACTTTCCGATCAATTAGAGGTTATGATGAGTTGCTAGATATCACTCATGATCTACTTGAAGTCATATGATGATTTGAGCTGTTAATATAATCGAAAATCTAATGAGTCATATATATAGAAAGAATGAAGGAAATATAAAATGGACATTGAATTGAATTCAGGAGATGAAAGAGAAATATATGGGCTAAGAACATTAACAGAAGTGAATGATGTGATGCACATCGTGCGTGCACCAGCCACGACATGCACACGATAGTAGCTATGGCATTATGTATCACGATAGTGATAACGGTTGTCATGGGCGTGACCATGATAGTCACGACCTTGACAATGGTTGTCACAGGCTAGTGCAATTTTAGGTTTTCTATTCCAAATAGAACTCCCATGCATAGCTTACGCATGTCCAACCCCAATTATTATTATAAGACATATAAATAACCCTTTTAAGGGTCAAATTCATTGCTCCTAACTTAGAGAAATAAAAATTATCTCTTTTCCATCTCTCTCACAAAATCTACAATAACTAGCATTTAGGTTGATTGTCACTCCATTTCTATTGCGGTTTTCTTCTTGTTCCTTCACGTGGATTACTATTAGAGATAATCCAGTCTTAGGTTGTTGTGGTTTACTACAATACAATTAAGAATAAATGCTCACAACTTGGAAGATCAAAAATTGTAAACAAATGTAATCAACTTCTCTCATTTGATGGTATGTAATCCGATTTTAATATACCTAGAGCGTTTCATGAATTTTGGGTTCAACGAAATTTTAAATTTCTATTGTACCATATTTGTGATGCATGTTAAAAACCCAGTATATATATATATATATATATATATATATATATATATATATATATATATATATATAGTTTATCAGGCAAAATTACATCTCTTTTACGTGTAACATTTACAAAGCCATTAAGAAAAATATTAATAGATTATGTCAATTAAAAAATATGTCATATTAAGCGGGAGTATACACGCGTTTGGTTCAATTCAGAGATCAGAAAACCTCCAGTATTATCTTAAAAATTGGAGATTTATTCCAACATATATAACCAAAAGTTTTCATTAGAGAAGAAAGCAGAAAAAAATACAGTCTTACTTGAATCCAAGCAACAAAAAAAAAGAATCCAAATTGGACATACTCATCACCGTTATCTACAAGTTCACTGGGATTTGATAGCATCTCAATTAATTTAGTCTCCAATTCCAGCCTCTTTAAGCTTTGGCTAGTTTTCACCTTCAATGACAAACATGCATATTTTCCTGATTGATTATCTAGATGGGGTTCAATTTCAGGGATTGATCTATTTAGATCTTAACAATTGATTTCTTCTATCTTTCTTCTCAATCTGAATATGGAGACTTAAATCAAATTCTCAACTATGATAATACATTAACTGAAAACTATAATTTTAAACTGATAAAGTTGCTAAATTAATGTGAAAATGAACCTGATTGATATGGAAATGAGCACACACAAGAGGAAGAGGAAAGGCAGAAGATTCATTCTGATGGGATTATCTAAATGTCGACACTAGGTATAACACCTTTCAATATAATTAAAACTAAATCAAATTACACTAGAAGATGCTACAATGCACATAAGTTAAAATGTCAAAAAATTTTAAAACTTTCATGCATCATGACCATGATGACTTAATAAAATAAAAATATTTTTAAAATCATGAAATTGATTTCACTAAATAAAAGTTTACTACAAATTATACGGGCATATATAAGCCCGAAGTTTTACAAAATGAGTAGTTATAAAACTAAATATCTCTGAAATATAACATGTAAAGCTATAATTACCAAATCTATGACAAAACAACTAAAAATAAGATACAACAGTGTATCACCCACTCCGAATGAATATCCTCGACTCTGATCACTAGACGTCTTCCTCTGTCAGTCATCTCCTAAACTCTAAATCTACATATGGAAAATTTATACGCTAAACATTTCGTATCTAGTGGTACATAACAATATATAAGACATATAACAATATATACATAATATGCATGATATACTCACTGAGCTACTATAATGACTTACCTCGAAATCCACACATGCACTAGCTCATATACTACATGACATACCATCTGAATTATAGATATATATAATGCATATTACTATATGACATATCAAGCAATATCTCAGTGTCATACATGTTTTTATCACATATAACAATTTATTAATTATCTTTCCTTTGCCCACCTACTCATAACTAGACTAAAATGGATATGGGTAATTCAACCCACCGATGTGCTATGGTTCTCTAACCTCTGGCTGTAAAATATATATAACCCACCGAAGCGATTTGGTCTGCTAATATTTGAGCCTTCAATATATATAATCCATCGAGACGCTTTAACCCATTAACCTCTAGGCCTTTAAATATATAATCCACTGAGGTGATCTAGTCCACTGAGGTGATCTAGTCCACTAACCTTTGAGCCTTTAAATATATAACCTACCGAGGTGCTTTGATCTGCTAACCTCTGGGCCTTCAAATATATATGACCAATATAGGTCACTTGGTACCGAACTCTCCCATCAATGGTATGTCATCTATCCTAGCTCAAGTCTTAGTCAAGGTACAATATTATCATACTCATATTTATATTATTCATTACTATATTTTATATAAATCTCATGATTTCTATAATCATATATTTTCATACCATGCTAATAGCATGCATCCAATGACTACCGCCTCCCAACGAATCAAATTCGATCCAAAACCAAATATATCAATATTTTCATCAAAAACAGCTTCACGCCCATGAATAACCTTTCACGGCCATGAAACACCACTTCACTGGTAGTCTCTCCCGTGACTCAAACTGTGATTCAATCCGTGAATTAGCATATATTCTTTTAGCTTTTGAAAAATGAACCAAGGTCTAAAAAAGAAAAACCAAGCTTTCCCTTTGTTACTCATAACTATCTCCTTCTCACTACTTCTCTCACTTTACTTATAGAAACAACTCTCTCTAAGCTTCAACAATGGAAAAAGAAAAGCTTTAGAGGAAGAAGAAAATGAAGTTTGCATATTTTATTGGTTAACAAAGAGTGGAGAACAGATTTAAAGGGGATGACAGAGAGAAAAATATGATTGTCTTACCAGCTCTGTCTACCTATGCTTTACAACCGTGACTCGTCTTTCATGGGTGTGAGCCTATTCTTCACGGCCGTGAAATAATTTTTCACGGCAGTGAAACAAATTTTCACAGCCGTGAAGAATCTCATCATAGCTGTGTACTAAAATATGACATTCACGGCCGTGACACCCATTGTCATTGCGTGAAACATCCGATTTCAGCTACCCTCAGCATATCAAAACTCTACTTAATCCCTCATTTTCACTAACCAATAACATAACTTATAGACCCTAATCACATGCGTTACACTAGGGGTAGCAGCGGGTACAGATTTTACAGATACTCACATCTATCCAAATCCATTTAAATAATAATGAATAACCTTATAAGAGTTTTGATATGAATTTGGATAGTAATATTTAAACTCATCATGAGTTTAGGTAGGATACGAGTAGAGGCCCCCGACTACCTATTACTCGATGAACCTGATTATATATATATATATATATATATAATTTATTTGAATGTAATGATATAATTTATTATTTTTTATGTGTTTTTTTTATGTTGATGAATTACAAATATAATGGGAGTTTGAAATTTGAAATATAATTTTTCTATCATAATGAACAATATTTAATTTTATTGTTTTAATGCTATTTGTGAACAATTTGATGAATTATTTTTAATTTGAATGTGTTGAATTAGATTTTATATTGTATTTTATTTGTTTTATTTGATTTTATCATGATTTATGATGTATTGTTTGTATATTTTTAAATTTTTAATTATTTAGTTAGTTTGAATTTTATTTTATTTTATTTTAAATTTTTTAATGATAAACTAGTAATTAAGTGGGTTTGGATATTAATAGGGTAATGTTAATGGGATTTGGGACATGTACAAATATTAATATTATAATTTTAAAGGAGTTCAGGTAGAAATATATATAATCGAATTCGGGTATGACAATTTCATGGGTATCCTGCCCGTTGTCATCCCTAATTGACGCGTATATATGTGCTGCAATGTTGAGTAAAGCAACTGCCACAAACCATGCAGATGTTAATCCAAACCAATTAACAATTATGAAAAGTTCAGCAGTTGGAGAATTATCATTCAAATGACAATAATAGCAAGGCAAACAACTGCTTCTTTCCTTTTTGATTAGTCCTTCTCTTTGAGCAATGTAAATAAGGTCAACAACAGAAACACGTAAGATCACCAATGCTAACACCATGCTTGCCAACAGATAATATAGTTGCTTAAGAACAGTTGACAAACTTCATTGATTGAATCTTGAATATATGGCCTCTCTCTATCTTATGAAGCAACTTTTATGTGAATATTTTCAAACTTCATTGATTGAATCTTGAACATAAATCATTAGAATATTTTCCAGTTGTTTTTCTGGAAATTGAAGAAAAGGCGGTGCTGGATTAGTTTCTTGTTTGTGATATTGCTTGTTCAATAGTTATGGAAAAGGGAAGATGGGGTTTATATATATATATATATATATATATATATATATATATATATGGCTAAGAATTCAATATATGGTTTTTTTAGCCGCCATTAAAATAGTGAAAATATTTTAGATTTTTAAATATTTGTTGAATATGATACTAGATGTGCGGTGGAGATGATACAATATAGTTATTGGGATGTTCTTGTTAATTGCTACTCTTTTATTTGTGCAATTAAGGACTTGGCGAAATATTTTAGAAATTATTCATTTTGCTCATATCTACCGGGAGACTAATTTTGCAGCAGATTTTTTCGTTAATAATCAGATAATGCATTTACTTTCGTAAATATTAAGATCTTTTTAAGCTAATTAAGATTAAATATAATATGTATGTGTTTTATTCTATTCAAAGAGTGGATTATCTATGAAAAAATGGATCATAAATTGGGATCATTCAACAATCTTTGGTGTCTAATTATTATTATCGATCTTTCTTTTCTTTGTGTTTTTCTGTATCAAGTTCATATCAAGGATGATGTATAGCTCTGTTAAAAGTAAGTATGTGAATTGATTCTGCTCTTTTTGTCAAGTGCTAACTCGAGGTTTTTGCTTATCATACCAATATTGATGAGTTTCTTTTATTTTAATAAAAAAATATTCGATATCGACTTACAAATTATACTATACAAACTACTAGCAAAAACAATGAAATTAAAATCATAATGAACCAGCCAATTGGACCAATTTAACCGTGTTTTGGTAACTCGTTCAATCTAGTTCAATTTAAAAATCAATAACAAATAAAAACCAATGTTAATAGGAAAATTCAGTAAAAATATAAAATCGGTTGAACTAGATTTTACTTTTAAATGTCATTTTGATGGAAAAAAAATAAAGGATGCCAATTTTTTTTGGGAATAAGCTCATATATCTTTATTCAATTATGTAGAAATTAGAAGAAGAAACCTCATTATCCAATGCATTTACACATGTTTAGTCATTAATAGTTGTGTTTAATGAAAAAAATTACTGTGTTAAATGGGATTTATCATGTCAATACATAACGGATTCTACCACTAATTAAAGAAACAAAACATTAAAAAAAAAAGAAAACTAAATATTATTTGATTATCTAATTCTGTCATCTTCCTTACGAATTTCTCTTAGATAAAACATTCGAGTAATTATCTCAATTCTTAAGTCTCATAAAGAGTTATTTTGAAAGAAACAAGAGGTAAATTTTGTTATTAATTTTTTTTTTCATTTTAGTGATTTTAAAAGAAACTAAATTTCTTTAGTTTCGAGTATAAGAATTTTATTATTATGATTAAATTGTTATAGAATATGGTTTCATGTAAATCATGGTTGGTTTAATTTATTGGATTTTACAATATTTTACTTCACTATATCTTATTAAAAAAAAGAATTATTAGGAATTTTAGAGATAAGATAAGATCCAATCTTTACTTAATTAATTTATTACATTCAATAAAGAATCGTATGCTTCATTATATAGTTTTTAAGTAATTGTAGTAAGTTGATATAATAAATTGGAATTAGAAGCTAAATGAAATTAATTATATGAATGGTAATTAAAAGCAAAGAGGAGCAAATGTATGAAATAATGAAATTGGGGTCCAAAATGCATTTTCAGCCTACTATGTTAAAAGCCAAAATTTACTGCACTTAAAAAGTCAAGTGACAGCTACAAGCCTACAAAGAATTAGATTTAGCATCAACCCCCAAGCAATTACCACTATCAGATCCCAAAACCCCAAATCACCACTGTCACTTATCAGATCTCAATTGAAGAAGAAGACTCCAATTTAATGGGGGCAATCGAGGGTGTTGATCTCGCTCTGTTGTGTTGAAATGCAGCCTAATCTCTTCCCATTTGCTACCCTCTTTGGTAATCCCTTTCTTTTCAATGGTGATTTGAGTGAAGCTGGTGTCGGCGCTGGATTTGGGAGCTCTAGGGTTTTCTTCTTGGTCCCCTTTTTGTTGTTCCAAGGAGGTGGAATGGATTTGTCCAAGGTTAGAGAGAAGATTTTGAGCTCTGTTCGGTCTGCTAGATCGCTTGGCCTTTTGCCTTCAACCTCTGATCGCCCGGAGGTAAATTTGCTTCTGCTCCAATGTATTGAAGCCTGAAATGTACTAGATTTTCTGATGCTATTAGTGTAATTTTTTTGCGGTCTGTTGAAGTTATTTTATAACTTCTTTAGGCAGTGTCTAGTCACTGATGAACTAATCACTGATGAACTAACTACAAATATCATTTAAGTGGAAAGTGCAATAATGGGGATAATGGGGGTGATTTTCCTCTGTCTCCGGATTGAGTTATATATTTTCATTTTGTTCTCTTCCATATTTTTATTGAAACAGCATGGAGGATTAGGTTACTAGTTACTGGGTTGCTGATATATATTAGAAGTCTCAATGGTGGCAAATTTAGGCCGAAAATGAATCATTCTGGGACTTTTAAAGGGTAGCCATTTTTAGTAGAATTTAGTAAATTACAAGCTAACAGTGCAAAAATATTAATTTGAGCTGAGTTGAAAAAAATTATACTTGTATTGTCTTAAAAGGTTGAAAGTTGGGGTTTTGTTCTATATCTAGCGAGTTTGGACCCTGTGTTTGAACTGGTTTCTGACTTGATGCATCATATGTTTTCTGACTGCTGCTCGACAAAGTAAAATAAGAGGGTGGATAGTGGTCCTTGTAAGAAAATCACTGGCTTTATACTAGCTTTTGGCTTGGAAGAAGAGTTATTCGAGGTATTTTCTTCAAAATTACTATCAATGTGGGATTTTCATAGTATTTCAAGTGAACAATCTTCATTCATTGAGAATTATCTGACTAAATTGTCAGGTTAAATCCCAAGCTAGTGTCACTTGCTTTCTTGAAGTTTGGATTTCAAGTGACTTTTTTTTTTTTTAGTTATAGTAAATAAAATTTGGAAACATCGCTTCCAATGCAACTTTCACCATTGCGGTAATGAGTTTATTCTTTCTTTTTGTCTCTTTTCGTGTGTACCTTGGAGGTGGGAGAGGTTAAGCAATTGTTATACAATTACCTTATTTTACAAAATATGGATAAAAGAATATGGCTCTATGTTTGCCTTCGAATCATGACGGTCAAAATGTTTTAAAGCTAGTTGCCTTATGCATATAACTATCAGAGGAAAATCAGTGGCTCTGATCATTGCTTCTCAACCTTTGTCTTGTTAACAAGAGATTCATGCTTCTGTTCTCTCCATGTTAGACAACTAGTTGAACCCATATGATGAAGTCAGACATATCTCTTTAATATTCCTCTCTTCTCACTGGAATGATTTCCCAATTGTCAAATGAGGCCCTGTTTACTTTTAAGGGACTAACTGAAACACTGATGCTGAAAAACTTGTTCAAATTTGTTGAGGATAAAAGCATTCATTTCCTGGGAAACTGATAATTTTCGTATTAAATCTCCCATTCAATGACAATGCTTGTAAGCTTAGTCTTAAACATCCATGCTAGTGACCTCTTTGGTTACCAGCCTTGGGTTGTTTGTTATATATGTAAATATGTGATCTGGATGGTTTTCTTTTTAAGTTTCTGAATTCTTTTTTCTCCTGTCTTAAGTCATTTGGTTGAGAGAATTGGATGCAAAAAAATGTCAGGAAATCAAAGTTCCTCTTAAATTAAGTAGGGGTAGAATTCCAGGATGCTAAAATGATTACTGTCTATTAAAATTAGATTTCCATATGTGAAAATCCCATGATAATGGTGTAGACGAGATTCAAATCTTTGGTTGTCCTTTCCTTTAAGTGAAAACTATTTCTTAATTGCAGTTGTAGTCTACTTTTATGCCTCTTCACTTTTTTCAACCACAGTATTGGTCATCAAATAAATGTGCAGTTTTGGTTCTGTTTCTCTGCTGTGTCATTGAATTTGGGAATCAGGGTATAGGAGTTTAACATGGAGAATGCCAAATAAAATTGGATTTTGTTATTAATTTTCGCTCGTTAGCAAATAATACTTTTCCTATTCTTTGGCTATTTACTGCTTGTTAGGGATTAGTTTTTTAGACTGCCAGTTGCAACTTCCTTATGGTGAATGGGGGAATGAATCTGTCACAGTTTGCATAGTAGATTTATGTATCTGGTATATAAAATCTGATATTATGAAGTTTGGATGGAAATTCAGATTATTTCTTAGTGTCAGGAGTTGGTTACGGCTGTATCTAGGTTGAAATAACTATGACACTTTATTCATGCGATCCAAGAATGAGAATGGCTCAATTAATTAAAAGCTTAATACATAAAATAGCACTTGAACTTGGCACAAAAAGCCAAGTCTTCTCTTGAACTTTTCAAGAAACTCATATAGACATCTCAATTGTCACTTTTTGTTATTCTTAAAAACCTTCAAGAGCAATCAAAGGCATTATAGTGTGTGTGAATCACATACGTGCTGATGTGAACATGCTTATAAAAAATTTAGCTGAGATCTTCCCTCTCTTTGACACCCCTAGCTGTCCATGGAAAGTATATGGTGTGCCATGCCACCCTTGACTCATCTGGAAAATGGACCATCTTGTGCAGTATATCTAGTGTGACATCTCTGACCAGGTTGAATCCTAATCTAAGTTATCCAACTTCCAACCTAACTGATGTCACTCAGACCTTGTGTGTCACTTGGACCAATTGATTATTGGAGATAGGGAACTACTAAATTAAAGGTCTGATTTTTATGGCCATCATCCGAAACATTCCCAATCTCCGTCGTATCTACCTGCAAATCATGACTAAAAGAGGGATTCATGCTGTCCATTCGCAGATGTGATCAAATTTTTGGGTTTTCTCCATACAGCTTAATGAATATTAATGACACCCTTTGTATGTATGCCATTATATGCATACATGAAGAACTGCCTTTGCTATTCCTTGGTGCTAAAGCGGCCTAGAATTGTTACTCTAAACTTCTGACACTGATTTGATGCAGTGGAAGACCCATATGCCAAAAGTGAAGTTTTTAATTGTCGCAGTGGAGATGTATTCAAGTAGAAGCATTGTTGGAAAATTTTGACAGAGCAGTTCGGGATAGAGGATTATGGGTTTGAGGAAGGAGATCATAGATTGAGTTTGGTTGAGATGATGAAGGAAAAAGGGTTAGTGTGGGAAGGGATAGTGAGGATTCATGCACTTGGAATATTTGTAATGTGTGCCCTTTGACACATATGGGGTAAGTGTGCAAAAATAACAAAAAATGAAAGTTGGTGTCTATATGGTATTTCTAAAGGGGCTGCCTTCACTCTGTGCCAAGTTCAAGTGCTATTTTATGTATCAAGTCTTAATTAAATGAACAACATGACACAGTTTTTATGATCTATTAATTCTTTTAAGACCCTCAGCAATTCAAAACCAACCTAATATAGGCAACATGATTATTTATTTAGTTGCGATGCTTATGGTAAATTCGGCATTGCCATTTTTTGAAGCAACAATGAGTTCATTAATTAAATTTGCATAAAATGTTATTAGTGGCATTTGTGTTTGTGGTTAGTTGACTATGGCAACTTGGTTGATTATTGGTTAGCAGGTCAGCTCACATGAAATGATTATCTCATGTTGTAATTATTTCAACATGGCTATGGCATGAACAAGATTGAATCAAATCCAAATCCTTCAAGTTCATGCGGGCTTCTATTATTTTTGACCAATTGCCAGCTTTACTTTGTGCAGCTTCTTAGCTCATGCATATTTGGAGATTGCTAAGGCTAATTAAAACTTAATTGGATTATAACATTGAAATTCGATTCTTATGATCATTTTGCAGGTTCCTGCTCAAGCTGCAGCAGCTGCAGCTGTTGCCCGTGTTCTTGCTGGACTGCCTCCTCATCAGCGATTTAATCTTCCATCAAGTTCTGAAGAATTACAATCTATATATGGAACTAAATCTCATGGTCAAATGGTGGAGGAACTAGAAGAGGACTTCTATGATGAGGTTTCTATTGGATATAATTTTTTCTAAATTTTTTATTTTCTCGCATTTCCTTTTCTTTTGTTTTTTTTTGTGTTTTTGTCTTGAATCATTTTTTCAACAATTAGGAAATTGGTTTGTCTTTGATTCCAGTTATATTCTCATTGACATGGTCCATTAGTAGAAAATTGCTATAGCTTTTATTCACAAGGATAATTATTGGAGAAACACCTCTCAATATCTTGTTTCATGCTTTTGTACAATGCAAAAGAAGAAAATTCATGCAAAGTTCTCTGAATTATTGAAATACTGCATTCACGATATCTTAAAGTTTTATATTTTAGGTGTTAAAGCATGGTTAACTTTTTTGAAGGAACTTTATGGATTTTGAAGGAGCTTGGAACTCTCAAAATCATAAACTTAGAACCTTGACAAAAAGGTAGGGGGAATTTGAGTTGAGAAAAAAATGTAAATGAAAATATGAAACCATTTCAGAAAATACTGAAGATGCTAATGACACGCTGGATTCCAAAGTGAAAAAGCAACCAGTGTGTTTTATGATCATCTCATAGAAAGGTGGTTGTTCATTGTATCTTTAGTATTCTAAACATGTCTTTTTTGGATTTGCAGGAAGTTTAGTGTTCATGGATTTGATGTCATGTTGATGTTTTAGCTTTTTATTCATGCTTAATGAAAAGCAGCTCTTTGCCAAAGCGGTAATCTCGGTTTTATTAGGTTTTTGGTGCTTGCTTCTTTAGTCAAAAGAAGGGAACTCCATGAATAAATATAAATCATAGATCAGTGCTGAGTGAAAAACTTGATCAGTGTATATTTTTTCCTGAGATGTATGTTTTGGGTATGTATGATGGATGTAGACCAGAGTTAGCTATCTGTTTTCCATAGACTCTGGCAATCATTTGGAACCAGTCACATATCAAGAAGAACTAAATTAATTTGTCTTGCTGAAATAATTTGACTATAAACTCAAGTCATTTTTATAAAGATTCCTTTTGAAATCAACTAAAATCTGAGGGTCTTTTGGATGTCATGTACTCAAGTGGTATTTTAACAAAATGCTTATCTCTTTTAGATACGATGTCTAAGAAAAATATCTTCTACTTCATGTCTATCCTTTGATATGATAAAAGTGGTTTTGCTCATCCAAAGTCAAATGTGAATTTTTCACATGCCATTGGAATCCGGATATTAGACTGTTGGAGTGGGAGATATCATAGAAATAGAAAATTTGCTTTTTGAAGAGCAGTTCTTTCACGTGCTATGTAAAGTTTCTTCTCTAAGGGGACTAACTGCTCATCTACTTCAATTAGGTACTACTTGTATATTGAATTTTTAGGTTTATAGTATTAAATCACTTTATGGTTTGATGAAGTTTTTAGGATTGGCTACCTTCTTTCTCTTGTGCCTGTATTGTTTTATCCCTGCTGTCAATTAGAAGTTATAATTCTGAGTGCTATATTTACTTTTAGCTCTTTTCTGCCTTTTTTCTCTTTTCCTTTTTTCCCTTTTCCTTCACAGCTTACTTTTAGTGTAACTGTTGTTTATCTTATGACTCTGTATATTAATTACCCTTCATTCTGTGGTTTATCAATTTCCTTAAACTCTAATCATGGGGTGGGTTGTATTTTTTAATTGTTAGGAAGAACCAAGGGACATATAATATAAATGACTTCTAACCTTTGTTTTTTAAAATTCAATTTCACTGGGATTCCCTAGGTTTTAAACTCATAATACTTACTATTTTAAACTTGTAATCCTTACTGTGCAGCTTTCTGCCAGAAGTTTATAATTTTCATATGTGTTTTCATACACAGACATGAATTTAGCTCAACTGATACCAAAACAACCCATTTCCATTGTATTCATGGCAAGGTTCGCACCTGTGCCATTATATATACTATATTCCAGGTAACTTCAGCATAATCCTTATTGCAGATTCATGTGGTATGTGTGATATGGTTGCTAAAAGAATAATTCCAGGTTGTGGGCTTGTTAGTTTAAACTTTAATCAATGATTAGCGGTCTAGGTTTGCACCAACATGTATAGCATTTTCAGCTGGATCACATTAGGTGCTTCCTATTAGAGTTTTATGTAATTTGAACAAAAATGATAATTTTTCAGAGCAGCTAATATGTAATGACACCCCATAGACTACTATGAATTAAGTGGGCAATTTGGAATCCTCGCTTGTGTAGGAG
Source organism: Triadica sebifera (assembly GCA_023653625.1). Lineage (NCBI taxonomy): Eukaryota > Viridiplantae > Streptophyta > Magnoliopsida > Malpighiales > Euphorbiaceae > Triadica > Triadica sebifera. The sequence goes on along the minus strand of CM042892.1, from coordinate 11,466,097 downwards.
CTTCTTATGTTTTAGGGAACATGTTTTTGTTTGTAAAGTAGCTAGATACAGTTTTAAAAGTATGAAGACCTTTGATGCACAGGGAGTGCTGCTTTTGTATTGCACAGAATAACTGTCTTGTAAGTTATTTTTATGCCTCTGCTGGAGCTTGACAAGCATTATTTTATAGGGGCAATCATCTGAATGGTGTAGCATAAAATTGTTTGGTTTAGATTGGCAATATCATCCTTTTATATTGTAAATCTAACACCATAGGTGCCTAAAGATTATTATGATTGTTCTCTTTTCCCTTACTTTTTTTTAATAATAAACCTAGTCTTTCCATGTGACCTTTCATTTTCAGCAGATGTTAAGCATGTATGCATATAACTGTTGGACTAATGTGAAATTTGTCATTTTTGTGTTTGATTCTTGTCTCTGAATTGAGTGCTAAATTGTTTGTGGAGTTTTAAGTTGATTTACTGAGATATGCCCTTACCTCCTTTATGCAGGGTTTTGATCCAGTTAGATACATTTTAGAGCATATTCCATCTGAAGAAAATGAATTGGAGTATTTCGAGAAACAGGTACTTCCTGCTTCAGTGCTTCTTATGTACCTAGTTCAATATTATGAAACTTGTATGTCATTTGAATGCTTGGACTTAACCCAATTTCTTCTTGTTCTAGGCTGCTCTTAGGTTAGCTCAGTTGGATAGAGTAGCAGAGCAGCTATCCTACCAAGTTATGGAGCATCATGAAGTAATGGGTAGGTTATTATCAGATTTCAGGTTGCTATTCTGAAGTTGTCATAAGATATTTTAAATTCAGAACAGAAACCCCACACCTCCCAACTCACACATACACGTCTATTGAGGTGTTTGTATTTCTATGGTTTGTCATCATAATGTTCATGACAAAAAAATCCCATTAAACTAGTAAGTTGTTTCATATATCAACCCATATATCCTCCACTCATTTGTTCAAGTAGTGTGTGGATGAGTTTATTATATATGAATATTATCTTGTGATACATTTTTACTATTTCTCTTTGATGTTGCCATAATTGTTGTGGTTACATATTTCTTTTTGAAATATATTCCTTTCTAAAGTATATCATCTAAGTAGACAAACTCCTATGTGATTGTATACTTCGGTTGTAGTGGCATTTTCATGATACAAGTGTTTATTTGTTTGGAGGTAATTTTGGTAGCCTTTGGGCATTAGTCATTACTTCCTTTATGCGAGTGGCGCCTGGTTGTTTCATTTTAACATCTTTTTTATGTGTTTTATGCATTTTACATGTAAAAATTAGTCTACTTCTAGGCTTCCTTTCTTAAGTTGGGACAGAATGGAGCTTTGGAGTCTCAAATTGATGTGATTCTCTTCCTGTATGGCTATAATGTATTAAGAAGTTCAGCATATTATATAGCCTTACTTTTGAATGAGATGTTTATACTTGCTTTTGGCCAGTGAAGGGGATGAATTTGGTCAGGGAATTAGAGAAGGACTTGAAGGTTGCAAATGTCATCTGCATGGTATGTATCTACATGAATGAAGAGTTTGTTATAAAAATAATATTTATTACAAAATGCAACTTTTTTTCCCTTTACTTATTTTCTCTTGTCAATTATGTTAATAATACCATTCTTATGATACTTTATGTGGCTTCCTCTATATTTGTCACTGTGGCTGGCAGAATGGAAGAAGGCACTTAACCTCATCCAGGAATGAGGTCTCTAGGGATCTCATCGTAAATTCTCATTCTAAGAAGAAGCAAGCTCTCCTGGTATGTTCTCTTTGTGGACATTGAATGAATACAGATATAAATATTTCTATATCTTCTAGAATATCAGTTAGATCTTCTTGTATTCCTCTAGCATCTTGGTTTTTGGGGAAAACTAATGTAGCTTTTATCAAATTTCTATCTGCTAGTCTTTTAGCAGGAAGAAGCATCTATCATGCAGCATTTTCTCATGTTGATTCTACACTTGCAGGACATGCTTCCAATATTGTCTGACCTTCATCATGCATTGGACATGCAAGCTGCACTTGAATCCTTGGTTGAAGAAGGAAATTATTGCAAGGTGGGTATTCTATTTGTATCTAATAGTGTTTTGCCATATTTGACCTTGCATTCTCCAATTTCTTTTTCCCTGATAAGTTATTGTTTTGTTGCTTTTTTGCCATCCTAGAAATCCATTAATCCCATTGTTTGTCAGGCATTCCAATTGTTATCAGAGTATTTACAGTTATTAGATAGTTTTTCAGAGCTTTCAGCCATTCAAGAGATGAGCCATGGAGTTGAGGTGAATATTCACTTGAGATGCATCTATCCTCTAAAGCACAAGTCATTTTTTAGTTTTGGTTTTAATTTTTGGTGCTTCTATTGCTTATCCATTGCACATTTCCATTACAGAAAATTACGGTTGGGGCTGCTTTCTTATTTTCATTGATTTTTTTTAATACTAATACAGGTTTGGTTGGGAAAAACCCTTCAAAAGCTGGATTCACTTTTATTAGGAGTTTGCCAGGAGTTCAAGAAGGACAATTATATAACTGTCAGTACAGCAGCCCTCTTTTGTGATATTGATCATTATTTCTTTTTCTTTAAATTTGAGCAGAAAATGTTCTAAAATTACTTCTTCTAAGCATTTTTTGTGGTCTTTATATTAAGTCAATATGTTTCATGAGATGTATGTCTCCCTTCTGTTGTCATTGATGCTCAATATCTGGCTGAGATGATGATTTTTGTAGACCGGTACATCCATGGATATGCATCTCATTTATTGAGGGCCTCTCAGTATAGTCATCAATTTAGATCAAGTTAGTGGCATAATAATGATAGCCAGAGTAGTCTCAATCAAATCCTGCTGCTGCCATGGATCAGGATTTATATGGGAATAGTAGAGGAGATCCCATTTGTAGTTCATTATTCATAGCATTCTGTCTCAAGCAGTAACTATTTTCTCTCGGGATGGCAGTTTAGATTGCTCTTCAAAGATCCCATCCCCCCAACCTCTTATCGATACTAGTTTTCAAGGTTTGCAGGGGCCAGGGCAGGTTCTGCAGAAAAAAGAGTTTTTTTCCTTCCCCCCCTAATAATGTGGGTGGTATAATCTCCCTACTCAGAGAAAGATGATGTATTACTTTGTACACCTTATGTTTATAAATATTTTTAAAATAAGACTTACAACTACATGTATGCATTGATAAGATTGATCTAAGAAAGTTACTTTTTTTTATCAACCAATAGATATTTAGCAGTCACAGCAGTCTCTTTGCTAATTGATTTGATGAATTGAATAGTATCATCTGTATCAGTTTTACTTTGCTAAATTCGATTGAAATGATAGATTAATTTTGATCCTTGATAGGTGGTCGATGCTTATGCATTAATTGGAGATATCTCTGGTCTTGCTGAGAAGATACAAAGCTTCTTCATGCAGGAAATTTTATCAGAAACTCACTCTGTCTTGAAGAATATTGTCCAAGAGGTATGCTGGTGTAGTTAAGATTTGCATGTAGGGGAACTTTGACATCCACAGGATTAGGAATTGATATGAATAGTGCATGAGTAATTTCAAAATCTCTGTGTCCTCTTTCTGAGCATCCCGGCCATGCATTAAGGTTGTTTGAAGTTGTATTCTGTTCATTGGTTGTTACTCCTTTTTCTTCTTTTCTTTTATTAGCTTAAAGGTTCTGAGTTGGTTTCCTGTCTCATTGAAGAACCTGTTTACTTAGATGGCTAATTAACTTTTGCAGGATGAGGAAGTACAAATACAGAATAGCAGGTAGCTTCTTCTTATTATAACATTCCTGTGACAAATATGTAGCAGCTTCTCCGATTTCAAGGTTCATAACATGTTTCTGTTCTTGCCAGGCTTACCTACAGTGATCTATGCCTTCAGATACCTGAATCTAAGTTCAGGCAGTGCCTGTTGAGAACATTAGCTGTCTTGTTCAGATTGATGTGGTCCTATCATGAAATCATGATCTTTCATCTAGAGAACAAGGTATAAATGTTGTTTTTCTTTATCTTACCTGTTTTGTAGTTTGTTATTTGTTGCATTTTTTTTGCTTGGTGGTTATGTTTACTACATTAAGGCGATCTCTAGCATCTAATGATAATTATATTATTTGGACATCCTTTTGCATTTTGGCAAACTTACATTTTAAGCATGCTATTGTGGTCTGTCTAATATTTTGTAGATAAACCTTAATTTTCTGTGCAATCTAGAGTTCATACATCAAATTAATTTGTGCAATCTAAGCATAGAGATCTCATATCAATCTTGGGTTTCTCAAACCAAGAAATGCAAATCATTTTGGTCAAATGATAATAAAAACTAAATTCGAATGTAAAACTTTAAGATACACAATCTTGTTTTATCTTCATTGCAGGATTGGACATCCCAAACACCAACTCATTTGATCTGGAGAGGAAGTGGTAACTCCAAGATTTCTGGAGAGGCCCAGAAAAGTGATTCAGTTACAAGCATTTCTTCTGATTTCCAAGCAGTTAATAATAGCTCTATTCTGCAACCTGTCAGCAGAATGCCCACTGAGGAATCTCTTACCACTAAGGAAGCTACAAATTCCATGTACTCAGATATTCATAACCAAGTGGATGAGGCTAGAAATGATGGCACTGGAGCATCAAGCAGTGGATCTCCTTGGTATCAGTTAAGGAATGATGCTACAGCATTTGTTTCGCAAATCCTTCAGAGAGGACGGAAGAATCTTTGGCAGCTTACAACAAGTCGAGTATCAGTGTTGCTTTCTTCTTCTGCAGTTGGTTCAATGAGCATTCATCAATTCTTGAAGAATTATGAAGATCTAAATGTATTTATCTTGGCTGGTGAAGCCTTCTGTGGAGTTGATGCAATTGAGTTCAGGCAGCAGTTGAAGGCTGTCTGTGAGAATTATTTTGCAGCATATCATCGGCAAAATATTAATGTAAGTTGCTATGGCTTAATATATTTCCCTGTTTTAAATTGTTATTCAGATGAATTTGCGGGGGGTTTGTTATATATTTTTTGCAGATTGATTATTTCAAGAATGCTCTTCTTGAAGAGTTTTTCCCAACTTCTTTGTGTCTCTCTTCTTATCATTTTGATCCTGCCTTTCTTTTCTTCTTGGGATGTTTGACTTTTTTGGTGAATATAGTTCATGCATATTATTCTGCAATATAAATGGATTTCCTGGTCTAGATGTTTGTTGCTGTACAATATCTGTATTTTACTAAACAGCTTTTTCAGAAGTTATTATACATTTTTGTTTCTTGCAGTACAGTAAGTTGGTCTAGATGTTTCTTGCAGTACAGATTCTGTAATTTGATTTTCTAAATCATTACACATTTATGAGCTATGCTTAAAACATGAAAGGAAGTTTTATGCCTTATTTACTTCTTCAGGCACTTAAAATGGTTTTGGAAAAGGAAAACTGGCTTATATTGCCACCAGATACAGTGCAAATAGTTAGTTTTGCTGGGCTGGTTGGAGATGGGGCACCCTTGATTGTTCCATCTGATGGTAAACCCACAAATGCCAGATTTCATCATTCTGATAAATCATTGAACTCAGTTGAAAGTCCCAAGAAGAATGGTTTTACAAGTTGGCTGAGAAATGGAAATCCATTTTTGCTAAAACTAATGCACACTTCCAAAGAAGGTCAGAGTCCTACCCTACTTAATGGGGTGATTTCAGGTGAATTTGATGGACACATAAATGATAATTATCATGGTGACACGGTGTCCCCACAAAGTATTGATGCCAATCATGGGAATGGAACTCCTGCTTCAGAAGATGAAAATGAAGATCTGCTTGCAGACTTTATTGATGAGGATAGTCAGCTGCCAAGTCGAATTTCAAAGCCAAATCATTCAAGCAACTCTATGCACTGGAAACATAACGATATATCAGCGCAAACAGGATCATCTATATGTCTTTTGAGGTGACATGCTCTTCTGCATATTAGTGATTGTGATTCTTTCTTTCAGATTTTATGATGTTATTTATGTGTGTACACGGATTCGTTAAGTTATTTATTTATTTATGTGTGTTAGGGCAATGGATAAATATGCAAGACTTATGCAGAAACTGGAAATAGTGAATGTTGAGTTTTTTAAGGTCTGTTCTTATATGTTAGTTAAAATTTCTAGCTTGTCTTTATTTGTTGAGCATTTATGACTTAGTAATACTTCTATTTTTGCTCTAAATTGTTTTCCCTGATTCAGTATTCTATTGCAGGGTATGTGCCAGTTGTTTGAGGTTTTTTTCTACTTTGTATTTGAAACATTTGGTCCACAAAAGTTTAACTCAAATGGAAAAGGCTTATTTGACTCTGTCAATTGTAAGTGATCTTTTAATATTTTGATCTGTATTGGACAAAGCTGCTTCTAGGTTGAGATAATGCGTACTAATTAAGCATGTTTTGCTATGTTCTTTACAATGTTATTTAGATCGACTGAAGACTGCCTTGTCCAGAATATCTCAAGATTGTGATCAGTGGCTAAAATCCCAGTCAACATCATTCTTGTCTTCACTTACATCCTCGAATACATATATGCATGCAGATTTAACACTGAGTATTCCTCAGAGTTACTCGCCTGTCACATCTTTTGGCCTTAAGGTATCTTTGTGAAATTCTCGTGGACAATTATTTTATCCAAGTATATTATTAGAGTGCTCATTTATTTTCCTGTCCTCTTGTATATCCTATTAAAGAATTGCTGAATTATTTTTTCTTTCATTGTTCTGATGTGATTTATCTTCAAGCTGTAGGCGATCCCTACCTTGTCCCACAACCTTGGAACTGTTTGTACTTATCTATTTGAGTTAAATGTTAATGTCTTGTGGATTTGATTCGTATACAATAAATTGAAGAAGGCCATTGGTTGGTCATTGCTCCTCTAAGACAGGGTCATGCAGTAGCTGATATTTAACATAATCCTTTTTGCATTCTTGTCACATGATCTTGTTAGTGGACAACCGATAAATATAGAGGCTTCCTAATTTATGCTGGTGTCAATCCATGTGTATCCTTACAGCTGGTAAATATGGAGGCTTCCTAATTTATGCTGGTGTCAACCCATGTGTATCCTTTCTGTATAAGGACATACGTATGGGAGTTATGGACATCCAAATAATATTATTCATAACATTCCCCCTTGGATGTCCATTAACAAGAACATGTCTCGTTAAAACCTTAATAGGAAAAACCCTGTAGGAAAAAAAAATCTAGTAAGGAAAAAGTGTACATTTCTTGTATAATATGCATATGAAGCTGCCTCGTTAAAAACCTTGATAGGAAAACCCAGTGGGACGAAACCTTAGTCAAGGAAAAGAGCACAATGCGTATTTTCTCCCCCTCATAAAAATATCACTTCAAGTCTCTAAACCGACACATTCCAATGCTCTGCACCAATCATTCAAATGTTCCAGTAGGCAAAGCTTTTATGAATAAATTTGCTAGGTTATTACTTGAATGTATTTGTTGAACATCGATTTGTTCACTTGTATCAAGATCATGCATAAAGAAGAACTTGGGAGAAATATATTTTGTTCGGTCTCCTTTAATGTAACATCTTTTTAGCTGTGTTATACATGTTGCATTATCTTCATATAATATTGTAGAAGTTCCTTTGCTGACAAATAAATCGCATGTTTCTCGAATGTGTTTTGTTATGTGTCAACCATACGCATTCCCGACTTGCTTCATGAATTGCAATTATTTCAACATGATTTGAAGATGTGGCATTCAATGTTTGTTTTGTTGATTGCCTTGAAATAGCAGTTTCACCACTCAGAAAAAACATAACCTATTTGATATCGAGCTTTATGTGGGTTAGATAAAAATCATGCATCAGCATAACCAATTAGTTTCGATGTAGATTTATTTGAATAAAACAATCCCATGTCAATTTTTCCTCGGAGATAATGAAAAACATGTTTAACTCCATTCCAATGTCTGTGTTGGAGAAGAACTATATCTTGCCAATAAACTTATCAAAAATGTTATATCAGGTCGTATAGTATTAGCAAGATATAGTAATGCACCAATCACACTCAAATATGGTACTTCAAGACCAAAAATCTCTTATTCATCCTCTCGAGGTCGAAAATGATCCTTTTTCACATCAAGTGACCTCACAACCATTGGTGTATTCAATGGATTTGCTTTGTCCATATAAAGTCTTTTAAGGACATTTTCTATGTAAGTTGATTGATGTACTAAGATCTCATAAGCTAAATGCTCGATTTGTATACCAAGACAAAAATTTGTTTTTCTCAGATCTTTCATTTCAAACTCATGCTTCAAATAATCAACTGTTTTAGCAAGATCTTCAGGAGTTCCAATAATGTTTAAATCATTAACATATACAACAACGATAGCAAATCCAGATTCTGATTTTTTTATAAAAACACATAGGAAGATAGGATCATTTTTATGTCCTTCTTTTAATACGTATTTACTCAAATGATTGTACCACATTCTTCCTTATTGTTTTAGGCCGTATAATGATTTTTGTAACTTGATAGAATAAATCTCTCGGGATTTTGAGTTTTGTAATTCAGGCATCTTAAATGCTTCTGGGATTTTCATATAGATATCAGTATCAAGATCACCATATAAATAGGCCATAACAATGTCCATAAGATGCATATCAAGTCTTTCATGTATTGTAAGACTTATAAGGTATCGAACAGTTGTCGCATCCACTATAGGAGAATATGTTTGTTCATAATCAATACTAGGCCTTTGTGAAAATCCTTGTGCCACAAATCTCGTTTTATATCTTACATCTTTGTTATTCTCATTTCATTTTCCTACAAATACCCATTTGTATCCCTCAAGTTTAACACCTTTAGGTGTTCGAACAATTGGCCCGAAAACTTCACATTTATTAAGTGAATCTAATTTAGCTTGTATTGCATCTTTCCATTTCAGCCATTCACACCTATGTTGGCATTCTTCGATTGTTTTGGCTCTAGATCCTATTTTTCCTCCATAACATCGATTGCTACATTATAAGCAAAGATGTCGTCGACAACTATTTTCTTTCTATTCCATCTTTTTCCTACTACGGCATAATTTATTGAGATCTCTTCATTGTTATCATTTTCAGGTACCTAAACCTCTTCTGGAGATTTAATTTTTGTTATATCAACAAGCTCTTCAAGAGTTTATGCCTCTTCACTAGGGTCATCTTGTTGACTAGCTCCTTTTCATTTTCTAAGAATTTTTTCTTTGGAATTGATTGGTCTACCACGCTTCAGGCGTGTTTTAAACTCATTAGCTATAGCAAGAAGTCCTACAAGGACATCAATTCGAGCTGGTGCATTTGTAGCTGGTATATGTGATTTGGTTACTTTTTTAAGGCCAGTAAACGCATCAGGAAATTGATTTGCCATATTTTATAAACGTATTATTCTTTGTACTTCTTGTTCACATAGCATGGTCCGAGGATCTAGATGTGTTAAAGATGATGCATTCCACATAATTTATTTATCTAGCTGCTTTGCTTCTCCCCTTAATGTTGGAAAAATTATTTCATTAAAATGACAGTTTGCATACCGTGCTATAAACAAATCACTAGTCAACGGTTTAAGATATTTAATGATGGAAGCAGATTCAAATCCAACATATATTCCCAACCTTCTTTGAGATTCCATTTTAGTGCATTGTGGTGGAGCAATAGGAACGTAAACTACACATCCGAAAATTTTTGAATGAGAAATTTTTGGCTCCTGACCATAAGCCAATTGTAATGGGGAGAACTTATGATATGATGTTGGCCTAATGTGTATTAGTGCTGTTGCATGCAAAATAGCATGCCCCCAAGTTGAAATGGGGAGTTTTGTTTTCATAAGTAATTGTTTTGTTATTAACTGGAGACATTTAATAAATGTTTATGCAAGACCATTTTGTGTATATACATAGGCAACAGGTTTTTCAACGGTTATCTCAACTGACATACATTAATCAATAAAAACTTGGGATGTAAATTCACCAGCATTATCAAGATGTATAAACTTAATCAAATAATCCGGAAATTGTGCACATAATTTAATTATTTAAGCAAGCAATCTCACTGAGAAACTTAGGGAAAGAAGAGGAGAAAGAAGAAGAAAAAGAGAGTGAAGTCTGAATTATACAGTTTGATTATTCCGTCAAGCTAATGGGTATATATACTAGATGTAGAATACAAAATAGGAAGTAAAATCAAATACAAATAAGGAAGTAGAATAATATATTTACAGCAACATACTGATTCTTAGCCTAGAACTTAGCCTAAAATCATGCATCAATATCTCAACAATCTCAACACTCCCCCTCAAGCTGGAGCGTATATATCATATGCTCCTAACTTGTTACATATATATTCAATTCGTGGTTTTCGTAGAGCTTTAGTGAGAATGTCTGCCAATTGATCATTCGAATTCACAAAGTTCGTAACAATGCATCCGAATTCAATCTTCTGTCTGACAAAATGACAATTTATCTCAATGTGTTTTGTTCTTTCATGGAAGACTGGATTTGAAGCAATGTGTAGTTCTGCTTGATTATCACAAATCAATTTCATTGGACTAACATCTCCACACCTTAATTCTTCAAGTAATTGTTTTAACCAAACAAGTTCACAAGTAACTAAGGCCATGGCTCGATATTCTGCTTTTGCACTTGATCTTGCTACAACATCTTGCTTTTTGCTTTTCCATGATATTAGATTTCCTCCAATCAGGATACAATATCCTGAAGTGGATCGTTTATCTGAAGGAGAACTTGCCCAATCAGCATCTGAATACCCAATGATATGTGTATGTTCTCTGTCCTCATACAACAAACCCTGTCATGGAGATCCTTTTATATATCTAAGGATGCATATTACTGCATCCCAATGACTGTCGCATGGGGCTTGAAGGAATTGGCTGACCACACTTACTGCAAATGAAATATCTGGGCGAGTGATAGTGAGATAATTGAGTTTTCCCACCAATATTCGATATTGTCCAGGGTCTCTCAATGGCTCCCCCTGTCCTGGAATAAGTTTAACATTTGGATCCATAGAGGTTTCCACAGGTTTGCAATCCAACATTCCTGTCTCTTCCAAAATATCTAAGGCATATTTCCTCTGTGAAATGGCAATGCCTGTATTTGATTGTGCATCTCAATCTCCCCAAGTCTTTAGTTTGAAAATAACTGCAAAGATGTTGCTTGAGTTGAGCGATTCCTTCATGATCATCTCCTGTTATAGCAATGTCATCCACATATACTACTAAGTAAATACATTTATCATGAATTGTGTGACGATAAAACACCGAGTGATCTGTTTTGCTTCTATGCATTCTAAAGTTTTGAACAACAGTATTAAACCGTCAAAACCATGCCCTTGGAGATTGTTTCAAACCATGAAGAGACTTTCGTAGTCGACAAACCAACCCAGACTCCCCCTGAGCTTCAAAACCTGGTGGTTGCTCCATATAAACTTCTTCTGTCAATTCTCCATGTAAGAAGGCATTTTTAATGTCCAGTTGATGAATACTCCAATGGTGCATTGCAGCAAGAGAAATAAGGAGCCGAACAGAGGCAATCTTGGCAACTAGAGAAAAGGTATCCCCATAATCAAGGCCAGAAACCTGAGTGTACCCTTTAGCAACCAAACAAGCTTTCAAGCGATCGATTTTACCATTAGGGCCAACTTTCACTGTATAAATCCAACGACAACCAACTACAGATTTTCCAGATGGCAATGGAACCAGCTCCCAAGTATTATTAGCATAAATAGCATTCATTTCCTCAACCATAGCCTGTTGCCAACCTGGGTGTTCCTGTGCTTCACTAACAGTGTTCGGGATAGGAACAGTGGATAAATTGGATACAAATGCATAGTATGAAGGTGATAGACGATGATAGCTCAAGAAATTATAAATGGGATGAGGATTACGAGAAGAACGAATACCTTTTCTGATAGCAATAGGTGGAGTGGGTTCTTCTGTCTGAGACATGACCGGTGTTGGAGAAGTGGGTGGCGCAGAAGATGAGTCAAGTGGAGTATCTATCTGATCTGTACCTGCAAGAGGAACATCAAGACCATGCATAGAAGGTCTTCTAGAGTAGACTTGTAATGGTTTAGGTGATGGTGTGATAGAAATTGGAAAAATGGGAACTCAAAGAGTTTCTATTATACATCGTTGGTCTGTGGTTGGTGAAAAATAAGGGGATGTCTCAAGAAATGTTACATCTGCTGAGATAAAGTATTTATTAGTTGTTGGATCATAGCATTTGTAACCCTTTTGTAGGCGAGAATACCCTAAGAAGACACATTTAATAGATTTGGGATGAAGTTTATCCTTACCAGGGGTATGATTATGGACAAAACAAGTACACCCAAAAACACGAGCAGAGAGATGGTAAGAGGGTTGACTTAGGCATAAAATAGAATGAGGACTCTGGTTTTGCAAAATTGAGGAGGACATCCGATTAATTAGATAGCATGCAGTTAAGACAACATCCCCCCAAAAATGAAGTGAAACATTATGATGAATGAGCATGGTTCGGGTTGTTTCAATGAGATGTCTATTTTTCCGTTCAGCCACTCCATTTTGTTGAAGGTATAAGCACAAGATGTTTGGTGAATGATTCCCTGAGATGCCATGAATTCCTGAAAAGGATGAGACATATTTTCGTGCATTATCGCTACGCAAAATTTTAATAGAGATACCAAATTGATTTTGAATTTCAGCACAAAATTTTTTGAAAATAGTAAACAACTCAGATCTATGTTTTATTAGAAACAACCAAGTATAACGAGAATAATCATCAATAAAAGCAACAAAATAATGAAAACCCAAGTTTGTACCAATACGACTTGGACCCCATATATCTGAGTGAACAACATTAAACATAGATAAAGCTCTATTATTCAATCGCTTAGGAAAAGAACTACGAATATGTTTTCCAAGCTGACAAGACTCGCACTCAATAGAAGACAATGTTGAAAGACCAGGAACCATTTTCTGAAATTTGGTGAGACTAGGATGACCTAGGCGATTACGAAGAAGATCAACTGAAGGAGTAGAAGTAAAGGCAGTGGCAGGGCAGGAAAGATAATATAATCCATTTGACTCATGACCTTCGCCAATCATCTTCCCCGTACTTCGGTCCTGCACAGAAACAGAATTGGAATCAAATATTACTTTACAATTAAGATGTTTAGATATTTTACTAATGGAGATCAAATTGTAAGGACATTCTGGAGCATATAAGACAGAGACTAAGGGAATAGAAGAAAGGATTACTTTCTCCTACTCCTTTAATCAATGTTTGTGATCCATTAGCTAAGGTGATTGTAGAGGAAATGGATGGAGAGTGGAGAGTAGAGAAAAGGTTTTTATTACCAGATATATGATCAGAAGCACCAGAATCAAAGATCCAAGATTTACTAGGTGAAGTTTGTGTTAGACAAGCAAATGAATTACCCGATTGAGCAACAAAAACCATGGAAGATGACGACTGCTGTTTTGATGCTTGATACTGCAAATAATCAGTATAATCAGCCCCAGTCAATGTAACTGAATCATATCCCTGAGCTTGAGTGGTTGGCAAAGGAAGAATCCCATCTCCTCGAGACTGAGCCATATGAGCAGTAGATCGATTATTCTGATTATTCCTTGGAGGTCGACCATGAAGGGACCAACAAGTGTCACGAGTATGACCTTCCTTATCACAGTGAGTACAATGAAATTTGGATCCTTTCCCTTTCCATTTTCAATTATTTCCTTGATGGTTATTTCTCTGTATAGCTAGTTCAGATGACTCAATTTCAGGCTTAGTGGAGGAGATGCAAAGTAACCAAGCAAACACTTCATCGAGAGTAGGAATGACTGGACTAGCAAGAATTTGATCGCGTATTGAAGCCAAATCTCCCCGAAGCCCTATCAAGGCTAATACCATAAAGAATTTCTCTCTGATTTTCCTGTTCAGTGATACTTTCAGAAAACGGCATGAGAGAATTAAATTCATCTTTTAAAGTTTCAACTTGTCCCAAGTAGCTAGACATATCTTGAAAATTTTGCTATAAATGGACAAGGTCAGACATAACTTTATAAATATGTTGAATATCATTAGTATACAATGTTTTTGCCTTTGTCCAGACTTTGTAGCATGTTTTGCAAGATTGAAAAAGAGTCAATAATTTTGGATCCAAAGAATGCCACAACAAACTACATAATTGTGCATCAATCTTAATCCATGTGGCCATATTCTTGTCATCAATATCACTAGCAATTCTTTCTAAGTGATCACTATATTCTTGACCCATAAACCACAACTCAATAGATGCTGCCCATGAAACATAATTATCACTACCTTGTAGTTTAACTGTAGTGATTGTTGGAGGACTAGAAATAGATGAAATAAAAGGTTTTAGAGAACCTGAGATGTCAGACATGTTGAAGAGAGGTTGAAGAACCAGAGAAGATTGGGAAGAACGGGGCTACCTTTGAGTGCCGAAATATCGGAGAGGTCAGAACAGAAAACCGATGGTACCAATGGAATCGGGATGACTGGGCGAGTCTGCTGTAGGAAGTGCAGCTAAAAAGGTGGCCAGAATAGTGCTCACGCGCCGGCGCGTGTATGACCGACAGAACTTTGCAACGGCGCGTGTGGACTCATACACGGTTGTCTGGTGATGAAAATTTTCCGACCTGCTAGTCAGCATCCGTCGCTTCTAGGGATAGAAGCTGTGAGGCAAGAAGATGGTTGGACAAAAAATGGTTCGTGAACAGTAATGGAACAGTAACAGAAACAGTACAGAACAGTAACGGGACAGAAACTTTATGGCTCTGATACCATGAGAAACCTAGGGAAAGAAAAGGAGAAAGAAGAAGAAAAAGAGAGTGAAGTCTGAATTATACAGCTTGATTATTCCCTCAAGCTAATGGGTATATATACTAGATGTAGGATACAAAATAGGAAGTAAAATCAAATATAAATAAGGAAGTAGAATTATATATTTACAGCAACATACTGATTCTTAGCCTAGAACTTAGCCTAAAATTATGCATCAATATCTCAACAATCTCAATACTCACAAACACCAGGTTGCAAGTTGATAATAAACACACATGTGACCATCGTGTAGATGCATCTATCATTACCATAAAATATTTAAATGGTCCACATGGTGGATGAATGGGCCCACATATATCATCATGAATTCTTTCCAGAAATGCAGGGAATCTGACTTTTACTAATGAAGGTCGATAATTAATTTGCCTTGAGAATAAGCAACATATGAGAATTCATTGAATTGAAAAATCTTTTAGTTCTTTAAGGGATGTCCATTTGAATTCTCAATTATTCTACGCATCATTGTTGACCCGGGATGATTCAATCAGTCATACCAAACAGTAAAAATATTTTGATCAATGAATTTATGGTTCACTATTGCATATGCTTTGATTGTACTAATTCTTGTGTAGTAAAAACCAGAAGATAAAGCAGGTGACCTTTCCAAAATTCGTTTTTATTTGAGACTATTGATGTGATATAAAGATACTCTATATCATTGATTACAAGTCTCAATATGGTACCAATTACGACGTATATCTTTAAAACTTAGCAAATTCCTCTTTGATTTAGTAGATAATAAAACATTATCAATTATGAATTGTGTTCCATTACTTAAGAGGATATGAGCTCTTCCAGAGCCTTCTATCAAGTTTGCAAAACCTGATATTGTATTAACATTTACTTCCATCATAGTCAATTTAGAGAAATATTTTCTATTTCTCAATATAGTATGTGTCGTTGCACTATCTGCTAAGCATATATCTTCATCATTGTTCTCGAAAGTTCTCAATGAGTGAGGAAAATTCATATTTCTTAAGAGAAAAAAAATAAATTACAATAAGTAATTATAAAAATATAATATATTATTTGATAACAAAAACTTATAACAACCTTAAAAAAACATAATAAAAAAAATATTGCACTTAAACACAAATAAAATTATTGACATAAATTGTTTTTCATAATATGGATATTTCATTTTTTCGGACATTTTTGTGGATCAATCTTCTCATTATCTTGTTCGAAAAAGTCCTTAACATCTAAGTGCGTCTTGGCCAATTGGTCAAAAAACAAGTCATCATCTTGGTATGCAAAGTTTGCTTCTGTATTTCATGCTAAGTTTGCTTCAACATGTTGCTTTTTCTCCTTCAGGGAGGCTTGATATAAATCAACTAAATGTTTAGGCGTACGACATGTATGTGACCAATGACCTTTCATACTGCATCTAAAACATGAGTTTTCCTTTTTGTACTGTGGAGAATTTCTCTTTCCTTCTTTTTCATCTCTTTGTACATTTTTATAGAAATGACCAACATTTCCTTGCCTTTGGCCACGGCTGCGGCCACGACCACCACTATTAGACGTTGCATTCACTTCAGGGAGTGCAACAAAATCAATTGGATGAGATTCATGATTTTTCATCAAAAGTTCATTATTTTGTCTAGCCACAAGAAGACAAAAGATCAACTCATAACACTTTTTAAAGTCTTGTTCACGGTATTGCTACTGTAGGAGCATATTCGTGGCATGAAATGTAGAGAAAGTTTTCTCTAACATATCATTATCAGTAATACTTTCTTTGCATAATTTCAATTGAAAACTTATTTTAAACATTGTGGAGTTACACTCACTGATTTATAATCTTGTAGCCGCAAGTGCATTTAGTCATATCGAGTCTTTGGAAGGACGACAGTTTTTTGGTGATCATATCTTTCCTTCAAAATTGTTCCAAAGAACAAGATGATCTTTCATTGTTAGGTATTTAGATTTTAATCCCTTATGAAGATGATGACGAAGGAAAATCATAGCTTTAGCCTTATCTTGATTAGATGCTTCATTTCCTTTGATAGTATCACCAAGACCGTTCACATCTAGGTGAATTTCAACATCCAATATTCATGACAAATAATTTTTTTCACTAATGTCAAAAGCTATAAACTCTAATTTTGCAAGATTTGCTATTAATACTATTACAAAAAAAAATATTAATCAAATTAGAAAATAATATCATGTACATCTAATCATATTATTGATTAGCATGCTATGATTATATTTATATCGAATAGTTTGTATAAATAAATCAAATACAAATAATAATATTAAATAATATACATATCTATTTATAAATAGACATATTTAATTTAGTTTTACGTAATGTTAGAAAAAAATATTTCTAATTTAGTTTATATTAGATTTAATTTAGTTTATACCAAAGTATTTTCAAATTTTAACCATTTTGTTAGCAAATTCCGCAATGCCTAATTGCAAACACCAAAGATAATTTAGCCTTGTAGAGCTTGGGATTGTTATTAGGTATCCAAAAAGCAGATTTAAATTTTTTGATTTAATTGTTTGATTTTTTTTAATTTTTTATAAACTATTCTTCCCAAACTTGTTTGTGGAAAAAATATTTATTTACCTGTTCTCTCCAAAAACAGTTTTTAAAACTCAAAAAAATTAAAAATAAAAAAATTTCCCCAAAAGCACTTTTCCCAAATGAAACGGACCCGTAGAACAATCTTATCTTGAGACAATAAAAAAAGATCTATGCTAAATAGAGGTGCTGAAGACTTGATAAAATTTTGTGCTTTCAACGGTCAATATAAAGATACTATCCCATAGTGCATTTCTGGTAACCCTGTTCCCTCTGTACTATGCCAATTAATTATGCATGATATTGGAAATTAGCAAGTGGTTGATGTTATTTGAGAAGTGCTAGCTACCTTTTCTGTCACCTTCTCCATTGTTTTGATGACATTTCACAATTTGTCATGTTTTGCAACCTGTATAATACAGAGACGTATCATCAGAACAATGTAGAAGGTAAAAGAGAAGGTGGAAAAATGAATGTAGCTAAGACCCCTCATGTCTTTTAACGTTTTGGGAAATTCACCCATTTCCTATTAAGCTGAATATGAGAGAAGTTCTTACAATGTGCAAGGGTTTCTTCTCTTTTAATATTATTTGTTCTTGCTCCTCTTGTTTACAATGTTTAAATGTTGAACATAGATTGTACTGCATCTTATGATGACTGAAAATTGGGTATGTAGTTATACTTTAAGTGTGCTCGTGCACATGAGAGAGAGAGAGAGAGAGAGAGAGTGTGTGTGTTTGTGGCTCAAGTCAGTGTAAAAATCTGTGCAAGTTTTAGAAAAAGGTAGAGTTCATATCTGATAATACCAAATGGATGGTGCCTTCTACATTTATTTTCACTAGTTGTCTTTTAGAAATTTGGTTATTAAGTGGGGATGAACCATTATACTGTATGAGAATGCCTATGAATAATTTCACCATTGTGTTGCAGGAAAGATGTGCAGCTGCTGATAATATATCTCTTGTTGCTCGAATATTGCACAGATCCAAAGCCCATCTTCAGTCGATGCTTCTCCAAAACAATCCAGCTATAGTGGAGGATTTCTATACACATCTGGTACATGTCTTGTTACTGTTTCTTGGGGCGTTTTGGTACCAGCCTTAGTAATTTCGATTTTGGGATCTTGCAAATATTGGTTCAGACACATTATTCATGTAGAAAGAATTCAAGGAGGATTTCACGGGTCTATATGGCAATTTAATAGTTGGTCACTTGTAGGGTTGTTGACAGTGATGAAAAAATGAAAATCTGCAACTATAGCCACACGCTTATGTGTGAGATCATGATGCTTGCGAATACACAAGCAGTTTGATTAACCCTGAACTTTATCATTACATCTCTCCATCCATTTAACAACTTATTTACTTGATTAACAAAGGCATGTTCTTTTCTCCATCACTAAATTTAGCAAATAATGTAGTCCAACAATAAAACATGTATACAAGCATCTTCTGCATCCTTTCCTTCTCTTAATTAGTTTAACCATTTGATATTTGGATTTTTTTTCTTTATATATTTCTTCTTGTTGATTTATTTTCATATTTTCTAGTGAAAGGAATTTCTCATTTTTGGTAATGTTCTTCTGAAATTCCTTAAATTTTGTTAGAAACTTCTACATTCTGTGGCTAATTATGTTTAACAGGTGGATTCTGTAGCGGATCTTACTGAGATCATACATAGATCGACTGCAAGACTACTTTTACATATTGATGGGTAGGCTCATAAAATACTTGCCTTGTTTATATTTAGGCTCCTTTTATCCAGTTTCATATACTTGTAAAAACTGCTTTCTGGCACTTTCTTTTTTTTTACCTTTTTTTTAAGAAGCAAATCAAATCTAAAACTCCAAGTGCAAACATGGCTTTCACCCATCTGTCCAACACATATTTAACTTTTAGAGGGTAATAGGAACTAACAACAACACACAGATTCAATGAAGGAAAATCAGACTCTTAACACAATGGAATGAAAGAAATATGAGCTGATTCTGTTCAACCACTCTCGACATTCACAATCACTGCCCTCCTTGATTTCTAGAGAAAAAAAAAAGGATAAAACAAGAGCTTAAAGACAAAGATAAAGAAGGAAAAGGACAGCGTATCTGATAGTGCAACCACTCTTAGACCCGGGGACAAAATATCCCCCTCTCCAGCCTGCACCAGAGACCCCAAAAAAACTACCCCAAATCTCTACATGCCCTGCTCCACTACACCACCTTTTTATAACACGTGTCCAGCTCTTTTCCTTCTTGAGTACACATTCCAAGTGCTGGGTTTAGGTGTGTGAGAGTCCACTTCCTTTCCCATGTTGCTCTTTTGTATCACTTCTCTATCATTGCCTCTCCCTTCGGTAACAGTCTTGTCCTCAAGAATGAACATAGGAAATTGGCTTTGGATAGTAAGTTCATCCTCCCAAGTTGACTCATCCACTGGTTTGTCTTGCCATTGTATCAGGAGTTGCGGGACTGATTCTCCAGATTGCTTGAGGACTCGGGAGGCTAACACCTTGAGTGGTACAAAGCATCAAGGACCTCTATGGCTAGTTTGTTCGGTAGGTCAGCCTCAATTTTTTTGGTAACCACCGCCCTTTTAAGCAATGACACATGAAACACTGGGGGGATTTTGGAGGCAGCCGACAACTTCAACTTGTAGGCTATTGTGCCATTTTATCTTCAATCTGGAAGGGACTGTAGTAGCGAGGAGACAGTTTTTGGTTGATTCGCTGCACTATGGACTGTTGGCGATGAGGCCTTAATTTGAGGTATACCCAATCTCCAATTTCAAAAGCAACATCTCTCCTATGCTTGTTTGCAGCCTTTTTCATCTCATTTTGCGCCTTCAAGAGATGGAACTTCAGTTGTCGAATTGCCTCATCTCTATCCTGGAGTTCTTTGACCACCAGCTCCACTTTAATCTCTCCTGGCTTGTATTATACCACTGAAGGTGGCTTTCTGCCATAAACCTCTTCAAAAGGCGTAGTTCCCGTGGAGACATGGAAACTTGTGTTGTACCAAAATTCTGCCCAGGGGATCCATGTAGACCAATGGTGGGGCTGTTCTATGGCAAAGCACCTCAAGTATGTCTCTAAACAACGGTTCACTACCTTGGTCTGACCATCTATCTCCGAATGGTAAGAAGAATTCATATGCAACACTGTCCCCTGCATCCGAAACAACTCTTACCAAAATTTGCTCATAAAGAGAGGGTCTCTGTCGCTCAAAATGGTCTTGAGCAGTCCATGATGTCGAACAATTTCTTTCACAAATAGTTCAGCAATATGGCAAGCTGTATAGGGGCGTTTTAGCACAATAAAATGACCATATTTAGGGAGCCTATTGACCACCATTAGAATGGTATTGAACCCTCTAGACTTGGGTAGTCCGGAAATGAAATTCATGGATATCTCTTCCCAAACAGCTTCTGGAATATTAAGTGGTTGCAGTAAGTCTCTAGGGGCTAAAGTGCTTGCTTTGCTTTGCTGACAAATATCACACTCTTGCACAAATTTTTTACCATGGAACTCATACCCATCCAATAGAGATTTGCTGCCAGCTGTCGATAGGTGCGGTAGTACCTTGAATGACCACCACTTTGAGTGCTATGAAATTCTTGTATAACTTTGGAATCAGGGGGCAATTACCTGATATAATAAGCCTACCCTTATAATAAAGAATCCCATCCTGTAGAGTGAAACCAAGCCGAGAAGAATGGTCTTCACACAAATCAGTCTTTATTTTCTGCAAGAAAGAATCTTGATCTACCTTGGCCAATAGCTTATGACTTTCAACCCAAATAGGAGAAAACATCATAGAGCTATACTCACCACTTTCCCTCCTTGATAAGGCATCAGCTGCCCTATTGTTGCTTCCCAGTTTGTAGCAAATCTCGAAATTGTATACCAACAACTTAGCCACCCAGTTTTGCTGATCTGGGGTAGTGATTCGTTGTTGAAGAAGATATTTGAGACTCTTTTGGTCTGAATACACCTTGAAAGGAACCCCCAGCAAGTATGGCCTCCAATGCTACACAGCCAGAGCCAATGCCATTATCTCTCTCTCATAAACCGATTTAGCCAGATTTCTTTCGAAAAGAGCCTTACTGTAATAAGCAATTGGATGATGGTTTTGCATCAAAACAGCTCTCATCACACTCTACTTCGAATGGCTTTGAGAAGTCAGGAAGTTGTAGTACAGGTGCATTAACCAAAGCCCTTTTAAGCTGCTCAAAAGCTGTCTCTGCCTCGTTCCCCCATTGGAAGCTGTCCTTTTTGGTTAAATCTGTCAAAAGTCTAGCAATGTTGCCATAGCCTTGAATGAACTTCCTGTAGTAACCAATTAATCCCTAAACTCCCTTGACGTTATGGGGAACCAACCAGTCTTGAACTACCTTGATCTTGTTTAGCTCCATAGCAACTCCTTGTTTGCTGATGCGATGTCCCAAGTAATTAACAGTTGTTCGTCCAAAAGAACATTTTTTTCTGTTGAGATAAAATTGATTACCCCGTAGGATGCCCAACACTGTATTGAGACGTTGCAAATGCTCCTCCCATCCAGCGTTGTAAATCAAGATATCGACAAAAAAAACTAGGACACATTTCCTAAAAAATGGTTGAAAGACATCATTCATGACTGCTTGGAATGTTGAAGGCGCATTAGTGAGGCCGAAATGCATGACTAAAAACTCGTAATGCCCATTGCAAGTTCTAAAAGTTGTCTTCTCAATATCAGACTCTCATCTGAATCTAGTGGAATCCCAACATTAAGTCCAATTTGGTGAAATAACCGGCACTATGAAGCTCATCAATCAATTAATCCACAATTGGGATCGGGTATTTTTCTAGCATAGTTACCTTATTGAGAGCCTTATAGTCTATGCACATTCACCCGGTCCCATCTTTCTTCCTAACCAAAATGATAGGGCTGGAAAAAGCACTCCTGTTGGGCCGAATGATCCCTTTTTCTAAGAATTACTTTACCTACCATTTGATTTCTTCTTTCTATACATGAGGATAACGATAAGGATGCACGTTGATTGGCCTTTGAGATGTAAAGAGGTTTATCACATGGTCATGATTCCTTTTGGGTGGCAACCCTTGTGGCTCTTGAAAAATTTCTTCGAACCTTCCCAAAACCTCATCTAACTATTGTTGTTGAGGGGATGTGAGCTGCTGTTCATTGACTTCAACCTCCATAAAATTGCCCTTTCTCTCTTTGGATTCCCCTCCTATTTCCATGCTTTCATAACCATTCTTGAAGGGAGGTTGGCTGATTTTTGGCTTGTGCATGGCCCCGCAACTCTATTTGTTGCCCGAGATGGGAGAATCGCATGGTTTGAGCCTCCCAATTGTGTACCACATCACCCAAAGTCTTTAACCACTCTATTCCAAGTTTCATATCTAAGTTTCCCAAATCAAAAATTAGTGCAGTCTAAGGAAAAAGAGAATTTTCCCTATTGTAGTCCAATTTCCTCACATTTCCCGGTCACCCACGCCTTATGCCCGCCCCCAACTTGATACTGATCCCATCAAATTTCTTGTGAGACAAACCCAAGGCCGTAACCACCTTCCTAGAGACAAAATTGTGTGGCTCCGCTGTCTATCAAAATCTGAATAGGGATTTCCTGGACAGTTCCTTGTAATTTCAGAGTCCTTGGGCCTGATTGAAGTCAGTTTAGGGTAGCCATGCCATTCACCTCAAGAGTGCAGCATTCTCCTCCCTTTGGAGTAGGCTCGATTGTCTCCTCTTGCTCCGGCCAAGAAATTCATTCTTCGTCTGATTCCTCATCATGGCTGAGTAAGAGAACCCTGAGTTTTCCAGCTGTGCATTTGTGCTGGGGAGAATACGCTTGCCCACACTTAAAACACAACCCTTTCTAGCGCCGCTCCTCCAGTTCACTATGGGAAAGATGGTTGAGCCCTCGGTTTCTTCCTGCTTGGGGAGAACAAAGATTTGTTGGCAAGCCATTTCCCCAATTATGGTTTGTGGATTGAGAGCTAGGCCGAGATTCAACCGTGGGCCGTATGTCCAAGCTCGGTTGATGACTAAATGAACAAGGCCCAGGTCCAAGCCCAGCCCGAGACCAACTTCTACCCTATTTGCCTCAATCTTGTTACGATTTCCAGCAGCTCTCGTTGTCCCCTTTCTCCCAAGAGCCGTTTACACATTTCTTGCCATCGGCGTTCAGTCGTGTCTCAAGTGACGAGCCGAACCCAGTTCTCGATGTCATCTTGGAGCCCGCTCATGAAATATCCCAAGTATAGGGCTTCTAATTCTCGGGGTATCATAGACGCAATAAGCTTAAACTCGTTGATATAGTCGTCAACACTTCCTTTCTCATGTAAGGTAGCCAGTTGTTCATAAGGACTGCAATCATCAGCATCTATGAACCTATTCATCTGTTCTTGCTTGAACTTATTCCACCTAAGTTCTTGTTGTAGCTCCCTGACCTTTGTGAACCAGTGAACATTTACCCCTTCCACACATACATGAGCTAGAGGCACTTTTTGGTGTTCCGGAACCCCATGTATCTGAAAATAAGTTTATGCTCAAGTGAGCCAACCCCGGGGATCATTTCCATTAAAGGTGGGAAGCTTCACTTTCTTGGTCATATCTGAAAGTTCCCCTAAGTGCACTTCTCTCCCAAAGCCTGGAGGGTATCCATCGGCATGTATAGGTGGGTTGGGAACTGATTGATTAGTTATGCTTGGGGATTCCATAGCCTGCTCCAGGATACCCCGCTCTTCATCCATCATGGGCTGCTTTTCCACTTTCATCATAATGTAAAACCACCCCTTGAAAACTTTCTTGACTTTCTTGGATGGCTGTTACCTGTTGAACAAGTTTTTCAATCTGCTCTTCCTGGGCATCGAGTCTAGCTTGAGTCCTTGTCTCCATCACAGCATCATTCTTCCCCATCTTCATCCAGCAGGTCGGACCAATAATAGGAACTAACAATAACACACAGATTCAATGAAGGAAAATCAGACTCTTAACACAATGAAATGAAAGAAATATGAGCTGATTCTGTTCAACCACTCTCAACATTCACAATCACTGCCCTCCTTGATTTCTAGAGAAAAAAAAAAAGCAAAAGGATAAAACAAGAAATTCAAGACAAAGATAAAGAAGGAAAAGGACAGCGTATCTGATAGTGCAACCACTCTCAGACCCGGGGACAGAATATCGCCCTCTCCAGCCTGCACCAGAGAAGCCCAAAAAAAACTACCCCAAATCTCTGCATGCCCTGCTCCACTACACCTCCCCCTTTTTGTAACAGAATCATCCTACATGTCCAGCTCTTTTCCTTCTTGAGTACACATTCCAAGTGCTGGGTTTAGGTTTGTGAGAGTCTACTTCCTTTCCCATGTTGCTCTTTTGTATCACTTCTCTATCAGAGGATCAGACCTTAACTTAAACAGATGTAAATGAAACCCCCAGCTGATTTGCTTTCTATATTTAAGCACTGACAGTTAACTTTCTAAAGTGAAGCCCCAATTCATTGGCCTTCTGTGATGGTATGTTGCATCTGGACGTTATTTCCTCGTTGATTTTTTTTGGGATACTATGTTTTATGTGATGGAAGAGCTAATGTATTGTTATGCTGGGCTCTTCTCTTATATTAATATAGAACTAATTTTTGTTACAAACCTCTCTTTGCAGGTACGTTGACCGGATTGCTAATGCTAAATGGGAAGTAAAAGAGCTTGGACTAGAGCATAATGGGTTTGTCTCAGTGCTTTCATTAATTTATATATAGCTAGTTTATGACTTCCTAAGATTCAAATGTTCACCATTACATGATTTGTATATCAAAGATATGCTTGTTATGATTTTGGATAGCATGCTTGGGAGGAAACTATAGCATGTGGGTGATTTGTCAATGTTTAATGAGGAACAGAGTCTTGTAATTGGATAAAATATGATTTTATGGGCCAGCATGTAATACATGTATCCCTAGCCATGGTTCTTTGGTTTCATTAGGGATACATGTATTACATGCTGGCCCATAAAATCATATTTCATTAGCTATATATAAATTGTCCATGTTGAACCAAAATCAGTGCCTCAATCTGTTCCCAACAATTTGAGAGTTTATTATGTATTTCTCACTGCTGATTTTGCTTTTCTTTGGGCCAAAGTTTATATCACATGATAGTTTATGAGATTAGACATTTTTCTGATAACTTTAATTGTAAAGCATCTGTTGAGTGCTGTTTACATTAACGCCATATCTTTTCATGTTTGTCTAACTTAAATCAACTGGTTTTCAATCATATTATTTCTAGATTCCTGCATGCTGCAAGCAAGTTTGGAAACTAATTAACTATGTAAATGTACTACTATTATTTGACAGCTTTAATTGTATTGACAGGTACGTTGACTTATTGTTGGGAGAATTTAAGCACTATAAAACAAGGCTTGCTCATGGGGGAATTCACAAGGAGGTAATGACTGGCTCTGCAACTATACAGGCACTGTCCTGTCAAATTTTGATGAGGAATTCAGACTAATTTGTCCTTGTTAATGTGTTATTGTCATTTTCAATATATTAACATCTAAAGATTGCACATTGCTTTCTTGATTATACAGATATCTGGAAGTGTGAAAACAATCACTCGTAGGTAGATATATGATGGATAGATGTTAACCTGGCTGATTTGCTGGTTGTAATAGTGCAGATTTCAGTCACCAAGATAATTATTTTGAAATCTTTTTCAACCCATTGACATGTTTATACCATTTCGCAGTTCTGCTATATGTGATTGTTGCTAACATCCAATTTAGAATATATCATATTTTTCAGCATGTTTTAATAAACTGTAGCAATGAAGTACCATGTAATCTTTGATAATGCATTTAGGGGATATATACTCACAACTCGCCAGTTCATATCCCACGAAATCATGTGTATGAGAAATTGTTGTCTTACTTAGGCAACTTAAATTTTATTACATTAAATTCATGCATGTTGAGTGTATGTTCAACTTGTATAGTATGAATAAATCATGTTTAGCGAATGACTAACATATTTGAACTACATTTCTCCTCAGGTTCAAGACCTTCTTTTAGAATATGGTCTTGAAATCGTGGTTGAAACGCTTATTGAAGGTCTATCACGTATCAAAAAGTGTACTGATGAAGGCCGGGCTCTCATGTCCTTGGATCTTCAGGTTGTCTTCTATCTTTTGCCTCTTGAACTTTAAATTAAACTTATGTGCTTTCTGATTTTCTTGTTTCTTCCCCTGCTCATTTTGCAACTTGTTAAAATGCTGATTATTCATTTCAGGTTTTGATAAATGGCCTCCAACATTTTGTCTCTGTTGATGTGAAGCCCAAGATGCAAATAGTTGAAGCTTTCATTAAGGTGTAGTAGAATTTGTAGGCGAGCATGCATTTAATGTAATGTTTTTTGCCTCACTCTTGGGAATATTTAGGTAGTAATAAATACTAGAAACACTGGAAAAAAAATAATCAAAAGAAAACAATGAGAAAGCTTGACCTGCTTAAGAAAAAAGAAAAAAGGCCTATTGAATGTTATTCGCCATCATGTTTATTAATTGGAGTTCTCCCTCTTTCTCAACTCAAACAGGCTTACTACCTTCCAGAAACTGAGTATGTGCATTGGGCCCGCGCTCACCCAGTAAGGCAGCTTTGTACTCTGAAATGTTACATATTATTGATATGATTGGTCAGGTTATATTCTGAAAATGAGTGCCCTTTTTGCTGTAGGAGTACACTAAAAGTCAAATTGTTGGGTTGGTAAACCTTGTTGCTACCATGAAAGGTTGGAAGAGGAAAACTAGGTTGGAAGTGTTAGAAAATATCGAATGAGCTGGTAATGTACCCACAAGAATCCTTATTAGGCTTCAGGTATATAAAAAATTTCACTGTTTTTTTTTTGGGGGTTTCATTTTATGAGTGATGTATATCGGATAGATTTTCATCTGCCTTAATTATGTAAGGTTGTATATTCTGTAATATATATGGTTTTCCCTATGTGGGAATGTCAAATGTAATTTTGGATCACATCTCAATGTGATATATAATGAGTTTATAGGAAAGTTTCCATTCCAAAATTTACGGCCACAAATGTATTATCAAAGTGCAGTTTTTGTATTACAAATAATTTTAAGGTAAATTTTATTTGCAATTGAATTGTACTTCTGTGAATTTCATTGTTGTTTTTTTTCCAATTAAGTAGTTAATTATTATGATAATTAATTGTATGTATACAAATATTTTCAAAAATTGTTAGATGATAATACCCATTTTTTTCTCTCTCAAAGGGAAAGGGAGAGGTATGTGCATTTTGGAAAAAAAAATGTTTAATAAAAATTGCCTTAATGTCAAGGGAGATGGAGAATCCACCCCTTACCCTATGTTTGGATAGAAAGAAAATATGGAGGGAGGAAAAATAAAGGTGTAAAAAAAGGAAATATTTCACTTTACAATGTTTGGAAAGAAAAATGAAGAGAGAAGAGAAAGCATGTTATATTTTTTTTCTCAAAAATGGAGAGAAAGCATGAAAATATGGAAAAAAATAAAAATGATTTTTTTATTTTTAGTTATTAACTTTTGACTAAGGATAAAAATGTTATATTTTTCTCTCTCTATTCTTATTATATTTCGAACGGAAAATAAGGAAGAAAATAAAATTTATTTTTCTTCTATTTTTCCTTACTCAGGTGAAGGTTCTCAAATATAGTGTTAATGTCATATAGAGGTTGTTTTCTTTGCTTTTCCTTTATCAGAATTATATCAGCTACAGGTGAAGATTAACTGAACGCCGTAAATCACCTTTAAAAAAATAATAATAAAATTGAAACTTGTGTTCTGAAGTCCAAGATAATCAAGTAGAAGTTCAATGAGTTCAGATAGATTATTTTACAAGATTTCATTATGTATCTTTGTCAATTATTTACTCTTTTAGGTATTGCAAAGAAAAAAAAAAGGAAGGGTTCAGAGCTTGGAAAGAGCCCAGCAAAGCTGTATGCAATTAAATTAATTTTGTACTTTTTGCCTAGTCTTTTGTCCAAATGTGAAAATGCTGCTGTACAATCAACTTTCTAAATTCAGGAAAATTCTTAGAGAGAGTTGGTTCACATTCCCCATTTTGGATAAGTAACTTATTATCATATTTAAAGAGAAATGTTCATAATCAGTTTCATACATAAAAAAATAATAAGAAGAAGAACTAATATTTTTTATGCAGCAGTATATTATCGATTCAATTCATGAATAAATATATAATTCTAATTTATCTAAAAACAATATTCCCGAATCAATTGGTACTACAAAATTGATGTGGGTTTGAGGTATATTTGGAAGAAAAAATTGAAATGAGGGAATTTATTTTCTATGAAGCAACATAATTTAATAACTTTCCAGTCTTACTCTTAGTAACTCTATTCTCTCTGCGTTTGATGAAAGAAAATAAAAATAAAAAAGAAAGGAAATTCTGCTCTCTCTGAAGGAATTGAAGTTGTGTTGTGTGTTTCACTTTGAATAATGTCTGTCTAATTCAATAGTATTTACCAATGCAATTTTGCTGGTGACTGTGTTATGGCATGTACCATCTTTAATGCCGTGCACGGTCGATCCACTGCTACCTGCACAGTATATATATAATAAGATTAAAATATATATTTATAAAGAGCTGAATGATAAAACACTCTTCTTTTTTCAATATTTTCTAACAAAAGAAAAAAAAATATTTTTAAAAATTTTTTTCCTTAAAAACTAATTAAGAGATGAGTATTGGAGAAGCGTTGAAAAAATAAACATCACAGTTAATATGAATAGAAATTTTTAAAAAAAAATTGTCCTTTTTGTCTTTTTCACTTGCAACATCAGGTTATCCTTGTTATCATCAGCTCTACTTGGGTTAATAGACCTCAAAGAATTTAGGTATGTAGAATATTTTTTCAATGCTTTTTCTGAATTGCGTTTAATTGAAGATTTAGATTCTGCAAAGGAGGAGGAATCAGTTCCTAAATATAGACCAAGTCAATAATATACTGTAATGCAAAAGAATGATTTTTGCTTCAAAAATGCAAAGTTATTCATAATTTTTTTAAAATATATGATAATAAATTATTTACTTGATCTATGAATAAAAATGTGTACAAAAGTAGATAAGAACATTTAATCTTAAACTGTATTATTAATTACAAACTATAATCTTAATTACCTGTTTGCAATCTTTAAAGCATTATTGTCAAGCCGTGACACATCTTTCAAAAGAGGACCCCAAGAAAGCTACAACTTTAAAATGAAAATGAAATTGAAAATTCATAATCATGAATAATCCTTGCTACAAAAGAAAGCCAAGAAAAGAAAGAAAAATAAAAAAGCAATTTTAAATAAGATAATTTGCCACATAATCTTCAGGAGAGATCCAAATATCACCTAATGCCACTCCTAAATAACCAGAAATTCTTTAATCAAATGCAAAAGAAAAAATTATAAATGCTCCCCACAAAAATAAATAAATAAATTGTACATTTTGAAAATTATCTTACCTCCAAGTTTAAGCTTCAAACTCCCTGCTTCAATGGCTTTATGAGCTGATAATGCAAGAGTTACTGCAAATTTGCCTCCTTAAGATTCTGCTACAATGTAAAGGGGATTCTTTTGAATATTCTTTTTTCTGTTGAAAAGCTTCTGCAGTAATACAGTTAAATCAGTTGCTGCCTCTTCATCAGTTTTCACCCACAGATTAATGTCCTCCACAAAACTATATCCTGTTCCAACTGGACTGTCCTGTATTTTTTTTTAAGTGAAAAAACAAAATCCCATTAGAATCCAAAAGGAAAAAGTTCATTAATTCTTTATTAATTATCATTAATGCCTATTATTAACTGAAAATCCTATTGTAATTAAAAAAGATGCCAAGAAAATGAGCCCAGAAGTTTCACTTACCACAAACAAGAGATCAGCTACTTGAAGCCATGTGGAATATCTTGGTTTCAAATCACTGTCTAATGGCCCAACCTCTTGAAAATTCCCTATACCAACACCTGATGCACCCTATAATCACCAAACCCAGAAAAAAAAAGGAAAAAAATGTCAAATTCAATCTTAATAATGAATTATAAACAAAATAAACTTCTGGGTTTTCATTTTCTAAACTATATAAGTAAAAATATTCATGGTTTTCATAAAATACTCACAGGTCCTCCTTGTAGCCAGAGAATAATAGGCCATGGCTTGGTGGAATTCTCAACTCTCTGAGGACTTCTATAAAGCCACCAAAACATGTGTGCTTCTGTTTTTAATGAGGAAAAAAAATAGAAAAATGAATTTCATAACTATTCTTGAGAAAAGAAAATGGAGATAACTAAAAAAGAAAAAGAAAAATTGCTCACTGGGTCTGACTTCAACATATCCCCATTCTTATAATTTATCTTCTCTTTTTGGTAATTTGGAAATTGATATTCCTCCTTCAAGAATAGAAAAGAAGAAGAAAACCCAGAGAAGACTGTTTCCCATAGATAGCCACTTCACAGCTTCAACAGAATCAAGAAGCTATAAGTGAGAAAGTGCACATGGCTTGTTTACAAATTACAGATTCATGAATTATCATTCAATAACTTTTAAAAAATTAGTTTCTATTTCTGACATTATTTGATTTAAAAAACAAAAAAAAAAAAAGAAACGTCTGCTAATAAATTTTAAGGTAATGATGATAATAATATTCGTCCAAAGAGAGCATAAATAATTATGGTATTTGAGAGAAAGTAGTAGTGTAACCTTGCTGGTATGTTTTCCAAAAAGTAGATATATCGTATTGATGTAATTAATATTTGTATTAATTTTTTTAATTTGTATTCAATTTTTTTATTGTGATATTATAAATGAATTGATCTGTTTAATATATTGGTTAATAATATATTAAATTATATAAAATAATATTATTTTAAATAATTTATTATTTTTTTACTCTTAAATTTGAGTATATATTATTTAATTATTGTAAAAATATATATCTAATTGTTAAATAATTATAATAATATAGATATTTTATATTAAGATAATTTTCTAAAATAAATATATTGTAATAGTGTTAATTTATGTCAAGAATCTCAATCTACCCTATATCTATCACGTTATCATAGTCACAAATTTTGACAGCACTACCTAAAAGTTGTCTATTGTACTTATAGCCACAAAACCCAAAATGTTGTAAATAGGGGCTTAGAAATTTCATAATTAATATAGTTAAATTAAAAAGAATTATTAACTGATCCAAATTATCATCCTTTGTTTTCCTAAGAGAACCATGATATTATCTAATCTCAATTTATAAGTAGAAATAATTCTTATTTGACAAAAAGAGTTTTTTTTTACAAAAACTTATTTTGATAAGAGTTTGCCAATTCATGACAAATTCAAATTATAGAAATCTAACTGGATTACAAGCTTATAAATTTGAAAATGATTACAATCTCATCTTTAAATATCTAACTAATCAAGCTTTTTTTTATTATATTTTTATCTATCCTAATAATAGAAGAGTTTAGATGTAATTGAATTTACTGTACTCATCTATAATTATCAGCAAATTATTACATGTACATAAATATAAAGGGATTTACCTGTTTAAATCATATATATATGAATCAAATCAATAGTGGATTGACTTTTGAAAAAAGGAAGAAATAGAAAAAACATAAGATTTGAAAAAAAAAAAAATTAGTAGCACATGGTGGGTCTTTGGTGCTGTAACAGCTGAATATATGTCTGGTTGGTTTTGGATTATAGAGACTTGTTTTAAACTTTTATCCCAAAAAAAAAAAAGGCAGATTTGTTGCATTTTGCTCTGTGAAAATTCTTTCTAGGTTATGATTATGTCTTTTTCCTTTTTAGCTTCTCAAGAAATTCCCATTAAAAAAATAAAAAGGGAAAGGGCCCTTTTTATTGGATTGACATATTCAAAACTCAAAAGTGAAAAATGGGTTTGTGCTCTTATGGTCTTCCAATTTGTTTCCAAACTTTTCCATTATAAAAGTGGCCAATTTCATCTGTTATTTAAAAAAATTAAAATATTGTCAATTTACTTACTTGGAAGTTTGGTGAGTTCAGTGCTTCAGTATGGTTTATTTTTATAGAATGGATGGATAATAATAAAAATTATCTTTTAAATTTTCTTGGGATGGCCTTTTCATGCAAAATTCTCTTAGTGAGCAATTTTTATTTTGCCGCCATTTTATTTCATTTTATTTTCAATATATATTTTTACATTCTAAATAGGCCTATAATTTCTAATCCTATCTAAACTCTGATAAAATCCGAAAATTATTTAAATTTAGCCTTAAAAAAAAGAATTTATCTGTCCGATTAGCCCAATCTGAGATTCAAAATGATTTCATTTCGAATTCTTCCCATCGACCGGATTACCAAGTCCAATATTAAAACTTAATATATGGTTAATTATAACATTAAAATTTATGATGTATAAGAATTTCAAACATAAAAATATAATTTTAAAGATGAAATGCAATAAACAAGTTATAATTTAAAAACTTCCATAATAATTATATTCAAAATTTGATTTTAAAGCAATAATTATCACCCAAAAACAAATTCGAGCAAAATTCACACTGTAAGGGTGTGCAATCCAACTCAAATCAAACTGAATTATTTTAAAGAAATGACAACCGAACCGAATTAAAGTAATTAACAGTTTAGCTTGATTTTTGTAAGTTCAATTTGACAAAATAACAAAGAAATTTAGTTAAAATCGATAGTACTGAACCAAAAAATAATATATTAACTCTTACTGATAGTAAAAATCAAACCGAACCGGATTAAATAATTGTTTACTGTGTAACAAATAAAAAATGAATCACAGCAAATGGAGTTGGGAAACTGTTGAAAAGCAGTGGTCATGATTGGTTTTTTTTTCCAATTCCGTACTAGTTTTTGCTTGTTGGTTTGGTTCAGCTTTTATGTATAATACTACTCTCTCTCACCCATCTTAATTTTTGTTTTTTGTTTTTCTCTATTTTACTTGAGTAAGCTACCGAAGAAGTTGCTGCCGCCGGTGATTGTGTAATTGCCCCCACCATGTCTAATGCTATGCAAGGTTGGTCTACTGGTACCTGCAAAATCATAATAATAATAATAATAATAATAATAAGAATAATAATATATTTCCAATCACTACCAACTCTTTTTTATATGATGAAATAGATTTTCTGTGTCAAAAATTTTCAGGCTCGAGTTTTGCTCGTATAATTGATATTTGGCGATTTTTTATGATGGTTTTAAATATTAGTTTCACTGTATAATGGTATCGATTTGAATTACATTATATTATATTAAATTGTATCTTCTATGAGACACCATAAATTTTAAAAAATAACTAATAAGACTATCCAAATTAAAAAAAATAAGTAATAAAATTTAATATATAATATATTAAGTTAATAAATATTTAAATAAATATTATTTTTATTTAAAAATATAAATTTCAGTACTATTAAATCAAATAATTTTATTATAAAATAATATAATAATTTTTTTAAGAAAATAGATATTTTATTGAATATGAGAAAAAAAATTACATTTTTTTAGAAGAGAAATACAATGAAAAAAATCACTTATATAACTAAAAAATATAATATTAAATTAAAAATTACAGTTATAAAAATACATGTAATAGTTAATTTAGTTTAAAGTAGCCAAAATCAACATATTAAGTGTAAAAATTTAAATATATATATTACAAGCAAAAAATTGATTACACATTATAACTAATATAATATTTTTCTAAAATTAAAAGAATAGAAAAAAATATATTCGTTTAGACGGTTTTACAAAAATTAGCATCTATAATTTAAATTAGTAATATTTAAATAAATTTTAATTTTTTGAACTGTTATATAATATTTATTTCGGTTTATATCGTTTGTATCTCTCATAACAAACAATACAATAATATTATATTAGGTATCAATTACGTATTTTATGAAAATATTAGGCGATACACAAAGTATGGAATGATATTTAAAAACTTATTTCTGATATATATTGCTTCACTCACAAAATATTATTAGTACTTTCACCGTTAACAAAAAATAATATCTTTGACTTCTTGCACTCAATTTATAGTCCATGAGCATGCTTTCGTAGCTCTTCGCGATAGTTTGATGGATAATTTTTTTTTATGTATATCAGATTATATATTTTTATAAATCTAGTGAATAATATATTATTATATAGTTAAAAATTTTATTTTATAAATATAAAATTAATTATAAGAATTATTTTTTTCACCATAATTTATTATTAATTTTTATTAATAAATAGAAGCACTAGTAAAATTCTAGTTATATATATATATGATAAATTAATTTGGTTGAAAATGAAATAAGATAAAAATTTTGATGTAAAATGTAAATTGGACTTACAAAATGGCCAGCTTTAAGAATCCAATAGAAATGTAGATTTTTGTACGATTTGGTGAATCCTCCTGTAGCTTTATCATCACCACAGGACAGAGGTTTTCTATCCAAGTTCAAGAAATGAGGAAGCCCTTCCCATCTGAAAAATAAAATTAATTATTAAAGATAATTGGCATCATCAAATTAATTATTATACTTAAAAAGAAGATATTGCATTTTTTTTAATTTTTATTTAGTTATTTATTTTTTCTTTGGCACTTAAATTGATTTATACATGTATAATCTATACTATTTAATAATATTATTAATTATTAAGAAGGGTAGAAAATTAATATATATATATATATAGAAAATTAATTAAATGCAAAGGCTCTTACTTGAGTTTTTGAATCCAGGCTTCAGTGCCCTTGGTTGCACAAATGACATCAAGCTACAATATAAAAAGAATAAAAAAAATTGGGGATTCAATTTAATAAAAAAATTATTTAGGGAGTCATAGAATAAAATTAAAGAAAAAGAAAGATTTAATAAAATAAACAAAATAATTTAGGAACTAAATTATGCATTTAATAATAAAATAAATAAATAATGACAGGACAAGAAAAAAAAAATCTTACTTGTCCATTGTATACAGTGACATTGACTCCCTTGGCCAGGAGCAGATCAACCTAAAAAAAATCAAGGACATGATTTAATTAATGAAATGAAAATATCTAAAATTTTGTTTGTTATGTTATAAAATTATCTACCATTAAACTTTAGCTTAACATTACCGATATAATAATTAAAGTTGTGAGATATCAAGTTCAAATTTCTAGTCATAACTCATTCTACCATAAATAAAAAAAAAAAAGTTATCTATCATTATATTCATTAATAAATTAATGAATCCAATCTAAATAAAAAAAAAAAATTGGTTTACCTCATTAGTCCTTGGTCTCATGAAATCACCCTCAAGATTACTGAACACAAAACCTGACTGCTCTCCCCATCTGTAAACACTAAGAATCATGCTTTAATCATAGATTAAAATATATATAGTAATTAGCAGAATAAATGAATAATTACTCAGTCTCAATTACGTGAAATTAGGAGGGATAATCTTCAGCTTATTTTTAATGGCACCATTCATTAAGCTATCAATATCACCGTCACCATCAGGAGATAATGGCCTCAAGGAACTGAGATAATTCTTGTATCTCTTCATCCCTCTTGCTTGTGATAATTCTGTTGCTGTAGTAGATACCGGATCCATACCAGAATCTAAAAGAAAATTATACAAATCCTGATAATTCCACAGAAAAAAAAATATTTATTTATTAATTAAAAGCTTATTAAATATGGTTATTGACATAATTGGAAAAAAAAATGAAAAACACTATATAATTACCACTGAATTGCTGCTGCTGCCAATTTCTCCCTCAAGTTCAGCCCAAGAATTTGTCGCAGATTCATACTGGCCATCATGGATTTGCTGCTTAATCACCTCTGCTATTCTGTTTTATAAGAAATGATACATTTTAGACAATCAAATAATTTCTTTCTAAAATTAATATGATTAATTACAATGTAATTTAAAGTTATAATTTAACAATTCCTGAATAAGTTATAATCTCACAAATTTAACTAATTTACAATTAAAAATTGATTGGAATTTAAACTCGCAATCTCACAGTTTTGGAAACATGATTTCACTACTAGTAAAAAAAAATTAAGACATTTACATAATTAGTTGTAATTAAGAAATGAGCAGTAAAATTACCTATTAGCTCTCTCTAGGCCATTGTTATCTAGCCTTGAGACATCTTTGAGAAGAGGACCCCATGAAAGCTGGAATAATTCATTTCAGATATCAATCTCAGAAAAGAAAATTGCAGAACTCTAATTAATTAATTAAAATCAACATTATATAATTTAATTACCACAAAATCTTCTGGAGAGATCCAAGTGTCACCCAATACAACTCCTGAAAACAACGAGACTAATAATTTAGCAAATTAATTATGTCATGATTATTAACTAAAAAGTTGAGGTAATTAATTAAATAACTTGTTAATTACCTCCAAGTATAGCCTTCAATTTCCCAGCTTCTATAGCTTTTAAAGCTGATAATCCAAGAGTTACTGCAAACTTACCACCATAAGACTCTGCTACTATATACAAAGGACTTTTTTGAAGTGAATTATTTTTGTTAAATATTTCTTCCAATAATGTGGTTAAATCAGTTGCTGCTTCATCATCAGTTTTTACATATAAATTTGTTTCCTCCACAAAACTGTATCCTGTTCCAACTGGATTGTCCTGGATGGAATAATAATAATAATAATAATAATAATAATAATAATTTAAAAATAATAAATAAAAGATGGGTATCATAAAATAGAGGAATTAATTACCACAAATAAGAGATCAGCTAATTTCAACCATGTTGAATTTCTGGGTTTTAGATTAACATCAAGTGGCCCAATTTCTTCAAAATTACCTATACCAACACCTGATGCTCCCTATTTTCATCAAAAGAAAAACAAAAATAGAAAATTAAATAAATGAAGAACCCAAAAAAAACACAGAGTATGAAAAATGAAAATGCAATTGATATACATACAGGTCCACCCTGCAACCAAAGAATGATTGGCCATGGCATGGAGGGATTTTCAACTCTGTAAGGACTTCTGTAAAGCCACCAAAACATGTGTGCTTCTGTTTATAATTAGCATACATTAAAACATTGGTTTTTTCATTAATATATTATTATGTTTCATAGCATAGAATAAAAAAACAAAAAGAATTACTTACTGGGTCTAACTTCCACATAGCCCCACTCTTCTGATCCATCAGCTGTGACTATCCCTCTTTGAAGCAGAAAAACCCAAAACAGAACAGAAAGAAGAAGAAGAAGACCCAGTTTTTCCATATCAGAAAAGAAAAAGAATAGATACCCACTTCATAGATTAAAAAGAATCATATAGTAATGGATAATATATATATATAATATATATATGATGGTTAAAAAATGAATTTTTCAATTTTTTTAACTGAATAAAAAAATAAACTTTATCTGTTTCTATTTGTAACAGAAAAGTAAATGTATATATGTATGGAATTGGAAACTTCTAAAGAATGAATGTGTTTCTGTTAAGGCAAGTTGTTTAAAGATTGTACGTTACAATCAACTAAAACCCGATAAGAAATTCAAGAAAAAGAAAATTTTTATGGGAAATCAAAGAAAAGGAATGAGGTGTGGGAAAGAAAAAAAAAAAAAAATTTGCGTGAAGTAGAGAATTAGACTATTATACTTTGTTTTGTCAGTGTAGAAACTAGAAAGTGACATAAAGATAGTGTTTTTCTATATTGAAACTTTCTGATATATATCATATGTATTTTTTTTAATAGAAAAATAAGTCTTTAATCTGGGTATGGGGGTATTTTGGGAACCAATGAGAATCTGTCTTCTTGATATTCTCTTTTTTTTTTTTAATGAAAATAAAATTTTAAAGATCCCGTCAACAAGAGCAAAAAATGAGCTTGATTTTGTTAGGAAAAATCTTACCCACAAATATCTAAATATTCTGTAACTGTTATTTTGGTAAAGAAATTTTAGATATTTCATAATTGTTTAAACTTTGAAGTCTAGAAAAAAAAAATAACAATTCAAGTTTTTAATTTTTTAAATAACCAAAAAAAGTTCAATTAACTTAATTACTGCCAAAAAAAACTCAATTGTTTTTCGTAATAATATAATGATGAAACTAAACCATTAATGTCAAGTATTTCCTTTTTTTTTGTATTTCTATACTTGATTCTATCGTGTGAAATTTTCAATCTCATACCTAAAATATCAGATATCTTATAAATAGGGATTAAATTTGTTCGAAATTAATAGTTTAAAAATTCAATTGAATAATTTGACAGTTCAGAATCTAATTGAATAAAATTAATAGGTAAGAGAGACAATTAAACAAAATTTCAATTGAGGAATTTAATTGCATAAATTTATAAATTTGAAGGACTAATATATATATATATATATATATATATATATATATTAAGGACTAAATGGATTGTATTACATATAATTAATAAAGTCAATGATATGTATATATGATCATGTAAAAAAGCTAATTTTTATTTTATAAATGGAAAACAAATTATAAGAAATTATTTTTTCGACATATATTGACGAGTGAAGTTTTTTTTTTTTAATAATTTATCGAAGGAGTAAATATCATTAAGAAACCAAAATTGATAACCGCATCTACATGCAATAAAGACATTCTATGTGTCGATAGAAGAATGAACAAAAATGTCATAAATTATGGGTTTGGTTTTCCATTGATCGAGTTGTTGATAGTTGGAATTAGTTGAGAGGAATTTGATAGTATTACTTAGGGGTGTGCAAAATCGAACTAAACTAAACTGATTTCGGTCTATTCAGTTTGATTTATTCAATTTTCGGCTTATTCTGTTCGGTTATTTATAGAAATTCCGGTTCGGTTGGAAATATTGAAAAACATATTAGACCGAACCGACCGAATTTATTATTATATATATATTATTATTAATTTTATAGTAATTAATTATAATTTTTAGATAAAAAACTAGAGTTTATAATAATTAATTTTGATATATGATAGTTGATAAAATCATGAAGTATGATATTTTATTTTATTTTTTATTAACTAAATTTAATTCATGGTAATTAATAAATTTATGATAATTTTTATACTAATTTACAAAGTTTGATTTTAGTTATGGTAATTTATAAGATTATGATAATTGATTTTAATTTATGTTAATTGATAAAGTTATTATAATTAATTTTAAATTTTATAATTGATAAATATGATAATAATTATAATTTATGATAATTAATCAATTAATTTACAAAACCGATTAAACTGAATCGAATTGAACTGAAATATTTCAGTTCAGTTTTCATAAATAAATATTTATTCGATTTTTATAAATTTAGTTTAATTCAGAATCAAACCGAACCGATGCTCAACTCCAAATATTACCATCTGCTAACCCTGCACTAAAGATATTTGTTGACTCAATGATTTCCCACATGATAGACATATTTCTGTATTGATGAGTGAAGATAATGAATCATATGAAATTGCCAACAAGCAATGTTTTATTGGAAATCATCTAAACTTTGGGGTGTTTAAGATTGTTGTTGCTGTCGGAAGTTCAAAAAACAGTTTTATAAATTTTTTTATTTAATTAATTAATTTTTTTAATTTTTTATAAAGTATTTTTTTTAAATCTATTTAAAAAAAACATATATTTACTTGTTTCTCTCTAAAATTAGTTTTCAAAACTCAAAAAATTTAAAAATAAAAAATATTTTTTCCTGTCAAGTGAAATCGAACTCTTTGTAAATCAATGGAAAAGAAAAGTAGTTTCTGACAGAGCCATGACTGGTTGACTGCTGCACATGTGGGAATATGATGGAAATGTGTGTGATTGTTTTTGTTGATGATTTAATCATTTTATTGGAAAGCTGAATTTGACACCAAAATAATTTCTTATGAGCAATTGATTTGAAATTTTGAACTATGGCCCTCTATATATGCCAAGATAATGGAATAGACATTATAATTTGTTTAATTTACAATTTTTAGGGCTTGGAAATCATCTATTGATGGAGTTTTCTTTTTCTCTGTTTTTTTATTTTATTTTATAAATGGTGGAAACTCATAAAATATTTAAATCTTTTATATAAAAAAATTAATTTTTTCTTATAAATACATAGTGATGCAGCATCTATATTACTCTAAGATTTTAAATTAAATTTAATAATTATGGTTTATTATTACTTCAAAATTATTAAAAATGAATAAATTAATACTCTTGCACTCCCCTTCAAGGGAAATTGGCCCAACTTAGTTATTATACCTCAGTCTATTAAGAAATATTAGAATTAGAATCTTCTTGGATTGTCAAGCCATTGAGCTTTGATATCCTATAAGGATTTTGAGTTGGATTTAACTGTGATTCATCATTACTCTAAAGAAAAGCCTAATTAAATTATTTTTATTTTATTTTATCCATGATTATTAATTATTGTCACTTTTCATATATCATATCTGCAATCCATTTATTCTAACACTCTTATAATTATTATAAAATAAAATTTAATTTTTACTCATAATTAGTGGTTGATATAAGTAATGTTTGTAGATCCATAAATGAAATCCACTTAATTTAAAATTAAAAAAAAAAATCCGAAATGAACAGCTCAAAGGAGGTAAATGAGAATATTTTTCTCCCATCATACCATCAAGTCTACAATGTTATCTTGAACCCAATTCTTAATTTGGGCCACTTTATGAAAGATGCTAAAATAGCAATTTTATTTAAAATATATAAATATTTGTTGTCTTATTTTTTTCTTATCATATATTGTGGGTGATTAGGGTTAGGAGCTTTTTTTTTTTAATAAGATGATTTGCTGTCATTTCTATGTTTTTTTGGTATCTCAGAATTGTAATTAAGCCACACAACAAATTATGGGCTGTTCTTATTGTAATCCTTGTTCCTTTTTTTGTTTGCGTTTATATATACTCAAAATTTAGAAATAATATTTATATATTTTTAATACATTTAATATATTATATTATCTTCAAACCATTTATACTTGTTATGTTTGATCACTTTTGTTATTTTTTATATAACTTATGACCTGTAACTTATTTTTGCACCACATATCCCTGAATTTTTTTATTTTAGATTTCAGTTAGTCTTATTAATCTAACATCACATTAGTGTAATAAAAGCATGTGAAATATATATCCGATCCAAATCCAGCTTGAATCCAAAAGGAATTCAAATAAGTCGATCCAAAATAACCTGTAAATTTACGAGTCGGATTAAAATTTAACCGTGAGTCAATCCATTTCATCCGAGCAGGTCGGGTTGCGTATCGACTCGTATGAAAATGGGTCGAGTGCATAAGACATGAATTACTTCTATTTTCTTTGAAGCAATCCTTTTTTTATTTTATTGCTCTCTCTCTCTTTTTAGTTGTAAAAACGTGCAGAGGTAATAAACTTCTATTTTTACTGGGGTTTAAAATTTATTTTCAAGGTTAAGAACTATATTAACAGGAAATTTTGGTTAGCATAATCCAAATATTAGTGGTTGGCCTCAGTTGAAAAGTTGCTTGCAGCCGTCAACTTACCAAATAATAATTATAATAAACTGTCGATGTGAAGATTAACCATGCATCCAATTTCATTTTAAATTGATCATGTCGGACCATTAATTATTTTTCAAATAATATGTATGTAAATAAGAGTATTATTATTATTATTATTATTATTATTATTATTATTATTATTATTATTATTATTATTATTATTTGAGATCTTCAGAAGTATGTCATTTCATATGTATTATATTAGAGAAACAAAATAATCATTAATTCTATGATGAAAACCACACTGAACTCTGTGATATTCTCTACATCGAATTACATATTTATAAGTGGCCTTGCAAGCTGCAGCTTAATTAAATGGATTGCAATCAGCATCTGCTTAATTTATAGTCTATATAGCCATAATTCTGCATATTATGAATTATGTAAGAAAATAAATATAGTTTCATTTTTTATTTAATATTTTGTAAATATAATGTTTTACTTATTATATTAAATTTCTTTCT
Organism: Triadica sebifera; assembly: GCA_023653625.1. Classification (NCBI taxonomy): domain Eukaryota; kingdom Viridiplantae; phylum Streptophyta; class Magnoliopsida; order Malpighiales; family Euphorbiaceae; genus Triadica; species Triadica sebifera. Next base: position 11,423,595 of record CM042892.1, on the reverse strand, counting down.
TTTTTTTGAAAAGTTATGTTAAATTCTTTCTCTTTAATTTAATAAAATATAAAATCCAGAACCAAGACTTTTAAAGAAAGAATTCCATCCAACCTTATATAAAAGCTATAAGAAATTAAAATTATTGGTCTAGAGATTCAGTCTCAAAAATAATAGTAACCAATTAGTGTCTGTAATTCAGAAATTAATTAGAAAAAAATTGCAGATTAATTAACCCACCCAGAAGTAAGCTGATATTTTGCCGGCCTTTTTGTTGCCTTTACATATAGACGTAATACAAAAACCCAAATTTTTGCGTAAGATCCAAACACTCCCATTACTTTTTTATTTCCCTTTTTAATTTATTTATAAATATTTTTCAATTTCCATCTCTTTTTTTTTTCAATATTTTCATTTCCCTAATCCAACGATTCAAAACCCATTTTAACCTACCATCTCGTGATCTCAACCGTTACAACGTTATGGTTTCATCACATTTTTAATGTTATATGGCTTCTTGTCTTCTTTGTTCAATTATTCTTAATTTGATGAATCTTATGTTTCTCTTTCACATTCGATAACTCCCTCTCTCTTTCTCTCTCTCTCTCGCCTTTCCCCTCTCATCACACCACCATTTCTCTGTCTAGTCTCTCCATTGTTGCCCCGTCTTGGTAATGGTAATTCAAGATTCACAGCTACTATATATAAATGAAAGGTTTTCTTTTATTATTGTGTCTCATAGCTGATTTTCTTGGCCGCCAAACAGGAGCAAATGCTGATACCTCCATGGCTAGAATCACTATTATCAACTTCGTTCTTCACAATTTGCCCTAGGCATCCAGATTCACCACGCAGTGAATGTAATATGTATTGTCTAGATTGCAAGAACGATGCATTCTGCTTCTATTGCCGATCATCAAGACACAAAGATCATCTTGTTATTCAAGTACGCAATAAATTCAATTTATATATTCGATGTTGTACGTTCTTGGTCTTTAGTTCGTATTCTTGATTTTAATTTTATGTATGAACATTAATTCTCTTTTAACAAATAATGATCAAGATTGGGTGAAAATGGGGATACAGATAAGAAGATCATCGTATCATGATGTTGTTAGAGTTGCAGAAATTCAGAATGTTTTGGACATTAGTGGAGTTCAGACTTACGTTATAAACAGTGCAAGAGTTCTTTTTCTAAATGAAAGACCTCAGCCTAAGGCCAGTTCAAGTAAAGGTGTCTCTCATTTATGCGAAATCTGTGGAAGAAGTCTGTTGGACCCTTTTCGTTTCTGTTCTCTTGGATGTAAGGTCAGTTCTTTCTTTCTTTTCTTTTTTTTTTTTAATTTTCTTCCCCCTCCTTGTAAAATTCTTACCTTATTGACATTCATATTTATGAACCAAACCAAAAATTAGCCACATAATTCTTTTTAACATATATAGCAACGAGTTATTGCCTCGCTCTTGAAGATCAAATTTTTAAAATGAATTATCATTGAATGAAACCACTATCAGAATATGTAATTTTCAAGTGTTTATAAAAGAATTGCCATAGAAGTTTGTTTCGTTTTCTTTTTAGTTTTTTTTTTTTAAATATAAACGTGTTGCATTGCAATAGTAATTAAGAATAGTTTAGTGAGAAATGCCATTTATTTACATTATAATTAAATTTGATGTAAACACGTAGGAGATTCATTTTCTTATTATTGCTTGTAGGAGATTAGAAGCTAAAGTAATCTTGGAATTTAATTCAGCTTGTAGGAATAAAGAAAAATGGGGATGGAAACTTTAACTTAAGCACAAAGAAGGAAGAAATAGAGGATTCAGGAAGGGAAAGAATTATGGAAAGAAGATTGCCATCAAAGGAAGATGAAGACGAAGAAGAAGAATTGCGTGTAAGAAGGCAACAAGATATGTATAAAAGCAATCCTCCACCTTCTCATAATAATTCCAATTCAAGAAGAAGAAAAGGCATTCCTCATAGGGCACCTTTTGGGTCCTAAAATAAAAATAAAATTCAATTAATATTATATAAATTCATGATTAAGCTTCCCTAATTAATCACTTTGTATATATTCATATGTAAATATCCAGCTCATTCCTCACAAGCCACCACATGGGATGCTTTAGGGAGAGGAGAGGGTTTATGTGATGAACAAGATTAATTAAGGAATTAAACAAAAGAAAGAAATTATTTATATATGTGTTACATATTATAGTACTTTTCAAGAATAATAATGATAGCAGTAATGTTTTGGACATGCAAAGTTGTAAATGTTATCTACACACATGAACGGTTTTATATAAAGAAACTAACAGCTCAGCCTTTTTTTCTTTCTTAAATGCTTTTGGCTCTTGAAACGTGCAAATTCTTTATATATATTTATGAGCTTATGATGGTGAACTTAATTATAGAAAAAAAAATGAAATTGTGATAAATTAATTTTCTTTTTTAATTTATTGATAATTGAATATATATCTTTTGGCATTTGGTTGCTCTATTCATCTCATCTGGCAGCAAATGATGGGTCTTTGTTTTTTTATACACTTGTGTTATCCATCTATGGATTAACTATATAATGAATGCTTAATTACATTGTATTAATTAATCAAAATAGACAAATCACAGTAAAGAAAAAATGACAATACCAACAATTTAATTTTTGTTTGCATTGTATTAATAAAAATAAACAAGTGACGGTGAAGGAAAGATGACATTAGTCATAAATTAATTTTTGTTTTTATCTATATTTCTCCTTTATTTTTATAATCTTGATCTAAATTTACTTTAGATATACGATATATCAACCCACTACAATTATCTCCAACATTTGGATTTTGGATTTCAAAAGAATATCATATAGACTTATTGGTCGAAACATACTGATTAAATTCTCATGATTGGGTCAATTTGCACCTTAAACTTTGCATGATGATGAATAAGTTTAAAACCTATTTGATACACAAAGAGATAACAATATGTCAGATTAACAGTATGATCCAATAGAAGAAGCAGGATTGTTATATCATGGAACTAGGTCCATGTTATATTATGAACATTATTCCTTCACAAAACATGTGTTTTTCTGGAATTAGATTTTTGTAAACTAATAAATATAAAATAGATTAATTAGTTATAATTTACAGATTCATTATTTTTGAACTTATAAATTTTTCAGTTATAATTTGCATGTTCATCATTTTGAACTTATAGGTTTATTGTTATTGACTTACAAGTTCATCGTTTTAAAGTTCATTATTTTGAAGTTACACGTTTATCGTTTAAAAGCTACAGATTTATTGTTTAAAAGCTACAGCTTTATTGTTTAAAAGCTATAAGTTCATTGTTTAAAACTTACAGATTCATCGTTTACAACTTGTTATCTCATCACTTACAGATTCATCGTTTACAACTTTCAGGTTCATCGTTTTGAACTTATAGATTCATCCTTTTGAATTCACAGATTCATTGTTTAGAACTTACAGGTTCATCATTTAAATTTTTCAGGTTCATCGTTAATCATTTGCAGGTTCATCGTTAATCACTTACATGTTTATCATTTATAGCTTATAGGTTTATCACTTGCAAATTCATTATTTTTACCAAACCAATGGTTTTCAACCTCCGACAACTTGATTTTCTCTCTCTTCATATTACTCATTTTTAATTTAAATATCTTCATTTTTTAACCATTTTTTTTACAAAAAAAATCAAAATTAAATATTTTTATCATAAACAATAATAACAATTATTACAATATTAAAAATAAAATCAAATATGCAAATTAAAAAATTCTCTCTCTATAAATAAACTTAAAATATACAATTTTTTTCTTTTTATCCATATTAATAATAATAATAATAAGAATAATACGATAAATACATATTTAAAAAATGGTATCATACCAATTAATGACACATAAAACATCTAGGTGTATAATATATTTAGCGACTAGAAGGTGGTTGGATAGGCATAAAAATGGCAATGGAACGGGTTCAGAGTGAAGTTTCCCGTCTCCATCCCTGACCCTGACACCCCTCCTCATTCCTCACTAAAGAAAAATTTTGGATTTTCATTCCTACACCACACAGGAACGGGAATCCTCGACTCGACCTGATTTCCGATTATTATTATTATTATTTTATTTTAATGTTAATTTTTTTTATTTTTTTATTTTAATTAATTAGTTAATTATATAATTATTATTATTATTATTATTATTATTATTTTAACATAATTAAATATTTTTAAAAAGTAATAAAATAAAAATATGACACTCAATTAAAGTAATAAATAAAAAAATATTTTTTTACTTTAATTGAGTGTCATATTTTTATTTTATTACTTTTTAAAAATATTTAATTATGTTAAAATAATAATAATAATTATTATTATTATTATTATTATTATTATTATTATAAATATGCAGGGCCGCACGTTAAAAAAATTTGGAAACGGGACGGGATATAAAAATTATAAAAAAAATTGTTCCGTTTAGAGTGGGTCCATTTACCATAGGTGAGCGTAGAATTAGAACTTTTAACTGGACCTATTCATCCCAGTCTCAAACCCAACATACTTAGCCCATATGTTTAAATGGCCTTTTATTTACTAATCAATAATCATTACTCTCTCTATTCATAAAGATACTATTATTTATATTCTTACATAATTGGGTGTGATTTCATGGGAAGAGTTTCTTTTATGAGAATATCTAAAACAGTGAAATTCAATGTTGGGTCCTTATGAAAATTAATACTTTAAGACTTAAGGTGTGACAAATGCTAAAATTTAATTCAAATATTTTCTTGATCCAATAACAACAGATTTATTTTCATTTTATTTATTCCATGAAAATATAATTAATTTGTTAATTCTATATCATATCATTATTTAATGTGCATATTATATGAATGATTATTCTTTAATTTTTTAATATACTCTTAGAAAAGTTATAAAATCTAATCACATTAACTAATTTTTTTAGAGGATTGAAATATATATTTTGTTTTCAAAAATTTCGTTTTTTAGGTTATTATTTGGTAAGATGAAAATTCTCCTATTTAATTGTGAAATAAAATTTTATAGTTTAAAATATTTAATGATGCCTGAATTTTTTTGCGGATAATACCAAAATCTATCATTGAATAACACTAAAAACCATATCTACGGACAAAAGATTATTATTCTGTTTTGAGGGGCCAATTCAACAGAATTTTTTTTTTTTTAAGAAAAACAGAAATAAATTAGTGGTTGTAAATTGATGACTCGATTTACAAAATTGATACCCAAATGTTATATCTAAGATCCAAATAATATTACGTATTGATTGGTTTTTGGTAACAAATTGTCCTTCAATTAGGACCATGGCCATGAGCTTGTGACCCATAACTTTCTCCTTACTGCAAAATTCTGAAAGTACTGAGCTTGTGACCCATTTTTCCTCTTACTTCTGAAACAAATAATAACAATATTAATAATTGTCACAAAATTATAAGTTTTAACAAACATTGCGTTAATAAAGAATTTTTTAAAAAATTAAGTTAGTTACCAACCTGCAGAATAAAATAAAAAAAGTAAATAAATTCCCTTAGTATTGGGGTATCAAATGGCTGTTCACAAAATACAGATTATGTCTACAAATTGGGAAGAAATTTATTTATTTTTATATATGAATTAATGGAAAATTTTATTTCATTATATGAGACAATCTGGCTGGTAAGAGAAAAAAAAATTCTTCTAATAAAAATTTTTCATTAAAATTCCAATTGTGATTCTCACCCATTCTATTTAAATAAATGAATGATAACTTTGATTTCTTCGATATGTAATTGATTAAAAAAAATGCTACCTATCTTATTTATATTATCTTTTTATTACTTCTTACATTTTAAAAATAATATGTACTCTCTAATTTTTTATGCATGTAAATCTACTAATATTAAAAATTGAAATACTTATCATTTAAATGATAAAAATAATAGAAAAAAGTATTTATCATTTCTTAATTAATTATTAATTCCTGCCATGAATAAAATTTTGATGGAATCTAAGCAAGACTTATCCATTACTAAGTAGGTTAGGCTGTAGATCTGGATAATAGTTAAAAGGAAACAAAAAATTAAGAAGGAAACAGCCAGATACTTCTGCCTCTTACTGCTCTTAGATCTTACTGCAAAGACACATACAGCAGCCACCGTTCTCCCCTGTGGTTCACTTAACCTGAATATTTCCATTTTGTATAATTAATCTTACAAATTACAAAAACTATAAAACAATTTGGTCAACCCAATTGCCCTTCAATTCAACCCCAAATTCCAAAAATACCCACATAAGATCTTAGGGGGTGATGTGTAGATGAATTGCTGAAAAGGGAATCCTCAATTGTCAATTATAATGCAGTGAGTGTTAAAGGGTATCCTATGCCACAAATATAAATACAGACAAGCAATGAAGAGGGTATGATGAGACAGGTTTAGATAATGGAGAGACACTCTCTATATTATATGCTTTCATGGGATGCTTAATATTATCGGCAGATTCATCTAATTTTATTTTAATTTTATATATTTTTGTTATGTAGATTTTGTATGCTTGTCTTCCTAAAGACATATGCACGTGGCTTCAATATCATAAACAAAATTATTTATAAACTTTTGAATTGTTTTTCTTTTTTTCCCATTTTTTGAATTTAGGATTCTTTTAACATCATTGTCTTTTAACAGTCGTTGAAACAATTTTTTTTTAAAAAAAAAACATTAATTATTATTCTTATTCTTATTTTTTTATAAGACACCCCCCTCTTGGCCCCTAGCACATGTATGGCCTTTCATTCTCAAGGCTACGTAGCCTGAAGGACAAGGAAAACTAGGGTGAAAGTTAAAGTAACAGCTTATATATTTAAACCTATCACACCTTGAATGCTAATTTACACCACTCATTGTGAGTTTATCTGATATTATTGTAAAATCAAATCATGCCTCACTATATATTTTCTTTTCTTTTCACGAATTAATTATTTAGCTGCTTAATATTAGATGCATAATTTTTTTACTGAATCAATAATTTATTGCCATATTAAAAGTAATTTTTAGAATCAATTTATAGTTATAAATTTTTTTTAAAAAAATTATTTAATTATTATTATTAATTTAATCTTCAAATAAATATATAAACTTATTCTAGGAAAGAAAATTTTGTTAAAAACAAAATTACAAAAGCATGTATTTACCAGAGTAACTGCACTGTCGTGCTCATGTTTTTCAGAACCTAAGATGCTTCGTACTTGAAAGAGAGTTAATAATAATAATAATAAAAACAACAACACAAGGGGCAAATTTTCATAATTAAGATAAGAAAGAAAGAAAAATTGTCAAAACTCTCTCTCTCTCTCTCTCTCGCCAAACTTCTTCTTCCATTACAAAGTTTCCATACCTATTCCTATTTCCATGTCTAAAGACGATCATCAGAGAATTAATCTACAAAAGCTTGAAGAATTTGCATCACGGCAAAATCTGAAACAAGAAGAAGAAGATGAGGAGGAGGAAGAGAATGAAGACGAAGAAAAATTAGAGCTACCAAATGATCAAGAAGAGTGCAAAACACCAACTTCTGCAGATCACAAGATACCAACTATAAGAAGCTGCCCACCTACACCAACAAAGAAAGTGCAAAAATTATTATTTCAGAAGAGAAAATTGCCTCAGTTTGATCGATTCTTTGAAGACTCCAACAGAGATGAGGTTGAGTCTTTCTTTAGATCAAGCTTCGAAAGAGGTAGAGCTGATCAATCCAGTAGACCTTCCAAGAGGAGATGTAGAAGTTATTGAAAAATTTTAATTTATTTGGTGTAGATATATATCATATATATTTTCTTTTTAGAATTTTTCTTCTTTTCAATTTATGTATGAACTATCATATATTTAATTAGTCTTTAATTAATCAACAAATTAATTTTATCTGTAACATATGATTGGATTAACTGTTTTTCAGTATTCAACTCTATGATGATCACCCTTGAAAGGAAAGGACTTTCATTTTCTTTTTTGCAATTCATTTACAGTATGTATATATATATATATATATATATATATATATACACGCACACATATCAAATTAATTAATTCCTTTCTCTGAATTTCTTGCCTCTTTCTATGTTTACATGAACATAATTTCAAAGTTGTTTATGGAAGAGAGAGGGAATAGCTTCTTGAAGAATTGATGATACACCAGTACTCAAGGAAAGAAGAGTTTTGCTCGTACTTATCAATTAATTAATTAATGGTAAATCGTTTTTCAAATATTAATGAATTATTTATCAGTGTATGTTATTCATAGATTTTTTAAAAATTGAGAATTGAAATATTTTCTTTGTGCTGTTTGTATTGGTTTCTTGGCAAAGCTTAAAAGACCCACCAGGCACTAGCTACCCCAGATTAATGGGGCCAAGAGATATTTGGAATTTAGGATTTATTCTTTACCCTCGTCTTCTATTTCTATTGCAATTTCTCATTTTATCAATTATATCATTTTTCATCTCTTTTCATTCTGTTTCTTTTTAGTTTTAGTTCTACATACTCATCAAAACATATACATGAATTATGTAATTAAATGAAAATAAATGTAACTTTTATATATTTTGTTAGGGTCTTAATTAAAATTTTAGTATATGTAGCAGTTTGTATGTTGATTGGTTTATAAATTTATTTATAAACTTAATTTAATTAAAAAAAAGGTCAAGAATTAACAAGACAATTCTTGTCATATATATATATATATACCTTAAAAAATTTCTTAACTAAATAAAAAGTAATTTTTATTCTACAAACATATAAAACAATGAATTGTAAATAAATAAATAAATGAATAAATGTATTTTTTTTCTTCTATAAGATATTCTACACCGGCTGGTTATAAATTTTAAATACTCTTTATATGATTATTTGAGTAGTTCACCTTTTTCAAGCTAGTTTTTAATGAGTTAGATCGGATATTTGTTTTTTAATATGGTGTCAAAACAGTTAGTCTTGCAATTTTAGGCCACTCGCAAATATCTTGTCATGCAAATTTCTAGCAAAATGATTTTAACTCATTTATCTGCAATTGAAGTCCATACTTTTCTTACTATATGATTTTAGCCCCAACTATGATCAGTTTTTCTTCTATCCTCACGCAGGGAGGAAAAAACTAAGACTTCTCTTCTCCATATGGGAGAAGTAATGAGTTTATCACCCCACTTTCATCTTAACTATCTCTTTGGGCTAACAAATAGAAAAACAATTTGTTACAAGCCATTTCTATTCTGCTGAAAATAGGAAAAACAATGTACTTGCGAGCTTTTTCCTATAAAGAGTGGAAAAAAATATATTTCTCAGCTTAGAGTAGTTAGAGTAAAAAAAATTCATCATTCAGCTATTGTTAATTGTTGTCTGTTTTTTTAATAAACGGATAGGTTAAAAAAGCGGATATTTACTGTTTACAAGCTATACAGCGACTAAAAATAAAAAACTGTTCGCTTTTTGAAAAAGTTGACAGAAGTTGTCTGCTTATTAAAAAAATAAATAGTTTGCCGTGACCTTAAAAATTGGAATTTTTCAATTTTTTTCCTATGTTGTAGAATTTTTTTTTTTTTTTGGGAAAAAAACCCTTTTTTTACTTGCTACTCAAATAAATTTGTAATCATTAACCAATTATAAATCCATTTTTTCCCTGAAATAGAGATATGTAAGATTTGAATTATAAACTATATATTACATAATGTCAAAGAGACCTATTAATTAACCTAAAATTTTAAGTAACTCATGCGCCAGATATAATATAGATGATTACGACTAGCTACTTTCTTTTATTATTTGAAATACGTATAATTCTATTTTTTATTTGAATTTTATACTATTAAAAATTATGTCTAATTTGACAATATAATTCATTTTCACACTCCAACTTTACCAAACATCACTTACACACTCCAATTTATAATAAATTTTGCTAATTTTTTAACACTCCTATATGATGTGCCATCTGGCTGGAATGGAGAGTGAAAGACACTTAACTGTGGCGCGTGAATTTTTGACAAGAGAAGAAAAAAAATAAAAAAGCTAAATATTAAATTGCAAATTGTAAAAGGCCTTAGTCCCCAAATTTCTTCGTCTTTTTATCATCTTTCATAATCTTTAGCGATAACAATTAGAACTGTTCCTAAGGCATTCAGCTGTGATTCCACTCCAAATAGAATGATTTTTTTTTACTAATTTCATATTCCTTTCTTATCTCGAATTTTTTTAGGCGAAAAAATATATATATATATATATATATATAATTTTATTTGTATTTTTAATATAATTTATTTCTAAAAATAATAAAATAAAAATATAGTATTTATATAAAAATAAAAATATATTTTTTATTTAAAAAATTATTTAATTAACTAAAATAATAAAAATAAAAAATATTTTTAATATTAAAATAAAATAATTTTTGAAATCAAGTCCAGATCTGAAATTTCTGTTCCTGCAGATTCATAATTTATTCCTATTGAGGAATAGGACGGCATCGGGTTTTCAGGATTGAAAATGAGGATAGTAAACTCCGCACTTAACTCGCTCCGTTGCCACTCCTAACTTCTTCTCTTCTTCCATAATCCCCAAATTTATTGTTTCTAATAATTTCTTCCTCTTCTCTTCCTTCGCTGCAATACTTGAAGAAAAATTTTGTAGCAGAGAATGATATTGGTGAGTTCTGGTAAGGTGTCAATAGAGGATGGTGAATATCTCCGACGAGCTGATTGTCGCTAAAATTAAGGGTTCTGAGATTGCGCAGCTAGCCTAGAGTTGCCAAATTCGTAACGTAAAGGAAATTTCAGCTGACGGCGATGAAACAGAGGTAGTTTAATTGAGAGAGAGATTGCGGAAGAGAACCGATGATTTGTAATACCATGCAAAGTGTTCAATTTTCAGGCCAAAAAAAAGTCTTTATATTAATTTTCTGTCGCGGCGCCTTATACCTCAAGCAAGATCCATCGCTTGACCTTCTTCTCTGTGTTGCGAATTGCGATACTCCCTTAACTTACCTGTTGATATTGTTGGGTATTCGAATAACATTATGCCGGTGAAGAAGGTAGAGGATTGTATTACAGATCACAGTGAACAAGCAATAGATTTTGGGATTGGTTGTTAATATATAGTAATAACAATAAGCTAGCTTTTTATGGAAATGGAGAATTTGGTTTGCGGTAGAGCAAATCCTTAATGGGATCAATGGGCTGCCAAAATTAAAAATGAAATAATGTTCAGCAGAAAATTTATCTAACGTGGAAGGAGCTTGTGTGGGTTCAATTGCAAAGAGATGAATGACAAATTGATGAGGGTGTTGCATGCTGGAAATTGAGGAGCTAAAGTTTTTTTTTTTTACTGGAAATTGAGGAAAATTTACAATCAAGAAAGCTCTTTATTTAACTATTGGTATTTTTTTTTTTTAATTTTTCAAAATCTAAAATTCCTAAGTGTAACAATAATATTGGTCCTCAATTTTCCATTGACTAAGTCAATGCATGTGTGTTATACGATCCATACAAGTATTGAGAGAGCGCAAAAAAAGGGTTTATTAAATAGTAACAAAATTTGTTAGTGGGAGTGTTTAAATTAGGGTTGTAAATGAATCAAGTCGCTCGCAAGTTATTCGGATTTTAGTTCGGAAAAAAATTCGTTCGAAATTATTTATTAATGTTAACGAGTCTAACTCGAACTCAAATCCGAGCTCGAGTTTAATACTATTTGGTTCGTTAGCTCGCAAACATATTCGTTTAGGGCTCATTTATGTTATATTTTGTTATCGATCTCGAACTCAAACTTGAACTTGAACTTGAACTTTTATCATTATTAGTTAACGAGTCGAACTCGAATTTTTGTCATTATTAATTAACGAGCTGAACTTGAGCTAAACTCGTTAAGCATAGTAAACAAGTTTTTTACAAGCCGAGCTCAAGTCGCTCGTGAACTTAATAATTTTCAAACGAGTCAAGCTCAATCTCAAGTAAAAAAACTCGAATCAACCTCGAGCATATGATAAACTTAAACGAGACAAGCTCAACCTCATCAATATTCGGCTCAACTCAGTTCGTTTACAGCCCTAATTTAAGTGATGCTTTACCAAATTGAGACCTCAAAATGAATTATATTATCAAGTTGGAGTGTCTCTCAATGTATTAAGCCTAAAAATTATTATAGAAGGTAACAAAATAACATACAAAAATATTTGTGATTTAAATAAAAAAATTATTACATGTTATTCAAAAAAAATGAAGAAAAAAAAGAAGATAATAAATTTAAGATTTTATTGGAGTTAATAAATAAAAATATATGTGATATAAGATTTTTATTTCAAAAATAAATATAATATAAAGTAGATGTCACTTTTCCATGATACCTAATTTTATATTGGCTGTGATCTTTGAGAGATTGATCTGTAAGGAATTTTGTAGCATCTAAATCTTACGAGTTTATTATCAAGATTTTGAATTAGGAGAGCAATATTTGAAATTTTAGTTTCTAAGTTATGAGATAAATATTAAACTATTTTTAACTTCAGAATAAAGAAAAATATTTGATTTCTAGTATAATAAATATTTTTTTAATTAATTAACTAAATCTGGTAGGTAATGTTAATTCCTCTTTGAATGTTTGAATGAGCTTTTTCTATTGCATAATTCCATTTATAAACGAATTAGAAGAAAAAAAACATTAATAGACATCACAATACTATTTTTTTCTCTTTCAAGGAAAAAGATATTTTTCAAAAAAAGGATAAATTATAGGTTTTCATGTGGTGATTGATGGATATTGAAAAATTGAATAAGTTAATAAAACATGATAATCTTATGACTTCCAATCGGAGTATTATATTTATCAAGTATATGTGTCGGCACGTTTTGGCAAAAATCTTATTAATTATTTAAAATATACTAATTATTAACTATTAATTAATATTCTGTATTGAAATTTTTTTCATAATTACTTGCTAATAATGTTATTAAGAATGGTTTGGTTTAGTACGACCAAACGACAGCGTCCAATTTGTAATTATTGAAGTGTCTTTCCTTTATACCCCCATAATCTGTCCTATCACACCTATAATTTACGTTGTACCATCTCAAACATAACTAATTAACTTCCAAATGTCTCTTTCTATTTTTGTTTTATAATTTGTCTAAATATCCCAATTAACAATAATACACAATTCAAGTAAGAGAGAATCTCAGTTAACAATGATCAGGTTTAACTTCTAACCATTAATTTTTGAGGGTATTTAGGATTGTTGTTAAGTGTCCAAAAGGGTATTTAGGATTGTTGTTAAGTGTCAGAATTTTTTTTATTTAATGACTGATTTTTTTAATTTTTTATAAACTGTTTTTTTCAAATTTGCTTTTGGAAAAAAAAAATTATATTTACCTACTTCTTTTTAAAAACAGTTTTCAAAACTCAAAAAAAATTAAAATAAAATTTTTTCAAAATTGTTTTTTCCAAACTTAACACTAAACAGACTATTTATCTTTTCCAGTAGGTTAACCCGATTGAATCTACCAACCTTGATTTTGAGTAGATTTAATCTTATATACCGCTAGCTAGGTAAAAACAACCATTTTTTTTTTTACTTGAAATATTTTTTATGAGTTGAATAATAGACAAGTGCAATTGACCCCCACTATTTAGATGGAATTGATGCAAAATTAAATAAAATTTCTTTTAAACTAACTTATTAAAATAATTTATAAATTTTTCATGCAGTTCTTTATACAAAATAAAGTTGTCCAAATTTCTTCCGCATGATTTTATAATTATCACTACATATGGTGAATGTGCATACCGAATTACAAGTATTTACTATGTAAAATTCTATGCCCTAATACATAGGAATCATAGCGGATAAAATATTTTAGAAAATTTGATCTTTCCCGTCAAGTTTTTATATAATTAAAACTGATGGTAAACGATTTCAAACGGATAAAGATAGTAATTTTTTTTTACTAGTAAAGGTTTATATAAAATATATATGGGTTTAATCCATAAGCTATCTCTGGCCCAAATTCGATTATATAATTATATAATTTCTTGTATTATATTATATTAAATTTTAATTATATAATTTTTATCTTTAATTTAACTTTACATATATAGTCTAAACTTTAATTATGTAACTCTATATATAACTATTTATTTAATTTAAAAACTTAAAATGTAACTTTATATATATATATATATATATATAAACCTTGAATTTATATTCACTTAATCAAACGGATGATTATAAGGTGTGGTTAATTAATGAATAATATTAATTAAATTTGAAATAAATATGAATAGTAAAGGGATAATTATAAACGGATATGAAATAAATACAGAATTTAAAATAAACAGAATCAGAAATGGATAAGACAATTTTTGCGGTTAATCTATCATCATAAATCCAATTAATATATAATTCACCTTTTAAGAGGGCCTAATTTTTAAGTAATTAAGTAAATTGTTATGAAAATATGTGAAAAAATTGAAATAGCAGTAAAATACAGAGACAAGAAAGCATTTTCCTCTCTATATATAGAAGACATGGCTCTCGTGAATATGCATATGACATTTTCCTCGACATTTATATTTATTTTGAGGTAAACATTTATAACTATAATTAAGAAGGTTGAAGTACTGAACTTTAAATTTGAAACCTCATTATCCTAATCAACCAAAAAAAATATCTAAATTTTGTTGGTTATATAACTACTGATGAAACTAATTGAGTTGTATATCTTTTTATGGAAATTAGATATAAATATCCATTAATTATGAGCTAGCTGATAATATAGTGTTATATAAGAAAAAAGATAATTAATTTATAAGTATAATGCTAATTAATAGTAAATTTTAATTTTTGATATGATAAATAATTTTTTAACCCAATTTATAAATAAAAATATAGACTGAATTTAGATTTTAAAAAAAAATTCACTCTATTTTTTTTTCCATAAATCATAGAAACCATAAAGAGTTAAAGTTGGGGTTGTTTTCAAACATCACATGCATTAAGCATAGTAATTTTGTGAAGTGAAAGTTTGCAAGCTTGAGGAAAAAGAGGGGAAAGAACATAGGTTTTGTTTGAGTTTGAAGGTTTGCATTGGATGCCATATATATACATAATTAATGCAATTAATGTGTTGAATGTTTGCAGAGTGAAGAGGGTATGTATATAGTTATGAAATGTACACAATGTGATTTATGTCCCAACTTACCCCGTTGCATAAATTAAGATTCTACGGATTTTTCCCTCTTTCCTAAAAATTAGTTATGAAATCAGCCAACTACAAGTTACAACGTAGGCAAAAACCAAACCACTGTCTCTTGATTGATTGATTAGGTTTTTTCTACCTCTGACCGCCAAAATGGGCAGAGATTAGGTGCTATTGATGGAACATGGTAAGCTTGTGTTCTTTTTATTTTGTTAGAGGAGTCTAGATTTTGTTCATTCTTTTTTTTTTCAAACATCCAGTAATCTGGATTCATGTTAGTTCTATATTTAAATTTTGAAATCGAAATCTTTAATTAAGAGATAAAAAAAAATTTACCATCTCATTTCACTTCTTAAGGGTTTCATTTATAATTTCATTATATATATAATCCTAAAAATTTTGAATCGTATTCAAAAGAGTTTGAATCTAGTCAAAATTATTAACTCCACCTAATTATGATTGCATTCAAAATATTTTTATAAGTTTTTAATTTACTTAGAAAAAAAAAGGAAAGAGGAAAGTAATTAGTAAATGTCTGTTTAGCATTGCGTTTGGAAAAAGTGTTTTTGGAAGAAAAAAATTTATTTTTAATTTTTTTGAGTTTTGCAAACTGTTTTTTGAAAAAAATCAGATAAATAAATGTTTTTCTCAGAAACAGATTTATGAAAAGTAGTTTATAAAAAATTAAAAAAATCAGTCAATTAAATCAAAAAAAATTAAAACATACTTTTTGGACATCCAACAACAATTTTAAACACCCTCTAAAAGTTATTTTATTATATTATGTGTATTTACTTTAGGATTGAACCTCCAACCAAATTAGAAAATTTGAAGATTAGTTTACAAAAATGTCTGCCTATTTTTCATAAATTTCGAAATCTCTTTGTCCCAAAAGTTTACTAGGGTTCTTTAGTTTTTAAAGCGATTTATATCTATTATTGATTTTAACGTTTCTTAAATTAGAATTTTTTTTTTTTTGAAAACCCTGAATTAGAATTTTAAACTTGTAAATATACACAAATAAAATCCATTTACTGTGTTAATTTAAAGTATTGATTTAATGATTTAGGACATGCTCTTGCCCACAGTTGTTAATTGGGCCAAATATTTCTTAGAACGAACCCATCTAATATCTCTGGACAATGGCTTTGTTTCTATTTAATTTTTAAAAGGAAAGTTATTACTTTTTAAACTATTTTCCTAAAAATGCTTTATTATTTTTGGAAAATTTTAAAAATATTCCTTCTTAAATTTTTAGTTTTAAAAATATTTATTTGAAAATTTATTATTTCAAAATATATACATTTATTAGAAAAAAAATGCTTACTTTAATTATAATTTTATATATACTTGTTAATATATTTATCTTAATGTCGTTCTAAATTTTTTTTTATAATTTATTAATTTGACGATGAATATATAAATTTTCTATTTATTCAATTCATATATATATATATATATATATATATATATATATATATTGAGTAATTTTTTTTTTAAATGATACATTTAAAAAAATTATTTTTGAAAGAGAATAAATAAGAAAATATATATGGGAATACTTTATTTTCACTGAGGTATTTTTATAGAAATCCTTATATAGGATGATATTGTTATTATTTCTCATTCTGATTTGTACATTTTGATTAGGTGCTAGCTGTTCCAAGATTCATTGTGTTTGAGCAAAAAAAGAAAAAAGAAATGGAGTATGAGATACCCTAGACCCTGCAGGCATGCATGATGAGCCCCTGCAGAATTTTTCTTGAAAACCAAACAACTTCGTTGGTTACCTAAGAATTCAATACTAAAAGAAAAGAAAGCACATATCTAATTAATAATAATCTGTTTTTGGATTAGAAAGAACATTTCAGAAACTAGAAAGTTGCTTTTGGTTTAGTAAAGCAATGAAAAATTCCACACACGTTTACCCCACGTAGCTGCTCAATCTCCTATTTATCAGACACCTGTCAACCCACTCGTCAACCTCCACTAATTTTTACTTGTACATATATTTATAGATCTGCATTCATAATTATCCTTCAAAGTTCGACATTCAGTTTCATACAGGGAAAATCCTGAATATAGTAAAAGAAAGAAATGCAAACAACAATGGCTCCAAAGCGTAAGAAGCAGAAGCAGAAGCAGAAGATAATAGGGACAGTGTTGAGGTCTACAACGAGAGTTGTTAAAGAAACTGTTGAAGTTGCTGTTTTTGAAAGAGATACGCAGGAATCCACTCAAGAAGATCAAATAAACAAAGATACTGAAGAAATTGATGATGAGCCTGTGATCAAGATCATTCCTGTTCAAGAACCTCAAAAAGAGGTTGAATTAGAGAAATCCCAGCAACAAGAAACAGAGATGGCACAGGTTAAAGAACAAGAACCTGAAAAAGATGCTGATAAAACAGCAAAATCCCAAGAAGAAGAAACTTCTGAACCAGAGGCGAAGAAAAGAGGAAGAAAAACAAGAAGCCGTGAAGGGAAAGGGCAAGAGAGAGATCAGAGAAAGAGGAAGAGATCAAGGGGAAAAGGATTAGAAGGAGAAGAAAATTTTAGAAGGTATGTGTTTAGGGTATTGAAACAAGTGCATCCAGACCTGAAGATATCATCAATGGGGATGAGCATTATTAACAGCTTGATGAGAGACATGTTTGAAAGGATTGCTCATGAGGCTGCTAAGCTTTCACAGTATACTCACAAAATGACACTGTCGTTTAGGGAGATTCAGGATGCTGTTATGCTTGTTTTGCCTGGTGAACTTGGAAGGCATGCCATTGCTGAAGGTTCTAAAGCTGTTACTAATTACAAGTCTTATCAGCCAAAATGACTCCTAGCTAGGATTACCCTTTCTTAATCATCATTAGTCTCTTCATTCAACACTAATTCATGTTTTAAAGTTTTTAATTATCAGTTTCTACATATGCAATGTGTTTGAATTTTGATTCTGTATTATATGAATGGTGTGTAAATTAATCTTCGTTAGTTGGGTGTTGGAAAAATATTGGATGGATATAAGGTTGTGAATTAATTTACATGTTTGAATGAATCATTAATATTTCCTAAACATATTTTTATGATTATTAATTTCTTTTTTCTTTTTTGGTTTGGATTGTTCTGGGTCATTAATTTCGCATCTCCACTCAAAATTTTTTTAGGCCCACATCGTTTAAGAGTTTTTATTAAATTACCAATCCTTTCGATTTTAAAGTTTTATTTTTTTTCCTTTCTTTATTCTCGTTTTTCTTAGTTTTTTTTTCCTTTTCGATGATTTTTTTTTCCAATAGCCTTTTTAGAATCTGTGGAATTCAATACAATTAATTTTATGGGAACAACATATTAACTCGGTAGAGTTTATTTATTCTTATAGGTTTTTCTGGCTCAAAAAACCTTTTTGATGCTCCATTTTTTTTGGTTGGTGGCAGTGTGGACTATGGTGACAACGATTGTTTGGCTCAGAGTTGAGATTTTTATTGGGCTGAATTCCCTTTTTACTATGGCTTGCTGTGTTTTTCGTCAACCTTAATATGCAATCTGTAAATGGGCTTCAAAGCAAACACATTTTCTGGAAGAATAGCAGCTAGCAAGGGTTAGCATGAAAACAAAGAAAGGAAGATAATAGTAATTTATATTTATAGCCATTATAAATACTTCTACTTTATAATTATAGTCAATTAGTGTGAGATAATTAAACATTCTTTTTCGGGCTCAAGCCTGCTGTGGAACTCAAAGAAAGAGAATTATTTCTGCAATTCTTAAAAAAAAATAGGACATGGAAATTCTACTCATGTTGCTTTAAAATTGTATATCAGTAAAGCTTATGAATATGCTGAATTATAACAATAATAACAAAATGCGTAAAGAAATATTATAACAAACATTTTGCATCTATATTCTTCTTATTTACGTGTTTAAGTTGTTTTCTTACAAACTTTACCAAAATGCATAAAGAAATATAATATTTAAAAAAGTCATATAATTAGGAATTTAGATTATGACAGATCAACCGAATCAATTTTAATATATATTTTTAGATGGGGTTGATTAGGTTTGTAGTGTATAATTTGATGGAATTGGTAGGGTTAGATTGAGTTTGGGTTTCAACATATATATATATATATATATATCAGTGATCAAATTCAATTTTATCCAATATTAGGTTAGATTGAGTCGGATTGAGCTCGTTTTAAAAAATATTAGAATTTTAATACATTTTTTATCCACAAATTAAGTTAATGATAAACTGCAATTTAAGAAATATAAAATTTATAGAAAATATAATTTTTGTATTTATAAAAAAAATCTGTTTTTTATGTATTGATTTATTATTAATTTATTTCATGAATAAATTTAATTTAATCGAGAAATTTGCATCCAAGATAAAGCTCCATTTCTCTAATTTTAGCATAACTACAATAAAAATTAAGATATTCTAGAAATGAATAGCAGTAATTATTTGTTGGTTAGATCCATAATAATTTTAGTAATTTTATCAAGATATATCTAAAATAAGATCACTAATATAATCTGATTACATAAACAATGGGACAATAGTAATCATTACCACATCTCATGCAAATCCAATAAGGTCATTAATTTTGTTTGGTACAAAAGAGGAGGAGAGTTTACTTCTCAAAACAAATCAAACTAACAAAAACAAATCGTGTCACTACTTCATGTAAAAGCCAATACTGAATTCCTGAGGATGTAAAAGCCAATACTAAATTCCTAGGAGGAGGAGCATCTAACAGCATTCACATTCATACAATTACAAAATGTGGTTACTACAATTGCATCAGTAAAAATTTACAATTTTAAACACATTTTATCCCTACAATTGATATTAATTTTAATTTATAGAACTCAGATAATATTTTAATATATGATATTCATTATTAACAATTAAAATATTATATTTTTTTATTGTCAAATAAATTGAATTATTATAATTAATTAATATTAAAATTAATAAATTACTTAAAAATTAATTATAAAAATTATGAAAATTAAAGTAAGCTCACAACATTTTATTTATAAAAAAAATTGACATAGAAAATTATAATAAAACTTAATTAAAATCCAGTATTAAAAATTCATAAAAAGAAAATACTATATTAATCATTATTATATTATATTATATTATATTATATTATATACTACATAATTATATTCATATTAATTTCATTAATAATTATATTTATATTATTTAAACTAGTTTTTTATTAATTATATTAACTTAGTTAATTAAATAGGTTAATTATTAATTTCATTATAATTAATATTAAGTATATTAATAAATAATATTTAATTAAATTTATTATAAAAAAATTGGACCCATTTGAATATTTTAATCAATTAAAATTCTCTCTTCTATTTTCAATTTTGTAAGCTTGTAAATTAATTGTAATAATAATTACCACATAAATATTTGAAATTACATTTGAAAGGAGATGAAGATGCTCGGAGAGATAAGTAATCGGCAGCAAAATTACCTTCAGTATGACATGAAAGATCGAAATGGTGCTAAATGAACTCGTAATTACTCTTATTTGAATGATGACAAGTGATTAATTTATTTGTGCTAAAAATTAAGAATACTCGAGAGACACTTTCATAAGCCAATTATGTTAATAACACGTAACCTCTATAAAATTCTAGATAGCTATGGAGTCTTTTCTTTTAAATTTATTTATGTAATTATGATTAGAATTCACGATCTTATAATTCTTAATATATAAATTTGAATACTATTAGGTAAAGACTTATTGATGATTTTTTTTTTCAATCATTCCATGGGAGACCCACAAACCTAATCACCGTAATTAACCAAATATATGATGTCCTCTGAGACTTATTAATTTCGCTAATTTATTATCGAAAAAAAAAATTGTTAAGATTAATTTTTTTATTAATTTAAATATAGATTGAACTAATAATATATTGTCTTTATCTTGGAAATTGTCCATTTTAAAAAGTTACTTAAAATAACTGTCCATTTTATGGAAGTAATACAGCTTTATAACTTTCTTTCCAACTATATATACCTTTTTAAATAAAATATATTATAACTAATTATTTAAATTATTAATTGTTTCCTTGATTTTGATGCAATTAAAAATGAACAATCTCATTAAGACAGAGATAGTATTATTTGAGTATAATATAGTTAATTGTAAAAAAATATTTTTGAATATAAAAATAAATTATTAACTTGATTAGTAAATAGACAAAAAGACAAGATCTAAGTAAAATTTTTAATTTTTAACTTTCACAAATGAGTGGCACCATGAAGATAATGATACTATATGTTCATCTTCACATTTAATTGTTCAAAAATAAAAAATTTCCACATTAAATAAATTTTGTATCCATTGCTAGGTTTTACAACCGCTAACTAACAAAGCGCAAGAAATAATGTCAAAAAATAAAAAATAAGAACATAAATTCTGAAGAGCATCCTTATCAGTTCATCTCTTGTCAGTTAATACTGTCTACTTGTGGCTTCTTTTATTTTTTGTTTATTTATTTATATACCTTTTTCTTATAATAATAATAATAATAATAATAATAATAATAAACCCTAATAGTGTACAAAATGGTGGATTTTGGAGTTTTATATAAACTTTATCCCATCACAATGTTTTGAGCATTCTCATAATTCCAATAATAAAAAATTTTGCAAATATATTTTTATAATAATAATAATAATAATATATTTGCTATATATAGGACCCCATATGTATCTATATCTGGTGGTGCATCACCGTCTCCCACCCCATCACCGCGCACCTTATCCCATCTCCTCCGCCAATATAAATACATCAACATATCTCCAATGTTAGCTTTCCATTTTCTCTTCTTCATGGAAATAATGTTAATAATCTCACTTGTCACTTCTCACCCTTCTTCAATGAAGCCTCACGGCCGCAAACTACAACAAGAATCTTACAACGACGTGTCGTTTCAACCCATCAACACCCTTCATTACTTCAACTCCGCCTCACCGCCACATCTACCACCGTCACACCAGCTGCGATATCCTAATCAACCCTTCGACGCCTCTATGGTTTTAACTGTTCTCGTCCTATTAACTGCTCTTTTCTTCATGGGTTTCTTCTCTATGTACATCCGTAGGGTTTCAGGTGAGCCAGCGCCGGAATACTCTTCCAGCCGCCGTATTACGCCGTCCCGTCCGTCGAGAGCAGCGTTTGGTTTGCGTAGTAAAGGGCTTGACCCGGAAGTTATCAAGTCGCTGCCGGTGTATGGATATTACTACGGGGAAGCAAAGTATCAGATGGAGTGTGCTATTTGCTTAGGTGAGTTTGAGGAGAAAGAGATTGTTAAAATGATACCCTACTGTAAGCACGTGTTCCACTTGGAGTGTATTGAAACTTGGCTTAAGATGCACGTGACTTGTCCTGTATGTAGAGGGACCCAGTTTTTTGAGAATAACACCAAGAGCAGCGGCGGCGGCGGCTTTAGTAGCGGTGGGGATCTGCCGGATAGGGATGATGAGGGCGCGAGTGAACAAGGTGGAAGATCAACGGCAGAGAACGGTGACACGTTGATAGAAGTGGGGGCAGTGAGTGTAGTGAGCATAAGTGGTAGCAGTTCAAGTTAAACAACATCGAGTTTGTAATATAAGCGTAAATATTTATTTCCTGTGTTATAAAAGTTGAATTTTATTACTTACTGATCCATTTTTTATCCTACGAAGTCTTAATACAAATTTTACTGTTCATTGAGCCCTTTCACATTCAACGAACCCTGATGAAGGAATTCTAACCCAAAAAAAAATCGTGATAAAGGAACAATAAGTAGCTAAAGTAGATAGAGAAATGTTAAACAACTTTTCTTTATTATTTTTTTATTAACTTTTCCATACATACTCCATTTTAACGCTCTGGTACCCATATAAAAAAATATAGAAATTATGTATCACCAATATAATAAAAAAATAAATATAGGATTTTAATAGAAGAAAATAGAGTAACAGAAAGTCAATATCAAATAGTGCAAAATATAAAGGCTTAACATTGATTTTCCTGCTCTCTCTTACATATTGATTTTTCATTTCTTTCATCGCTCTTCAAAAATAATAATAATAATAATAATAATAATAATAATAATAATAATAATAATAATTCTCTCTTTAGTAGTGTAAGAGAAACAAATTTGAATGGGAAATCACCAAAGAGGAGAAAAATCATAACGGTTGCCATCTCATTTGGAATTTGGGTTTTTATTAACTGTTTCGTGAAGCGTTCATCATATTAGATGCCCCAAAAATTTCCACATTGTCTGGGAAATAAAATTGCAATTATGTTACGATTTTTTTTCTTTTCTCCATATTTCAATTCTTGATCTATTTCTCTACTCCCATATTTTGGGAACAGACCAACATTTTCCCTTTGTGTAACATCAAAAAATTTCATGGCTATCAAATCAATTAGTGGTGTGGCCATTATGCGATGCAGATCCTAGTTAAACGACTCTATATTTTATGGAAACTCAAAGTCAAATCACTAGACCAATTAATGAATTATTTCAGAATTTTTTTTAGTTTTTAACTTCTTGAGATTTTTGCAAATTTTAAACTTCTAATAAAAAATTAAGCCACTTCAATATTCAAGTAGTTTCAAGTGTTTTCATATTTAAAACTGATCCGATCAGTATTTGTTCATTTTAACTTCTCAAAGTAAACGTAGCAATATAGTTCCAAAATAAAAAAATACTAAAGTTTCATATAGAAAAGCATCACATATAGTTAAATAAAGTTTCATATAGAAAAGCATCACATATAGTTCGAATACCAGAATACCATATAATTTCAACTTCTCAACATAAAATCATCAAATCATGCATTTTTATAGTTATGTCATCTGTCAGTATCATTCGAGTCCTTGTAATGGGGAAACAAAGTTGCAAACTTTTTCCATCTTGGTCTCCTGTCGCCCAATCATTGAGCCATATAAACAGGCAAAGTACAATTTTAAAGGATGAAAGATATTATTATCAAAACAATCAAAAAATTTAGCAACTTGTACTAAATATCCTTTACACGGTCGTGCAAAAGCACGTTGCTATATGCCCCACTTGAATTCGGAGCCCTTAGGATTCAGGGAATAATTCATACAGCATCTTAAGAAAAAGTTGCCTTCAAAAACTCTCGTCACTATAGTATATGATTCTTCCACTCAAAATATATATATTTCACATCAAAATGATAAATCAAAAAAGCCAATTATTTGGTCAATAATAAATACCTGATGGGATCCAAGAGCGAGAAGTTACAGTTGCTCTACATTGTTAATTCAGATTTCTTTTCTTTCTCTTTTTCTGATCCTCCCCTTTTATCTTTTCAAATGTCAGATTATACGATGGAGTAAGCGCGGATCACCTCAATTACAGGTGCCCTGCACATTGGACACTTTTCTCCTTTTTGTACCAACTCATTAGCACATTTTGAACATGTGCACATGTGCCCACATCTGAGCCAAGAAAAATCCAAATGAAAAAGGAAATAATGCAAGATTAGATAAATAAGCAATACACATTCTTGTCCAGTTCATGAATGCTCCAAATCAAACAGTAGACAAGTAAATAATGCTGGTCAAATTTACCTGTATAGCAAAGAATCAATATTGCTATCACAACACATACAGCAAATTCCTTTTCTCACACAATCCCATTTAGATCTATCCTCTGCCACATCATTCTCGCACGTCCCTGCCATAGAAGAACAGCATCTTACTTCTACAGCCCACAAATAGACAATCAAATGTTTTGACATTTAAGGAGGCAAAAATCGACAGCAAAGAAAAGCTTATTGTACAGTATTTATAATTTCCCGAGAAGAAAAACCCAATGGAGAAAAAGTTCACTGACTTCATGAATGGGAAATATATGGATTGCATGTACAGAAAAACAAATGCATCTTTCAAGAAGATGAAACTCGAGATTCAACAGCAAAACATGATCAAATAAGAGTTTTCCACAGTAAAAATAATAAGCATAAAGGAAGAAGATGATACTCGAAATTTGGTAGCTTAACATGTCCAAATAAGAGTTATCTTATCCATAAGAAAAATATGATATATTTTGGCCCTATCTTCAATAGAAAAAAGAAAATATTGAGTGAGTGATGAAAATATAGAGATGAAACCACTGATAAATTATCTCACTTTTGTCCCAAATATCTCACTAAAAAGAAAAAATGAAAAATAAAAAATAAAAAAGATGCAGAATATGAGAAATTGCATAAAAACAATACACACCTGCTGAACCAGCTGAGCGATTCAGGGCAGCAGAAACTTCTTGTCTTATTGACCTCTGCAACTCAAGTTGCATGTCCATGCAGGCTTCCAGCATCCTCTGCATGTTATTCATCCTTTGCTGTAGCCTAGCCATGTCAATCCTCAAATCATTAATGATGTCCCACTCCTGTGCCAAATCAAAAACATATTTCAATTGAAGCTGAAACAGAAAACATACTTCAGCATAAAAGTTTCAATACCTGAGGAGGAAAGAAAAGGATGAAGAAGAATTAATGATGCTGAGCAACAAGTCACAGCCAATCACAAAAATGATTTTTCAGCACAAATGCTCACATATTTATTTCCATCATATTGGCAGCAGCATTAAGCTAAATATAAAATGTCCAAAAGATAAGCACATATTCAATTTCACTGAGTCCACGAAAATATCAAAAGACTCCTGACTTCCAAGAATCAATGAGGAAAAATTAACTCACAATTCCAAAGCGTTGATGCATGTCATTTGGTGGCCAAGGAAAATGCTGTGACTCCTGGTCCCACAGCTGTTGTACTGGGGACATTGAAGGGGAAGGTATATCAAGTCGACTCCTCTGAACAGAATTTCCCTGCCCCACATTTTGATCCCCAGGCTGCTGCTCCAGTTCCTGGTCTGCAGATGCAGGAGTGGGAGATGTTCCTTGCAGTTCCCAATCAAGGGAAGCATGGCTTTGTCTTTCCACATATGAACGTACCAATTGGTCAAGACTCTCACGAAAACCACTACGAAGAAGAGTAGAGACACTTCTTCTACATGATAAACAAAAGTTTGATCAAGTATTCTATTTATTAACTACCTAAATTAAATCAGCCAGATGAATTAGCCCTTGAATAAAGGTACTTACCTACTCAACAGTTCCCTGAGCTCTGTATTATACACATTATCATCATCAGGTAAATAAAAAGGATCCATCCTACCAACAGGAACAGCATCCTGAGAAGGCTCGTCTAACCAACTTTGCACAGCCTCTTGAAAACCACTATCTTCATGCCACACTTCTCTATCCTCATTTTCCAGCCATTGATCAGCAACGGTTTCTTGTTGATGTCCAACTACATTATCTTGACTACCATATCTCCGCTCACTGGACCCAAGACCACCTTCAGCCAAGCCTCTATCTTCACTTTCCAGAACTTGACTCTGCCACTGCTCTATTTGAGCAGCAGATTGATGCCGATTTAAATTTTCAAATACATTTCCTTCCAAATCGTCTACGTGATTGGATAAGATGGAGGCAGAATTTTCATCCCCATTTGGCTCTGGTTGTTGAGAATATACTTCACTGGTTGACAGCAGAGAGTTAGGAGCTGCAGCTTCAATTTCATTGGTGCTTCCACTCCTGTTTACATTCACATCTTCTCCAGTACTATCTCTCCTCTGAACAAATTCAAAATTTGCAGGCTGTTGTCTGCAACTTAACTCATTCCCCGAAACTTGCCCTGAACCATCTTCTGACCCAGAAGCAGGTTCCTGCAAGCTTCTATTTTCAACAATGTCACTTCCTATATCAGTTATACCATCAGATAACCCTTGGTTATCACTTTCCTCAATACTTGACTCAGTTTGGTCTTGAAATTCGTGTACAACCACTTGTGAATTATTTGATTGTGTTTGCTCCCTTCCATTATTATTAATGTCAGTGTTAGATGAGGTATCAGAGGTGTTGCTGCTTACATGACCACAAGAAGAGTGATCCAATCTGGAGAAAAATCCTTCCCTTCACAGAAGAAACAGTTTACATAATATTATTAGAAAAATGTACTAAACTATGATATTAAATACCAAAGGAACTAAAAACCCAATGGTCAATTTGGTGCGTTCATATCCAATAACTTTCCAAATCTAGTTTTGGACTAACCTGAAATGCTATATACAATTTAGCACAATAGTCAAAATTTTCTGAAACTGATTCTTTTTTAGGAATAAAATAACTCGCAAAACAAAACTAAAACCAAATAACACTTGAAAAGGAATGGTTTCAAAATTCATCAGAAGATGCACAGCTTAAATCACAAAAATTTTGTATCAAATAACATCGTAGCAGCACCAACACCAAAATAGACTAAATAGGCAGGCATGCACAATAAAGCATTATACCAAATGCTCACATCCACTCCACTCTAAATTTGGAGAAGCATTTCGACATTCAATATCCATCAGGAAATACAGCCAAAATTAAATTTCTGGATATTTTTTAAATAGCACACCCCTGCAAAAGTGAATTAAAATTTCTCCTATCCTGCCGCATTCCAAAAACATAAATGTATCAAGCTCAAGAATACAAGAACACTTCCTAGCAAGCAAACACCAAGCCCATTTCAAAAATTCATCATACCATTTAGCACATACAGATAGACTGCAAGGAATGCATAATAACTATGAACCTTCCGGGTTTGCATACTCAAACCCATCTCTTCTTACAAATTCAAAAATTTCCTACAAATTGGTCATTACATCATCAAATTTTGATGTGAAAGAGGGAGAGAGAACAAAAGCAACCCACTAAGAGTAAGATGTTCATAAGGATCCAAGTACCTCAAATCTGATACTGTATGTCTCTGCCTCAGTAAGCCTAATTCACTTGCAGCTGTAGATGTAGGTCTCTCATCTTCAATTATTCTGTCATTTCGCAAGAACCTACCTCTAAGCAATGACTGCAGACAAAATGTAGTGTATCAATGATCACAAACAATAGAAAGGCAAGAAAGCAAGATATCATTTGGAGGTAGACATTGCACCCACAAAACACCAGAAAGTTTAGCCCAAAAGTAATACAGAATGTTTAAGCAAGAAAAAAATTAGACTACAAACAAACATGATTTTTCCAGGCAAAAATCAATTTAAAGAGAACCAAGTATACTGCCCTTGAAAAACTTAACCTAGAATCTCTGACTACCCAAGTTCAATATTTTCCAATTAAACATTGTACAATTTGAACAAAAAAGCAACAAAAGCACGTCACATGATCCAAGAAAAAGCCAGGTTCATCAATGACTGCAATAAGACAAATACAACTGCTAACCTGAATACGGTTGCGGTGAGCAAATTGAGATACAGCTCGATGCTCCAACAGACCTTGAAGTTCTTGTTGCCTCTCTCTCTCAGCCTTTTTAAGCAGATCAAGCAGAGCTTGTCTGCCACATAATCGACGAATGCCCCTCCGAGTATGTTCCATTTGACCTTCATTGCGGTTAACAATTGATCCATCAAGAACTTGTTCTATTTGACCCACAATTTCAGTACCCTGCTCCTCTCTATGATCAACACAAGCACTTCTCTGCCGGCTGTTCATTTGTACCCACTCCCTTATAATTCTCACCCTCTCCTGCTCATTTTCACCAAGCCATTCTGCTCTAGGACTATTGTTCCTCCGGGAAATATTAGATGTCCGTTCCCTTGCAGCACAGTTCATCCATGCCCGAAAAATCTGCCTTACCCTTTCCCTTTCGATCTCCCCCAGATCAGATGAATCTTCTTGTCCACTCTCAGAACTAATTGGACCTGGAGACCATTGTCCACAGTCATTCTCACTCACACTCACATCCTCTGAAATGCCACTATGCTCGCTTCCATGGCTATCACACATATCCACCCTTGACACGTCAGAACTCAATCTATCACCTCTATGTTGGAGCACTCTCCCACCAATCCTCCCTCGAGCATGACTCACGACATTCTCATCCTCAAGATCCCTCCACATTTGCAGGAGAGAAGATGCCTGGGTGCTAGCACTCCCATCATCACCTCGTCTTGTCACAACTTCTGATTGAGATTCTCTTAGGAATGAAGAATCAAGCATAGAAACGTTATGCAGACCAGCAATAGCCATTAGTCCAAATTCCAATCTAACAACCAAAACCTCTTAAAACATCCGCTCAAAATGCTTGAAAAAATGCATTTATTTAAAATTAATACTCGCAGATGATTGTTTATGAGTTAGACCACCGCATAAACTAGATCATAGCATAAGATCAACTGCCCACAAAGTCATCGTGTCACAATTGCATCATATTGATCTTCAGTGGGAAGCCAAACCAAGGCCGTGTAACACGAAAATCAAAGGGAATCAGAATTAAATAGTTAAACCCTTTTCAAAGAAACTCAGCACGTGAAGTAAAATCCTTCCTGCATCAAATAAAATTAACGTCACTCCCTCTACTCAGAAAAGACTTTTCATTTATTTAAAATGAAATAAACCAGCCAAAATGCAGTTCCCCAATATCAATACCTTAAAAATAAAAGTTTCCTAAAAAAGCCAACTAAACACAAAGCCTCAACAGCACTTGAGCCAACAGGCTCGTCCAATATCTAAGTCTTCTGTTTGATTCCAACAAACAAAAAGAAAAAAAAAATAAATTTAATTCCAATTACAGAGTTTCCATCATGTAGTACAGAGAGAATTTGCCTCCTTCACCCTGACGAGTCCGATATAAAACGATTGAATCTACTCAAATTCCAAAACGTACGGCCTCTATTTGGTAGTTGAGAAAAAGCAAAGAAAAATGAGAAAATAAAACTCTAAACCTCACATTTTCCTTTAGCTTCAAACCAAGGCCTACCAACCTCCAATATAAGAAATTCACATCACGTCCCTCGCTTCCCAAAATCCAAAACAATTTAATTTCCATTCTTTTCCTTACCTTTCTCAGCAGCCAAACAAACAGCAAATGATAACCAAACACCATGACTTAAACCACCATTACAAATTGCAAACCAAAACAAATACCCTCAAAAAAAACACACAAAAACAAAAAAACAAATCATAACCAATACCATAATAAAATCATCTATAACAACCGTTATAAGGATTCTAAAACAGGCCCTGCTCCCATTCAAATAAAACCTTTTAAAACTTACCAGTGAAGCTCTGGACCTGATGATTTTGAGGTAAAGAAAAGGAAACCCTAGCGAGGGAGAGAAAGAGAGAAGAGAGAGAAACAGAGTTTTTCTAGAGAGAGAGAGAGCAGGAGAGAGAGAGAGGGGGGAAGAGATTTTATTTTAGAGCGATTAACGGGGAAGGTGGACACGTCATCGTTTCACAGTTTAAAACTCATAGATCTTGCCGTAACACTAACGTCTATTAGGGGAAAGGGGGCAGCGAGGATTTGCCACGTGTCATAAGTCCCTTTCTCTGTGGAAATTTCTTTAAATCTTGATGGGAACGGTGAGTGAGGAAGAAGAAGCCTAATAATCAGAATGAGCTAAACGACACCGCATTTACCGGTCTCTCTTTTCACCTACCACTCTACACGGCGCCGTTTGTCATGTTCCACGCAACTTTTGACTTGTTTGCGTGAGGAAGGGTAATAATGGAAGTAAAAACGGGGTGAGAAATAACGGCCCCTTTTATAACCGTTAAGAGTGGGAAATAACGGCAATTTAAAACTGAGACATTTTGTAATAATTTGGATGATTATTAGTCTTTCAAACTTTCTAAGAAAGTGGAAGAAAACCTTACTATTTTGTCTTCATTGGGATTTAGGACAACTAGAGTTTCCATGTTTCAGAGATTTTGATTTGGATGAGATCCTGGCTAAAAAATAAAGTAATGTGTTGTACTTCATTTATTATTAAATTAATTTTTATATTTATGTATTATAATAATATAATAATTAATTTTTATATTATCATATTTATAATAATTAATTATTATAATTAAGGTAGTGTCACAAATATTATAAACGTTATTTAATAGATATAATTATAAGTATAAAATGACTATATTACTTTTTTTGGAAATACTTTAGTAGTAATAAATTATAATTACTCCGATAAAATTTATTTATCCAAAACTAAGATATATTCAAAATTGGAAAGAAATAGTTTATTTTTTATTGATAATCTAAAATGTTAGGTGGAATAAATTTTATTTTTTAAAATAACAGTTATAATAGAACAGAAGTGTGTTATTCATATACCTGGTTACTGTGAATCTTAATAATTGTTTACATACCATTATATCATTGATTTAGTTCATAAATAGATGACTTGATACATACGTAAATCCTTATATTTAATAAAAATGAATAAATAATTTAAATACTTTAATTTTTTTAAATATATATCTAAATTTGCATATTTTGTTACTTTTAAGTACTTCTAATTGGCATGAGGCTGATATAGTTCTGACATGGTGACACAGATGAATTAAAAGAATTACAACCCATTAACACCATGTCAACTAATTAAAGGTATTTAAAAAATAGCAAAAAAATAAATGTATAAATAATTTTTTGGATAAATATAAGTGTTTCCACATCTATTAAGCCCAATAAATACATAAATATGAATCTCAAATAAATAAAACAATCATAAAACTCTCATTTGAAAATGTTTATATTTTTAATTATATATTTGAAACAAATCAATTAAGATTTAACTTACAAAATTAGTAAAATATGCAAGCTATGAAAAATTAATGTCAGATATCGTTTACGTAAAATGGGATTGACACAAGTTGAAATGTATACGCACATGGTAGTAGTACGTATTTTATGTAGCAATTAGTTACCTAATAATTTATAGATTTTGACAATTATTACTTGGATATGAAATAATGAACATTAAATTAATTGGAAATCTTAGCTTCCATAAAAGTTAAAGCATATAATACATTATCCATGAATTGTACTCATAAAATTATATTCTTACAAAAGCTGTCCACCCATATGTGAATGTGAAGCTCCAATCATTTAAATTCTTTCGGTTGCATTAGTCATAATAATACTTACTATGATTTATATTCATCAAAGAAAAAAAAATCTTAAAATAAAATTCATTTTGAATATATCCTATGTGATTCATGAATTGTTTGACTTAGTAGTTTGAAGTAGTTAGAAGAATTACTTGTGTTTGGTAAAAATATGTTAACTGTTAAATGAATATTGAAGGTATTACATATTCTTAATATATATAACTTATATGTTAAATAACCTATATAATAATTAAAAATATATTTTTCATATTTATATATTCTTTATCATATAAAAAAATAACATTATTATTATTATTTTAAGTATTATTTATAATATTTTTTATTTTTTATTTGTAATTAGATATAATTTATTGATTAGAAAATTAATTATATGAAATAAATGTTTTATAATTAATAAATTTTATAAAAGTAATATAGTTTAAATAAAAAATAAAAAAATAAAATAAGATGATGAATAATTGATGAGAGCAAGAAAGAATAATTAATAAAATTTATATCTAACAATATTCACGAGCATGAAAATTACTGTAACAACTGTGAATTTGCTTAAACCTAAAATTCTATCTCGTAATGATTCATGGTCGTGAAAGCATTGTCACGAGCATGAACCCTGTGCCATATCATTTTCTTGTCTCTTTTCAACTCTTTCCTTAACCCTTAATCATATACTTATATCTCTTAATCCGTATTAATTACTAGGCTCTATTTACGGGCGTTACAACATTTTACCTAATTTCTTTTGTGAGCTTTGAAGAGCAATTATCATCTTTAAACTCTGAAATTTTTCTTTCATATGTGTGAATTCAATCATTGCAAGGTTGCTCTAGAATTTGCATTTAAATACTTATTAAGACTACATGTATATATTATCAAAACATTTAAGTAATAAAGGCATTATGATTAACCTCTTTCAACTTTCTTTAAAATAGTCTACCTTTTTGTTTATCCCTTAGTCAACCAATTTGAGCTTTAACCCTTCTTTCTTTATTTCGCCACATCATAAGTACCCACATTAAGCTTTATTTTTGTTTTTCTTCACCGTACATTTTGTTACCCTTGATCACAAGTGATAATGAGTAAGTAGAGACTATTATAATACTTTCTATAGCTCTTTGTATACAATCAATGAAGGTGAATCGTGAGAATTTAATTGTGAAAATAGTACAATAGTATAATGAAATTCATTTCAATGGTTCCAAATGAAAGAAAAAAAAAAAGAAAAAAAGGAAGCATGGAACATATGGAACTTCAAGTGCATAATTTTTGAAATACTTTTGCTGTTGTTATAATTATTTGGTTCACCATAATAGCTATTTTCATATCCGCAAATTTAAGTCCCTAGTCACACGTGTCATTAAACTGATGTGTTGAATCAACCGAAGTCTAAATTCGAATTTTTACTAGAAAAAATTTAAAATAATAGTAAATAATTATGAAAAATATTTAATAAAGTGGTTAAAGTATTTAAAGATATTATTTTACAGTGAAGGACCTAAATGCAAATTTTGAAAACTTTTAGAGTCAATTTATAATTTACTGAAAATTGGGGGATCAAGTGATATATTTATTATTTAAATGAATAATTTTGGGCACATGATACATGATTTGGCTAGTCACATCAAGTGACAAACATTAAGAAACTAATTAATATAAATATCTAGATATTTAAGCTATTTTATCATTCTTCCTTCCTTATCTCTTTCTATCTAGAATTTTTCATACTCCTAAACCATCTCACGTTTACCCCAATCCTCCATAGCCAAAACTTGATTCTAGAAAAAAAAAATTGAGAAAGGCATGAAAAAGTAGGTTTCATGCATAGTTGATTAAGAGGAAGCTTGAGGGAGTAAAAAGAAAGGTTTTAATGATATTTTTTTTTATGTATTTTAGAAACTCAAATTGACAAGGAACTAGCTCAAATTAGCAAAGAAAAAGAGAAAGAGAAGTGAAGAAAAAGCAAGCAAAGTAAAATTTTAGGTAAATGCATAACTTAAGATAATAGCCTATATTTTATCATAACGTTGCATTATTTGAGTATTTAGCATATAAATGATTGTTAATTAATAGTATTTGATGATAAAAATTATGAGGATGCATATTTGCTAGACTTAGAATTTTATTTGGTAAAAATTAAATTATGTGTTGATGTGTTAATTAATCGGTTGCTCATTAAAATTATCAAACATTTTCGGAGAAGTTATATATTGGATAGGGCTAACAATTTTATATCATATCATACGTAAAATGTGTTATGTTATATATATGTCGTGTATAAACATATCGTATCACTATATGTATTGAATAAATATATTATTTTGTGTCATTTAATTAATCGTTTAAAATATTTATAAATATATGCACACAAGTACATAACTATATACTCATTAGTATATGTTAATTTTTACAATATACTAATAACTTGGTATAGTATAACAAATATAAAAATATATATACATATTAGTGTACATATGCAAGATAAATTTATAAGTATAATAAAATTTTAGCATCTAATTATCTATAAGATTATTATTAATATGAATTAAATCACTAATTTGCTAATTTTTATTCATATACTAATATAATTAATTATAATAGAATATATTATAAATTTATTTATATATGAACTTATACATATATTTATAAATATTTTACATATTTATAAATATGTCTAATAGTAATAGTAACTTGTTATTTTTAAATTCCTATGCTGTCATGCTCAAAATTATTTGCTCTATTGTTTGGTACCAAAAGTTATTAGCTGCACCAAAAGGGTTATCTTAATCTCAATTTTTTTATATAAAATTTTTAAACAAATTACAAATAATCTCCCTAAAGTTTTAATAAATTACAAATAAAAATAAACTTTTAAAAATTTAATAATTTACATCTTTGTCATTTGAGATAATGTCCATTTATTTGATATTGTATGAATTTCAAATATTCTAATACAATATACCATATGATTTTTCTATATTTGATATATTTTTATGTAAGTTTTTTAGAATTTCATATACTGACATTTTATAAGAGTTTAGAATTTCTATTTGTTACCAATGATTATAAGTACAGAGCAATCAGTACATTGAAATTATAGTTTTTCTAATTATTATCTCAAACAATATTTTTATCAAATAATATGGAGTAAATTATTAATTTTTTAAAAGTTTATTTCTAGTTGTAATTTATTAAATTTGATAAAAAAATTTCTATAATTTATTGAAAAATTAAACTATTTTGATGTTATTTTAAGTATTAAAGTGAACTAGTAATATTTTTTTATTTATATTTTTATAAATTTCAACGGTGATCTTATCAGTTAGATTCAAAAATTATAAGAAATTTATAAAACTATTTTAAATAAAAAAAACAAGGAAAAAATATGTCCAACATTTTATTGGTAATAAATTAATGACAAGAAAGGAAACTTCAGATGAATAAGTACAACTGACTTTTGGGACCAAACTTTTGCTGCTTTATAAATTAATATAAATGTTACTTTGAGTCTTCTTAATTCTACAGCAACTCACCAACAAATTTTGGTTGGTTTAATCCTTAAAGATTACTACTTTTAACTACCTCTTTCTTCAATTTCTATTGTAAAGTGTAAAAGATTTTTTCACTTTTTTTTTCTTTAACATATATATTCAATAATAGCTCACAGCTTTACTTTAATCAGAAAATAAGGAAACCCTCAAATTTTGAATCATAAGCTTCATATATTTATCAGAAAATACACTTTTTTTCTTAGTTTAAAAAGAACTAATGATTAACAATTTGCACATGAATCAATAACAAATGGATGAGGGTAAATTTGTCCCAAAATTTTTTATTTCTTTTAAAATCAATTTTCAACATTAAAAATTTTTTATTTATCTTTTTATTTTTGAAAATCTTTACCTATTATAAATTTTTCAATTTTACAGTTAATTGTGCTTTGAATTCTATAACTAAACAAAAAATAAAAAAATATTTCCTAACCAAAATTTTCATATTGATTAATTAGGCTTGAAAATTTATTTTGTTGTAAATTAATACTTCATCCCAATAAAATATTTTAATAAGTGTATCTGATTCGTTTCCATTACAATTCCAATCACCGAAATTTCATATAAAATAATTTAGAGCAAACATTAAGGACTTTTTTTAAAAAAAAAAAAACTTAGGGTCCACTCTTATTGTTTCTTTGATTATAGTTAATATGTTCTATTATTAACATTAAATTTTTTTCTGTGTGTTTTTTTAGATGAAGTTTTTACCTTTTAAAAAAAAAGACTAATACCCATTATATTCATGATATCAATTTTGTTGAAAATATTTGTGTCAATAACTAATTGCATCTATTTGAATTCTTTTTTAAAAAATTTATTCTTTTAAATTTGCATTTTCTTGTTCCAAAATATAAAATTATTATCTAAAGATTATTTAAGGTATTAGAAAAATTATTAGTTAGATTTATATTAAATGATAATTTTTGTAACTATATACTTTAATATTTACAAAACAAGAACTATTCTTTTAAATGATAATATATAATTAAAATTAATTTATAAATAAATACATGAATATATTCTAATAATATATATTAATAAAATTATGAAAGCAAGCACATGCATGTGTATGCGAGTCTACTTGGGTCCCTACTGCCATCATCAATGGTTAAACCCATATTGTGCCACTTCATGTCTTTTTTCCTTTTTTTTCAACCAAAAAAAAATGGTTGGTGTATTGATAATTATAATATTTTAATTTTTTTTTATTAATATGGATTTATATATAGGTACTTCTGTTAATTGCACATGTACATACAAATTGGACTAATTGAATGGGTCCCAATGATTGGAAAGTTGATAGCGTTAGATCCTTACGTACCTACGTGCTGCCAATGCACTAAACTGAACTGGCAATACATGAATCCAACTCCAATATTCATTCTTTTTTTTACAAGTAATCCATCCCATGCATTTGAAATTAAAATTAAAATTAATGATGAGTAAGTTTTAGTATAATAGTACTGATATAGTGACAGAGTTATAAAATATCGAATTCGTCTTACCTCTTATACCAAAAAAGTTCAAATTAATAATAAAGAAGAATTATTGAATTTATCAAACTAATATAGAATCCGTTTGGCGTTGATTTTTCGGAGAAAATTTTTTTATTTTTTATTTTTTTGAGTTTTAAAAACTGATTTTAGAGAGAAATTCATGTTTTTTCCAAAAGTAGGTTTGAGAACAGTTTATAAAAAAATTAAAAAAAATAATTAATTAAATCAAAAAAATTATAAACCTAATTTTTTTAAATACTTCGCAGCAATTCCAGACACTCTCGTAGCTTGAAGCTTAATTAGACCATTTTCATTATTTGACAAAAAAGTTGACTATTAATCTATTATTATAATTAATAAACTTATATATTTGGATTATGTAAGGAGGTTCTAATCCCTCCAACTCACATGAAAATTATTAAAAAAATTTCAAGAAATTAACAGAATATACGTGCACAATAATTATTAAAATTTTTATATTTTAAATAGAATGCAAGTTTGAAAATTAAGTTCTTTTTTTTTTTAAACACTGTAAGGAAAGTACTCAACTCAATCAGTACTATAGCACTGAGCAAACTGCCAAAGAACTAATAATTTTCTGCTCACAATAATTGAAAAAACCCCTTTGGTCTATGGATAGCAACTTTATGCACACTCACATAGATGTTGGGTCCGAGCAAATAATAACAAACAATTGTACAATGCTTAGCTACTGCAGGCTTTATCACTTGCAGGGAGACAACAGGGAACGTTCATTTTAAGAAAGAGGCAACAACCAATAACCAAAATGAACCCAAAAAAAAAATCTAAAATCTAGTTTTAAATTTTTATTTATAGAATAAAATGTACTCGATCATATTCATTTAATTTTCATTATGGGTTATTCAGAAGATAAATGAACATATGGATATGTTTTAAACAAAGAATTTCTGTAAAAAAAATCAAAAAAATAAACATTACAGTGATTTGCAATTGGAAAAGGAAAAAAGGAAACAATAAGAGAGAAGGAGCTAGAAACTCAAGCATAGCCTTAAAAATGAATAATAATTGAAGATTGATGGGCCTCAATTAAAAGGTAAGAGACACATATGTGTGTCCATTAACACAGGGACATTAAAACAGCTAGGGATAGAAATGTTAAATAAGTTAGGTTATATGTCTTTCGTTTGATGAAATTGTACATGAATTTTTCCTTACTAATTCACATCATTTTCAAGCTAGGGTTTTTTTTTTCCTATATCTAATAGCTACACTCCATTCACATATGATGAGAATGGAGGGGTCTAGAATAGTAAAAATTGCTAGTTTGCTCTCCAAATATGATGGCTTTTAAGGGTACATGCTCATAACTTTGCACAATTTTATAGGGTTGGACCCATTCTATTTAGGGCCACAAGAAATGGGTTTGCCTTGCATTTCATGTTAAAGGTCTGCCTAATGAAAATATCCTGCATCTCTTTTTAGAGAAATATCTTGTCAAATTGGGACATATTTTATCTAAGTATTGATATTTAACATTTTGTTCCTGTTATGATGTTATCTCATATTTTATCTTCCATTCATAGAATAATATGCTTCTATTTGAATTTGGAATCTCTATCTCAATTCTGTACCTTCTAATATTAATGCCTAAACAACTCAATTTGTGTTAATATAACTAATTGTACTTGCAAATTATTATAACTATTCAATTAACTAATAATTGAATAATTTAGACTGACAATTTAGAAAACTGTTTAAAATTTCTTATAATCACAACATATTATTTAGACCTTTTCTAAATATTCATATATGAATCAAATCAATAACGTAAAATGACCTATTGCATAAAACTAGGAAGTAATTTTTTTTTCTTACAATTTTCCCTTATTTTTTTTTCAACTGGCTTTGTGCTCTTTAGCAGAAATGTGCTTTGCAAGCATACTTGGTAAGGTTCCAATTTCCAAGTCAACAAATAGGGTAAATTGTTTTATTGGTTGTATGTGCATCAAATTGTTACCAAAATTTTATTTTGTATCAAATTAGTACCAAAATTTTGAAGTTGAGTTTCAAAGCATGATATCAAAAACTTTTTTAGCGAGCAAATCAGCAAATCCAGTAGTTACGTCAGCAAATTTGATGTCCACATTAGTATAAATCAACCAAAAAAGTCTTTGATACCATAATCTGAAACTAACTTCAAAGAATTGATATTAATTTGATACAAAAAAAATTGATATCAATTTGATACACATGCAAAAATTTTGGTACCAATAAAACAATTTACCCCAACAAATAAGTCAAGTGGCCAAAGGCCACAGCCAATAGCCCATTCCAGTAATGGGCCTCAAAAACATATTGCAATATCAATTTTACACAATTAGAAAGCTATTCGGGCCTAACTTGTCAGGGCACAAGACATATAGTGTTTGGTTATTGATTCAAAAATAGAAGAAAAGCAATCTGCAATAGACATATATTGTTTGGTCATTACTTACTTTAGCATTTTTAATTCAGTGACTGAATTTTCTCAACATAACTACGTTACCTTTTATGTTATTTAATCAGAAGCTATTAACAAAATACAAAAGAAAATAATAAAACATTCTCCAAATGGTACCAAGCTAGTGCTGGACATCACTAAACCTTCACAGAGAGCCTCTACACCCTCTTCCTTCTTCCCAAGATTTACTTAAAAATCTACTCCTACCTATTAATAAACCTCAAGAGCCCAATAATTCTGGGTCTTTCATATTTCGAAAATAATTTTCAACCATATTTAATTATTACAGTGGCCTATTCAAAATTTTATATGATTAGTAAAAAATTTATTTAGTATAAAAATAATAGAAATTTAATAGATTTATTATTTTCTATTTCAATTTTTTCATGGACTAAAATTAAAAAAAATTAATTTACATGGTCAAAATTATTTTTTCCCTGTAAATGGGGTCAATTAACCCCACTAATTTGAAGGAGTGGAGTGTACAATCTGTCATGCCAGAGTTAGATAATTTTTATCATTCTGTGTTATCATAAATCAGGTGCTCATCGTTCACGAGAAAAAACTTTGTCATATTGGATCTCTCTCATTGTTTTTCCTTGAGAAATTTCTGCGTCTGAATCAATTTTCATCTTCCCTTGCGCCACAAAATGGCTGAGCTTTTTCTATCCAATATTGTCCAATATTGTGAGAAAGTTGAGTTCTTTTGCTAAATATACAATAAGTCCGCTTGGCATGGAGCTTTCGAAGAGAACGTGAAAAGATAAAGGAGATCTTGATCGCCATTGGAGCTGCAATATTGGATTGCCGAACTGCCACAGGGGCAAAGTCAAGTTTTGGATATGGAAGCTCACACAGTGCAGAAGATGTGCTTGATGAATTTGATTATGAAATCTTAAGAAACCCAGTGGTGAGATGTATATGAGCACCAATAGAAAGGTATATCGATTCTTTTCAACATCCAATCCCCTTGTTCTTCGCTTTAAAATGGGGCATAAAATTAAAGAATATAAGGAAAAGAGAAGTAGAAATTGCAGACCTCAAGTCTAAATTAGGTCTCACAGAGAGAGGGGAGAGGGTCATGACCCGCTCCTATGTGGATTCAGCAGATATGATAGGGAGGAATGATGAGAAAGAGAAAATCTTAGCGCATTTATTCAACGCTGTTGATGGTGAAAATTTGTCAATTATTTCAATAGTTGGAATAGGAGGTTTGGGGAAGATTACACTTGCTAAGTTTGTATATAATGATCAAAGGGTAGACAATCATTTTGAACTGAAATTATGAGTTTGCCTCTCCAATGATTTTGACTTGAAGAGGGTGATAATTAAAATTCTCAAATCTGCTTATAAAAAGTACGAAGATATGGATATGGACCAAATACAAAGAGCATTGAGAGAGACTTCAATATTTGCTTGTCTTAAATGATGTGTGGAATGATGATCAAAGGAAATGGCTTCAATTGAAATCTTTGCTAATGGGGTAAAGGGAGTCAAGTTTTAGTCACCACACGCACATGGATACAGTTCCTACTTACAACTTAAATCATCTTCCTCATGAGAACTGCTTGTCTTTGTTTTTCAAATGTGTGCATTAATTTAAACAACTTTAATTAGACAGATAGAGGAAGAGATTGTAAGGAAGTCCAAAGGGGTTCCTTTGGCAGTGATAATTCTCCAACAAATGAATATAATCAACTTTGGAGATTGGAGCAGAAGGAAAATGATATTTTACATGCTTTACGATTGAGTTATGAACAATTGTCATCTCATTTAAAAAGATGTTTTGCATATTTTTCACTTTTCCCCAAGGGTTTTCGATTCTTTTTCTGTGAATTGATCCAACTTTGGATGGAAAATGGTCATCTTCAATCCTCAAATGCATATGAAGATTTGGATGATGTTGGAGTGCATTATTTGAATGAATTACGGCTAAGAGGTTTCCTTCAAGATTTTGAGGAAATATTGGGTGTTTTTTTTTAATACATGATTTATAGAGAATGAACTTGCATTGTCGGTGGCATGAAATGAGTGTTCCATAATAACTTCTATAAACCAACACTTTCGAAGAAATGTTAGGCATTTATCATTTCTTGAACTTCAATAATAATAATAATAATAATAATAATTCAAGATGAATCATATTATTATTAATGTTTCCATTTAAAAAATGCTTATTTCAAATAAAAAAATTACAAATCACGAAAACACTCAAATACAAGAAAATCAAGCCCTTATACTACAAAAAAAATGACCAAAAAGAAAAAGAAACCCAAAAGGAAGAAAATGATAAAACAAATATGACATCAACAATCATCTATGCAACTGGCTAGATTAGCAATTCATCAAGGAGAAGAGAAAAATTAAAAAAGTAAAAAAGAAGTGAAACAATATAATGACTGAACCTATATATCACATTGAGCAACATTCATTAATACTCTAAATCACAGTAAGTCCTCTGTGGGATCCTTGAAGAGGAGAAATGCACCTCAACATAAGGACACAATACGCTTAAAGTACGATGCCTCAATTTCAATACTCCAACCTTAAACCGAATTCTTGCCTTAATCCTCACATCTAACTGAAGCTGTCCTCCTGATTTTTCGTTCCTCAAATCCTTAGCCAAATCATTAGACAATGCCACATCTCTAGCTTCAATCTTTGCCTCTAGCTGAGTTATGTTCCTCCGAGGTTGATGGAACGGCTCGAGGGTGTTAAAAGCGATAGTTTGATCATCATAAGACACAGAAACATCAATTGAATCATAGTATATAGACACCCTACCATTAGGGTTATGTGCCCTAATGACAAAGTCAAATGATGCATTAAGGTGGTTGTAATGGAGATTAAAATTATTTGCCGTACCACTTTCGATCCAATACTCCATCTGCTTAGGCCGGATTATCAGCCAAGTGATTAGCACAGCTATGCCGACGATTACTATCAGCGATAGTATAATGACTGCAATGATTCGAAGCAGCTTCGAATGGGCTGTGCCGCCGGTTTGTGACGGTAGCTGCTGGGTGGTGCTAGTCCCATGTGCCATTGTTATGGAATTTATGGTCGGATTGATGTGTGATCAAATTGGGGATATAGTTTTATAGTGGATGTAAGGGTATGGAATTATGGATTTTTAATTTTTCTTTAAGAGCTAACATTAATTAGGGCATAAATAATCAATTTTTGCTTTGAAATCTTTATTAAATTTGGTCTTTAGTCTTTACCGTCAGCCATTAGAGTACTGCTTTATTTTTCCTTTTTCTTTTAACATTTCTTGCAAGAAACTCAAGAGATCTTAGACATTCAGGTTCCATTGTTCTTTTCTTCATATTGAAAATTTTCAAGATTCATTAAAGCATCTATATGTGTTTAATGATCAATTAAGACACTTTTAAGCATATATATATATATATATATATATATATTACTTTATGATATACAGGAATATGCTATGAGGACATGAAATCTTATAAAATACACCAAAAAATTCTAAAAATGCTGATTTTCTTAGTAGACGACCACTTTTGATTATTTTGCTAATATTTTCTAAGAATATGATAATAAAGATTATTTGTTCTTCAAAAATTAATTAAAGAAGTTACTTTAAAGAAGGATGAGTCAATTGATTTGCTAAGTTATTGATTACAATATTATGCTCAATATATCCAACTAATTAGAAGTATATATAGCAGCATATATAATTGTGTTGAGATGAATTTTT
This sequence comes from Triadica sebifera, assembly GCA_023653625.1. Lineage (NCBI taxonomy): Eukaryota > Viridiplantae > Streptophyta > Magnoliopsida > Malpighiales > Euphorbiaceae > Triadica > Triadica sebifera. The sequence goes on along the minus strand of CM042892.1, from coordinate 11,380,072 downwards.
ATTAATTAAATCGTAATCGAAACCTACAAAAATAACCAGAAAAGATAAGAAAAACCTAAAAAATATGGAAATTATGAATATTTATAAAGGTTTTTTTTTGGGTCCAGATCTAATTTATGGTCGGTCAAGTCAATATTGAATATGTGTTCAATATACTCATTATTGAGTTAATTACTTACTTGGTAAATCTTGCTATTGCTGAAGCAATCTTTACAATATGGAATTGGAATCTTTGCAATACTTTGGTTTTTTTAATAGTAAATCTTGCTTTGTCTTCAAGTAATTCCAAATAGGATTCGGGTCCAATATTTTAGGTATTTCAATCTTATTTGCTCCTATTATATAGGATTTCAATAGTGATTTCACTACTTTTTTTTATGGATTTGATAATATTTTTTGGCCTTTTATTATGTTATTATAATTTTATATTTTATATTTGATAAATACTTATTAATTTCTATTTATTATCTTTTTCATCATATAAGTGATTCATATACTCATTTTTAATATTATGAAATTCACAGAAGAAAAAAATAGAGATACGTATCACTCAAATAATATAGAATATAAAAAAATGAGGTAATACGGAGAACATAAGAAACTAATACGCACTCCTCTTTATATTTTAAATTCATTTTCACTTTTTTTTCTAGACATTGATTTCTTTTTTACTTAATTTTTTATGATATGATGAAATTTTAAGAAATTAAATATTGTTGATAAAAAAAAAATTAAATGTGGGATGAAAAAATTAAATAGCATAATATATATAGCTTTCCGAGTTTTCTTCATTGAAAATCAGTACAGGCTAGCCAATAATATTGAATTTTTAAATAATATAAACATTTTATATATTGAATTGATTTTTTCTGTGAATAGACTTAAATCAAAGTAATCCATTAACAAACCAAAGCAACCAATTATTATAACACATGTGGCTCCACAATGCTCATTAATTTTGATCCTAATAATTAAAATTAGGTATAATCCTCCTTTTCCTAATTCTTGTGCCCTAATTCAAAGGATTATTACTGACTCATGTCATATCAAAATCCAAATATCTCTTAATTCTTTTCTAATTTTTTTTTTCATATGTGCATTATGCCATCACTTAATAAAATTTCTACAAGCACATAGTTTTTTTTAATTAATTTTTCTCGTCAAGAACATGGCCAAAAAAGAATTTAAAATTAATGCTTTAGTAAGAGAAATTAATTAATTCAGAAAAACAGAAAATCAACAACAGTAACTTAACTATATTTTGAAGTCTTGCGAGATTCAAACAAATCTCAGTACATCACCACGCGCTCCAAGGGATTCTTATTTGTATTGATACCGATCGACCCCTGTTATTCCAGGAAAAAAAAAATCAAAAATTTCAGTTGAATCAAATGCAATTTAAAATTTTTAAATTATTCAATTTAATTGATTATATAATTAAATTAGGCTCAAAACCAAATAAAATAATCGAACGAAAATATTTTGATGTGATTTATTATTCTATTTTAGGAAATTTGCCATGTTTGAAATTGAATAATTGAGATTTGAGAATCAAACCGAGTTAATCTGAATGCATATATAACACTTGCAGCTGGAGGTGAGTAATAGATTGATTGGATTTTTGGAACCGAACTGCCAAAAATAAACAAATCAAATTTTCTAAAATTAAAATCCAATTTCAAATAAAAGAAAATCGAATTGAATTCAATTATTTAAATTGGATTTGATCCGATTTTGTCATTTTTAATATTAAATAAAAAATATATATATATATAGTTTGATTGGTATATTTCAAACAGTTTACAAATTTAAAAAACCAGATTAAATTAAAAAAAAAAATGAATACCAAATCACATAAACCAAATCATATAAACCGAAATAGTGTGATTCGATGCAATTTTTGATTCCGGGACCTCCTACCTACGGTATATGCCTGATCAAAAGGAGCGTGTGGGGCGTGGGGATTACCAAATTGGAGCAAAATGTTTTATATTGAGAAGAAAGGTGAGATATAGAAAAAAAAAAAAAGAAAAAAAACAAGAAAAAGAGAGTAGACATCATATGCAAAGCAATGGAGGGGGTTGCCGCATATCCTTTGGAAGATGCGGCATCTGCTAACCCATGGGAGAAGGAACCCATCATTTTATTATCAGATTTATATATATTGGATCTTCTATCTCTTTAATTAGCTATCTGTGTGTGGGTTGACATTCAATACAAGCCGATGAGCGCTAGTCATTCCTCTTAGCGCTTGTGCCGCCACCCACCACCACGTACGGTGGTGGGCGGTGGCAGAATGTCAATTTCTGGCAGAAAGTTTGGGAGGTAAAAAAGAAAACATTCTCCCACTGGGCAACCTCAGTCCTTTGGCATTTTTCCTCTTCTTTGGTGATGTTGGCATGATCTCGTGGCTCAAGAACTTGAAGGTATTCATAATCATCATGCATGATTAATATTCAAGTTAGACTATTTCCAGCTTTTTCTTTTTGTTTTTTTTCCCTTAATAGTTATGCTCTAGAATGTTTGAAAAAGGTTATGTCTTTTCTTGTATAATGCAAGTTTTGTATGTTTAGAGCATAGTTTCTAATTGGAATTTATGAAAAATAATAAAAACCCATATTAGTTTGTCGGGTGCTTTTTTGTTATATGTGTGATTTTGTGCCAGAATATTTAGCTAGCCTTTTTTTGTTTGGAATTAAAGAAGTGAAGCAATATCCTTGGATTCCTGGCCCACGTTAACCTCCTCTAAATCTTCTAATTTTAAAAATCTTGAGTGATCAATTGAAATCTGCCCTTTCTTATTAAACACCACAGCATCTCTCTTCTTATTACAATGCATGTTCACTTTGTTATCACGTAAATTAAGTTTATTGCCATTACTGCCCGAACGTGATGGAGCCAACATCCACGCCTCAAAATCCTCCACTGCTTCAGGCCTGATTAGCGAATTTTCAGCAACATTCCTTAACTGTCTATCCAATGCAGTTTCTTGCTCCCATCCGTTCATCTGAACTTCTGCATCTCCATTGGTGTTATGGTTGGATATGGAACACTGCTCCTTTCTATGGCCATACTTCCCACATTTAAAACAGACAAGGTGTATGCCTTCATATTCAATTCTCCACAATCTTCTTCTATGGTTAAATTTCGAAAGGAGAGGTTTAGATAAATCTACCTCAACGTACATACGAGAAAAACGACCACTGAATACCAACGTGGTAGCATCATCAATTTTAATTGGTTTACCAATCTTTGAACCGAGATTTATTAAAAATTCATAATCAAAATACTCAATTGGTAAGCAAGGGAATTGCACCCAGACCAATATCCTCTCCATCACATCTTGTTCTGTGTCAAAGTTGGGGGACCATTGTCTAACCGTGAGGTAATGATCTAACACAATCCAGGGGCCTCCATAAAGTGCAAACTCATAATCTTCCTTGGAGACCAACTTAACTGAGAAATAGTCATTATCAATAGCTATTAGCTCCAACGGAGATTTTGGTTTCCACATAGCTTTGATCCTTCTTAACAAATAATTGTAACCAATCAATCGGCTAAGCACCTTAACGACGAGTGTCTGCCTCCAATGTCTGCGCATGCAGATTTTGTCGTTTCTACTGATGTAAATGGCGGGACAATCATTATCACCCCTCACCCTTATCCCCTCCAAAATCTTCCTCATCATCTGATACCTCCTCTTCTCCATTCTCTTCATTGTCGTTAGACTTGTGGCCTAGCAAAGTATCTATGAAAGAGACTTTTGTAGAATCCAACATGGTCTCTTCCACGTTAGCAGGCATCCCATCTTCCATTCCTTCGTCAGCCATGGCCAAATCCTTTGATTCGACGTCAGATTCCTTAGCGATATTCACTAGGCTTAACCTTTTTATTGCCTCTGATCAGCTGATCGGATTCCTCCGTTGAGCGAAAGTTTTTGTTTGGATTCTCTAGAGAACCCTCCATGGTAAACAGAGTGACATTTTATCCTATTTTGACTGATCTAATAGACACTTGAATTTATTTAAAATTACTATTACTCACTATATAATTTTTTAGAATGATCAATTTATCAGACATCAACAAATTTATTTATAATGACTTGTTTTGTTAGATACTTGAATCTATTTGTAATGATTCATTAAATAGTTAAACTTTTTTATAATGATATATTAGTAAAATCTAAACTCGCTACCAGTTGTCCTATAGGCCATAAGCATGAAGTATGCCCATCTAAAAAAAAATCAAGTATTTAATAAGTCATCCGAAAAATATAGCAAGTGAAACGATTTTTTGAAACAAGTTCAGTAGAGAATTTTAGGTAATAGGAATGATAACGAGGTGGAATACTCTTTGTTTCTGACTCCGAAATTCCACCTCATTTACCGTTGGAAAAAATTTTTTGATCTAAATTTTTTTATTTTATTTATTATTAAAAATATTTTTTATTTAAATTAATTAGTTAATTATATAATTGTTTAAATAAAAAACTATTTTTTACTTTAAATGAATATTATATTAAATTTTATTATTTTTTAAAAATATTAATTATGTTAAAGTTAAAATATGAATTATATATATATATATATATATATATATATAATATTTGGATCGGGGTCAAGGTCGAGGATCAGAGCAGGAGATGTATGTCTTGTCTCCACTCCATATCCAATATAAAAAATTTCGGGATAAGGGTGGAGAATAAAAATCATAAAAAAATCGTCTCATTTGGTGCGAGACACCGAGGGAACGGGTCCAACTGTCATCTCTATTAGGTAGATTCAGTCTATTACATTATTTGTAAATTAATCCAATTACATCATGACACATATTTTATTATTTTATTTATATTGATTGATATAAATACAACAATTAATGTGATTATATCAGTTTATAAATGACATGTTAAATTGAGTAATACATATTTTATTGTTTTATTCATATTGGTTGATGTGAATATAACAATTAATTAATATAATTTGATTAGTTTACAGATTATGACTTTAAGTTCATATATAAATTTATATATTATACCAAATCCACTTAATTCATAATAAATTGTCCATAATAAGGAAACTTTTTCACAATTGGTTTTAAATTTGTAAATAAAATCAGTTCTTTTGCATGACAAAAAAAATAGTGGTTGGACTTTGCAATTGAACGGATGGATACTGAAATATATGTAATAAATTTGTTATGGATATGAGGTAATTCAATGATTTAATGAGTTTAGGCTGTAATTATAACTAAATTTTTTAAAAGAAAAAACTCAAAACTCAATAAAGTGTCATATATGACAGATTAACAAAAAAGAGGCACAAATTTGCATTATGCCAATTGACTTGTAGAGGACATTATGACTAATCAAGCTTTGGGTGGCCGATATCAGAACATATCTTCGAATTGAAAGGTCGAACATTTTTAGGACACGATAGAGAAATTCAATATATAGCAATTTTGTATTTCACATATCATATGCTTACATGGAAAAAATTATTTTGTATTTTACGATATAAATTTATACAAAATGTATTTTGAATACAAGAGAATTTAAATTAGCCCGTTTTGGGGTAATAACCACTTAATTTAGTTCTGACATACATTTTAATAAGATGGATTAAAATTAAAATTCACACTTAATAAATTATTATTTATTTGTAATGGGCATTTCAAAGATTTCGTAATTTTTTCTCCTTTTTATTATCTCTCTCTATATAAATGATATGCAAGTATTTTTATTATATTTATCTTTTATAGAGATCAAAGTAAAAAATAAAACGCTACATGTCATTCATATATAGTGGAAAAAATAATTAAGAAATTTAAAAAATAGCATTATTCTTTGACAAAATGTATTATGTAATTAAGAATTTTTTTTTTTCAAAAAAATGTATAAAAATAAATTGTGTATGTCTAAAATCACTAGATGAACATGAATTTTAGCCCAATTTGAAATACTTAAGAAAATGTTAAAGGTGCAAATAGACACTTAAGGTATAGGCCAAAAAGTGCACTCCATAATAAAATTTAATTAAGTTAGGCTCATATTAAAAACCAATCTAATTGGCTCTTATACTAAAATTTTGGAATGCAAAATAACTCAAAATTAGATAGCTAATAGGGGGCCAATTTAACCAAAATTTTAGTATTAATGATATAAAATGATCTAAAATTTTAGTATAAGAGATTAATTGGATCGAGTTTTAACATGGAGGCCAATGTATTTTGACCATATCTTAAAGTTCTATGTAAAACCCTCTTTTATAATCAAAATTAATCCAACTATATAAAAGAATCTTACAATGTACATGATTTAAAATGCGTTTAATTTAAAATTCTTATGTATCATGGTCATAATAACTAATTTGAAATATTTGAATAATTAATACTATATAATTAAATACAATAATGATGGACTTTTACTAGCCCAAAGATTTTATTAAAAAAATGATTTAATAAGATATGTATAAATTTTGTATTGTATAACAATATATGATTGCATGTTAAAATTTTTATGCATTTATGTACCACTAAAATTTTAGTATCTTAGCGTGTGGGTTCTCTTGGACGTAGGTTTGAAGCCAATAGATAACTGAATTGACATGAAGAGTAGTCCAGCCCATTAGAGCAGTCATAGCAGATCCGTATTTTAGGTCGGTTTTATTTTTATTTTGTTTTGTTCTTATGACGTGAAATATGGATGATTTATTTAATTCTTATTTTTAATAATAAGGATATGTAATTGATTTGGTTTTTCTATATAAAGATTATTTTGGAATAAGAGAGCTATTGTATGTCTAACCAATTATTTTGAGAATAATGATCCAGTATTCATACATATACAATATTTTACTTATTTATTATACAAAATATGGATGTTGTTAATTATGTGTGTTAAACAGGTTGTGAGTAAGATATTGATAGTAAAAAAAGATGACATTTTTTTTTAATAGAACAAGTTTATAAAGGTAACCAGTTATATGACATTCACTTGTATAATAGGTTATATTTTATTATATGTGTGGGTATTACAATCATTTACCCTATCAATATTCCACTATATTTATCCATCAAACATGATGTTATTAACCATTTGTAGCATTAATAATGAACAAATCATCACATTTCGTAATCGAAAACAACCATAATCTCATTATAACATTTAAAACCTAAAAATGCATTAATATTCATCTAACCTGAAAAGTATGCATTTATACTAGAACAACAACCAACCCAACATGCATTTAAGTCATACCGAATATACAAATGCAATTTAACGACATTGAATATGGTTATATACATACCTTTCACAAAAAATGAAGTTTTAACTATCACTTTAAACTTTTCAAATTTGTCTCCCTTCTTAGGATGAGATTTGAAGCTTTTTCTAGCTCATAGACATGCCAAAATCCTCTTTTTAGAACACAATCTCATAAAATAATTCTAAACACCCCAAAACTAAGCTTCTCTCTTAACTCTTAAGAACACTCTCATTCTCTCTTGTGTCAAGTTTTTTCCTTATACCAACCTTTGATTTCTTTACGAAAAAGGAAGAAGATAGGCTTCAGAAGATGAAGGGGGTTAATGGTAACATGCAAGGATGGTTTTTAGAGAGTGAGGAGTAGGTTTGAGGCATGACAGAGAGAGAAAATCGTATTTGCTTCACCTACTCCAAATTGACTAGTATTCATAAGTGTGAAGTATTCTTCACGGGTATGAGTGTCTTATACTATACGTTTCGCAGTTGTGATAACCATTCACGAGTTTGAACTACAACCCACGATGTCCACGATTGTAAAATTCCATTTACGGGTGTGAAATCTAGTAAAACTCTGTCGTTTTGAACCATAACTCTTTCACGGGGATAAAAGCACTTATATTACTATATTCAACCTTTATTCCATAATCTACCTATTATTTATCCCTCTTTAAAAACCAACATAACATATAGGCTTTAATTAACGGGCATTACAACCTATTTGCACATTTGTCTTTTAAAAAAATAATTGCAATAAATTTTTTCATGAAATTAGTTTATAGTTGTAAGGAAATCACACATCGACTGGTTATAAGATTTAAGTACTTCTTGTAATAGCATAGACCATCATACTCTCTTGATCTAGTTTTACAGAAAAAGTAATACCAAATTTCTAGTATGTGTTCAATCTTGGATATGATAGGGGATGTGTTAAGATATATCAAATCAATTGGTTATAAGATCTAAATATTTTTTATATGGATAATTCTTATTTCAAATTAGCTTATATGGAGGTGAATTGATTTAAAACTTATTTTCAACAGAAATTATAGAAGTATTTTGGATGTGATTCGATACAACTTAAAGAAAAAAAAACTAAATAGAATGCAATTTATATAAGCCAAATATATAAATTAATCCTTATAATATAGGTCAAAGCACAACTTGATTTCCAAATATAGTATAATTTGACCTCTAAATTATAATTTTAGTCTATTTAAGCCTCTAAGTTACAAATTTGATCCAATTAATTCTCCAATAGTATATTTTAATTTGTTTTCCATTAGTCAAGATAACGTCTCATAAAATTACAAACAAGTCAAAATCAATAAGACATCGACTATTTCATCATTATCTTTTTTGCATATATATAAACTCAAAAAGCACAACTTTTGTCCTATATATTTATTCAAGTACAACGTTCTTTATTTGAAATATTTTTGTGCATTTAACATGATCACAAAAGGTTCTTAAGTCATGGTGAAGAAGATAAACTGGTTTAAGTAAAGTAGAAGATACTCATCGTTCCAAATTATGGCCATTTTAATGATAAACCAAATGATAATCTATCGTTGGGACTTAACTGGGATTAAGTATGTAATTTAAGGGTTTAAATGAGCTAAAATTATAATTTAGAAGTCTAATTATATTGAGTCAAAGTTTAGAAATAAAATTGCACTTTGGCCCATATTATAAAGGCTAATTTGTTCTTGCACCATTCATAGAAGATTGTTTACTTATTATTTAATAAAAAAATAGTTTATAGAGAAATTATATAAACATACTTACAAATTATAAACGTAATATAGTATTCAATGATTTTGGATCATTTTCGATGTGATTGCAAATTGCAAATCCATCATTAACAGTATTAGGAGGCTAATGGATCAATTATCTTCCGTCAATATAAGCTATAATCATAGGGAAGCTAACTTTGCGGAAAATTATTTGTCTCACCTTGCTTATGGTTATGCCCCTGGTTATCACACTCTAACTTCTAGAATTGAGCAGTATTTGACTTTAATCGAATATCCAAACCAAACCGATAAAATTTGGTTATTTTGGTAATGAATTTTCTGGTTTTTAGTTTAGTTCGATTATTATATTCAAAAAAATGCAATTATAGGTTATGTTAGTGTAAAAAATACAAATAATTTAACCAAAATATCCGATATATATATTTACTCGATTTGTAACCCCTGTTGGTGATGCATCTTTTCCTTTATTATTGGGTTAAATTTCTAATACAATAGCTAAAAGTGGATGATCCTTCTTATAGCTGGTTGATTTAACTTCAATCAATTAACCTTATATGCTGGTACTCTTTAGGTACTGTTTCGTACTTCTTCGTGCCAAGTTTATAGCAACTTTTTTGAGAACTCTCATTTGTGCACCTTATGACTTTACCATATAGTAGAGTAGCATATAACTCTTCATTATGTTTTTTTTTTGTTAATCTAAATTATGAATTTGACTATATTTTAGCAGTAGTATTAATATATATATTTGAGTTTTTTTTACCTTTATTATGATTATTTTTATTATTTCGTTGACTTTTGTTGTACAATATTGAAACTTATAAAATTGAAAATATCTTAAATATTATTCAATAATTGAAATATTTATTGCAACCGAACCGATAAATTTTAGTTCGGTTTTAGATTTTCATTAGTTCAGTTAATATTTTAAGAATTATAAATATTTTGGTCACTAGTAAACTTTGGTTTGCCTTGATTAACTTGACTGAATGCACATTCCTACCGACGTCTCCTTCTCTTGGAATTATAGAGTAGCTTTCTCATGATATTATAGGTATTATCTATATTCGGTAATTTTTGTTGTTCTTGTGGGTTCGCCCACCTCTATTCACCAAAAAAAGAAAAAGAAAAAAATAGTAAAAAGCAAAGTAAATACAAAAACCAAATAAGAAAAGAGGGATTTTGGTTCTTCCAATATATATCTTGCAATCAAATCTGTTGATTGCAGTTGAAAGATTTTTATACTAATTTTGATTTATTTACCTTTAATTATTAAAGTTTATAACTTTATATTGATGATATAAAAACAAAAAAAAAGACTTTTTGAGATTTTGTTTTCATAAAATTATCAAGATTTTACTGTATAACGGTTTTTAATTTTGAACCAAAATAAATTTGGGATTAATTATACCAATGGTTACTGAACTTTTTATTACTTGCCCTAAAATCAGAATTTTTTTATAACACTAAAATCATTAAACTTTAAAATAATTATACAAAAATCATATATAGCCATTTTTTATGAGTTGATAGCTGCAATGTTGATGTGGCAATCGATTTTTTGCCACGTCATTGAATACGTGTTACATCAGATGTCATTCAGTAGATCTAACTAAAAAATTATGACACGTCATAATTAGTTTTACTAGCGGTAACTGAACTTTGTTTTCATTTGCCATAAAATTATATTTTTTTATTAAAAAATAAATTTTTGCACTAAAATCAATAAAAAAAATAACCAGAAAATCTGAATTGGGAGCTATTATGACACCAAATTTTTATCTAGAAAATTGAATCTATTGTCTCATTTTTCAAAAAATCATGATTCATGATAGCTCTGGTAACTAGATTTTTTTGACAATGCTGGATTTAAAACTGATTTTTTTTCCTGCAGTTGCTAATACTGGTAAAGTGATTATTAAATCGTGTCTGACCTACTCGTTTTCCTTGATAAAATCATATTTTTCAGTTAATTGCAAGTTATTTAAGTGAAATGAAAATAAAATTTTATTTTTTAATAAAAAAAGTTTAGTAATTTTACAGCAAGTGAATACAAAATTCAATAATCACTTGTGAAATTAAGTATGACATATTTTCATTCTTCAGCTATGTTTACCACATAGCAGCTAATGTGACACTTTTTTTAAAATTACTGATGTGTTATCTACATGATAACTGATGTGACACGTATTCAATAACATGACAAAAACCGGTTGCTACATTACCTGCCATGTCAGCATTCTAGCTGTCAACTCACTCAAAATAACTGAAGGTATTTTTATACAATTATTTCAAAGTTTAGTCATTTTAGTATTACAATTTTTTATATAATTTTAACGCAAATAATAAAAAAATTAGTGACCATATGTGCAATAAATCCAATAAATTTGTCTAGTTAACTATTAGACAGTAAACCTTGTCATATCTAAGATTAAAAAAAATTAACTGTTAATTTAATTAATTGATTTCTATTACAAAGTATGGTATAGAAAATAAAAAATAAAAATTGATTTTGACTTTTGAGGCCTAGTATTTTCACACCTTCCTTACCTAAAAAATAATTATGAAATTCGATTATTATGCAACGGCTATATAATGAGATCTACGAGGCATAGGAAAACATTTTCCCGCTACCACCAAAAATTTCAGATTTACAATTACAACAATCAAATTTATCGTTTTACTTAAACTCCAAGCTGACGTTATCAAACCAAAAAAATTCCATCACTCGCCTTTTAACATCAGACCATGCCCATAATTTCCACCTGTACAAGATATCAAATTTACTTCATCTCTAAGTCTAATTAAAATAACAAAAATAAAATATTAATATTTTTAATAAATGATGTTAAAAATAATAATTTCAAAAAAAAATATTTAATCTAATACTAAAAAAATTACTAATTACACTGACGAATATTATTTTATTTGCAATTGTGATTTCAAAGACATATTTTGATTTTTACAATATAACTAATTCAATATCTCTCAATAGTACTCCATCAAATATAATTGCTTTTACCACTAGTAAACATTATTATGTTTGTATCACCATTGGCTACTCGTTCATCCGATCAAAATCTAGCCATTAATGTTGGCTATGCTAAACCACTAGACACCTCCCTTTTTTTTTCATCTCTAATCACTTCTTCTACATTTCACTCAAGTTTCTTCACTCATTCAATAAACACAAATGGAAGGTTTAAGATATTTCACTTTAATAAGATAGAAAAATGAAAAATTTATGGAATCTGCAAGTTGTTGTGTATCGTAGTGATGGATAGAATTAAGCAAGTTAAACAATTTTTTGATTTTGATCCAAAATTCATGATAGAGATTGAATAGGACATTATATTTGGTGATGAATAATAATTGAAGTTAAAATAATTTTAGACGTCTTAAAGATTATTAAATTTGTTTACTTTTCATTTTATATTTTTAATAAATAAAATAAATGATATATTAAAAATTATTAAATTAGATTATAAATTATTAAAAAATAAATGATATATTAAAAAATTATTAAATTAGATTATAAATACGAGCATTGATAATACGTACATATTACTGCAGTCTATTATATTATAATTAGATTTAAAACTAATTAAAATAAATATCTAAAAATATATATGAATAGAAATGATGGTTTGAGATTCTAATTAAATACAATAAAAAATTAGAAATTGAATTTCTGAAAGACTTAAAAATGAGTTTTGCCCATTTTATTTGATTATCAAGAAAAGAATAGACCAGAAAGTTCTGCCACGTGTTGGAGCATATTTTTCCACGCGCCGTGGACTCGACTGGTTTTGGCTTTTGATTTTTTACCCATACGCGTGTAATTTCATGGAATCTTATAGTATTAAATAACAGCACTAATTTGGTTGGGTTGTGAAAATTCACTGCTTTCAATTAATTAATTAATTTGAGAGAGATATGCTTCAACCCTCATTGGTGGACTGACAAATATACCCCTACAATAAAGCTTGTTAGTTTTATTTTTTTTGCATTTGTGTTCTTGTATTGTCTTATATTTGCTATAATGCCCTTGTGTGTTAAACTAATTTATTTCTTTTCTTTTTTCAAACGCAATAATATTTGATACTCTTATTTCGATTATTTAAAATGATATTTTGATTCGCACTTTTATTTTCCCACTTATATCCATATATTAATGCTTTTATAATGTTTATTATGCCTTTGTAAGATGTAAATTGTAATTTATTGAATTTCAAAATATGATTTTTTTGTCAAATTAAGATGTGAATTTCAAATATAAAAAGATTTATTTTAAAATTTTTTTAATAAAATATATATATATATATATATATATGATTTTAAAGGAAGAGAAAGATGAAATTTGAACTTAAATTGCTGAAAGAATTTTGCAAAGTCAAATTATTCTTTTTGCAATAATTTTTTTTACTAATAACATTAACATGTGGTTTTTTCATTCAATTAGTGATTTCATTTTTTATATTGGATGATGTACATTACAAAGATGGCTCAAAAGTGTTTAATTATCCCTATAAGTTTAGAGACACTAATTTCTCTATGCGATTAATTCGCCACCAATTACTTTTTAAAGTATTTGTAGGAACTATTAGAGCAGCGGATACTTACTTGTTGAGCGTGAATCGTGCACTTTCAATACTTTAGGCAGAGACAAATTACTAGAATTTGACTCAATTTCACAGTACGAACGCTTTGATTCTCTTGTGATTGAACGGAGATGAAAAAATTCTTTTTTTCGAGAATTTTCGAATTTCAGAGAAAAACTTATGATGAAAAGTTATCTCTTTTCCTTATATCTCTCTTCTTCTTCTTCTTAAAAGTTATATCTTTTCATAACTTTATATATAAGAAGATATGGGTCTGGGCTAGGTCAAGTCCACATGGACGGCCCAATACCATAAAGCCTAACATCTCTCATTCGCCCAAAGTGGGCTTGGCTCAATCCAAATATTATCTTACATCTCAAACTTAAACAAAGAATATTTCATACAAGCGAACGGACTGTGCGACCCGAAGCACACAAATTGTGGGAGCTCCAATACAAACCTAATTATAGGTCATATAGGAGACATCAACCCAAAGTTGTAATTATTTTCGATAATATGCTTAATTACCCTAAGTATCTTTCTCAATACACTTAATTCGAGTATCATTCAATCCCTCATGAATCTATACTCAAATCATTCTTACAATCTATTGTATTCTAAGTTACTTCTCGCTTCATCAAGCGTAATAACTCCGGCCGGTGAACACAAGCTGTGAGTGCATAAGCAAAGTACTCTTTCTTTTGCCCTCATATCAATCAGTTTTGAATTAACTCACTTTTCTAGGAGTGTTACATTAAGTCGAATCATTCCATGACTATAGGATACATCCTAAGATAGCCAACATTAATTCATCATATCATGATATAGTCAAAAGTCACAAAGGGTAAAAATTGTTTGAAATCCATTTCTAGAATTTATAGGACTCACATAGCAAAGAAGCAGGGATCCATTCTTTCGCTTCCTAATAGGTCGTATAACACATGCAGTATGAAATGCATGCTATGGTGGAGCTACTCTTTTCTTGTCAAAGATGAAAGAGTGTATGTCTTGCTCTTAGTTCAAAATAAATAAACACCATATGAGTATTAGTCTTGTCGCTCTAAATGTGTCAAATTTAAAATTTTTATTTATACATTCAACAATGTTAAATAACAAATTTCACACTCAGCTTCCTCCATATAGACACATGAATGGTGGGGAAGTCATTCATGTTGATTCTTATATATATTAAGAATCTCATCTTGATCCTCATCAAGGCGACCTTATAAAAAATTGAATGAAACTAAGACCGCTCCCACTGCATCTTAGTCATTTACTTAATGCCTCTGCATTTATGGTCTCATCTCTGCTCGCTCTATAGCGCCAGAGGTGATTACTCATGTGAGTGAGTCAATCTAAGTCTATCGACATACTTATTCGAATTGTGCTAACTGGTATTTGCAATATATTCATTTAATTGAAAAATCATTAATCAATTAAAATGATATATCATTTGTAAAAACCAAGTAATCTGACATAACATATATTGATTACATTCTACATAAGCCTAGGGATTTTACGTGCCTTGCAAATGCATCCCTAGCTATTGATTTAGTAAATGGATCTGCTACCATTTTGTTTGTAGAAATGTGTTTCAGAGTCACTTCCTTTTCCGCAATCATATCTCTAACATAGTGATATCTAATATGGATATGTTTGGTCTTTCCATGATATTTTGGATCCTTAGCATAAGCTAATGTAGTCATACTATCATAATAGATTGTCACAGGTTCAGATGCTGACTTGACAATCTCTAAGTGCTGCAAAAATCTTTTCAACCAAACTGCCTCTTGTATAGCTGAGGAACATGCTACATACTTAGCTTCCATCGTCGATAAAGATGTACAAGATTGCTTCTTGCTACTCCATGAGATTGCACAATCATTAAGCAAGAATGCATATCCAGAGGTCGATTTGCGCTGATCTATATCACCTCCCCAATTAGCATCAATATAACCAATTAAGCGCAAATTCTTCCCTTGATAACATAGAACATAGTCTAAAGTTCCTTTTAGATATCTCAATATTCTCTTGACTGCCATCCAGTGTTTTAGACCTGGATTAGATTGAAATCTTCTTACTAGCCCAACGGCATAGCAAATGTCTGGACGTGTGCACATCATTGCATACATCAGACTACCGACAACATTGGAGTAGGGTACTCTAGACATTCGTTCTTTTTCATCCGATGTCTTGGGACACATATCTAGACTAAGGCTCAGATTTCTTTCGACACGGGTATCCATAGGCTTACATTCATGCATATGGTAACGCTCTAACATTTTCTTTATATAAGTCTCCTGAGATAAACCCAGAAGTCTTTTAGAGCGATCCCTTAGGATCTTAACACCAAGTACATAACTAGCCTCACCCATATCTTTCATTTCGAAGTTCGATGATAACCATTTCTTGGTAGTATCAATCAACTTCTTATCATTTCCAGCTATTAAAATGTCATCAATATACAAGGACATAATTATAAAACCATTGTTAGAACGTTTAACATATACGCAATGGTCTTCCTCCATCATCGTAAAACCATCCTTTAATATGGTTTGATGAAATTTGAGGTTCCATTGTCTTGACGCTTGCTTAAGACCGTAAATGGATCTTTTGAGCTTGCAAACTTTGCGCTCTTGTCCTTTGAGTTCAAAACTTAAAGGTTGATCCATATAGATCTCTTCATTTAGTTCTCTATTGAGAAAAGCAGTTTTAACGTCCATTTGATATAATTCTAAGTCCATTCGTGCTACTATAGCCAGAATGAGGCGAATTGATGCAAACCTGACTACAGGTGAGAATGAATCTTTATAGTCAATTCCCTCTTTTTGTGTGTAGCCCTTAGCTACTAATCAAGCTTTAAATCTTTCTATTGTCCCATCCGCCTTACGTTTTATTTTGAGAATCCATTTGTTCCTAATAGTTTTAAGATCAGACGGTTTCTTAACCAAATCCCAGACTTTATTGTATATCATCGAATCCATTTTCTCTTTCATAGCTTTAATCCATTCTTTTGCTTTAGGACCAGAAAGAGCTTGTTGTACTGTTTTAGGCTCTTCTTCATTTGGAGCAATCATAAAAGCTTCCCCTTCAATCTCAAATCGATGACGGAGAATCTTGTCACGATTACTATGTCGAGGTTGAGATTGTTCATGGTCTTGCTCCATTGGAACAAAATCTGACATTCTTTCACTCCCACTTGGTTCATGAGGAGCAATAAATTCTTGCTCTGTGAGTGCTAAATCAATTATTTTTGCACTCCCACTAGTCTCAGGATCTTCCATTTCATAAAATTGGAAATCCTTATTTATCTCACCTTTTTCAGGAAAGTCCTCTTCTAAGAAAATGACATCTCGTGACTCAATTTCTGTTATTCTTCCATTAGTGTCTTCCCCCAAAAATACATATCCTTTGGAGAATTCTGAGTATCTTATAAAGATACATTTTTCCCCCTCAGACCAAGCTTTCCATATTCATGGGAAGTATTGTGGATATAAGTTGCGCAACCCCATGGGCGCATATGACTTAATTCAGACTTTTCGCTTTTCCACAATTCATATGGGGTGGAATGAACAGATTTTGATGGTACACGATTTAGAATGTAGGCAGCAGTCATTAATGCATCTCCCCAAAAAGAAATTGGTAAATTAGCATGTGCCATCATTGACCTAACCATGTCCAATAGGGTTCTATTTCTTCTTTCTGCTACGCCATTTTGTTGCGGAGTAGAAGGAATAGTTAGCTGTCTAGCTATACCCTTATCATCACAATAATTTTTGAATAAATCAGATAGATATTTACGCCCTCGATCGGTTCGTAATGATTTTATATTCAAATTCAATTGATTCTCAACCAATTTACTATAACGTATAAAGCAATCTAATGCTTTAGATTTATAGGAGATCAAATAAACGTGGCCGTATCTGGTGAAATCATCTATGAAAGTAATAAAATAGTGAGCACCATGTCTTGCACTAACATTTATTAGCCCACAGATGTCAGAATGTATAAGCTGTAAAGGAAATGTGGCTCTTTTGGCTTTGCCAAATGGTAATCTTGTTGCTTTTCCAGCTAGGCAATGCTCACAAATAGGCAAATCTATTTTCTTAATAAATCCTAAAAGACCAGCTTTTGCTAATCTTTTTAAACGATCTTGCCCAATGTATCCTAATCTAGCATGCCATTTAGTATCATCAATTAATGAAACATTATTGGAATTTTCAACAAGAAATATAGATTGCTTAACATCCATAAAAATAGTGTCTAACACTATAAAAACATTCAACATATGTCCAGAACCATAAAAAACTTTGTCCAAAAGTATTTTAACACAACCATCTTCAAAAATAATTTTGAAGCTAAGTCCAAGCAAAACAATAATAGAAACTAAATTTTGTCGAACATCAGGAGCATAAAGCACATCATGGAGATAAAACGTGCGACCTCCCCGCAGCACTAGCCTGCAGGAACCGATCTCAAGCATGTCAGCTGAAGTATTATTCCCCATATAGATTTTTCTACTCCCCTTTGGAATTCTATGAAATTCCACAAAGGCAGATCGGTCCCTTGCTATGTGGTCTGTTGCTGCTGAATCTATAGTCCAATAAGGAACAGTTTCAGTTAACATCAAGCAACTATTAACATATAAATCCGATGGACTAATTTGGTCATACAATACCTTTGGCTCAGTGCAATCACGAGCAAAGTGACCATGCTTCCCACAGTTGAAGCAATTCATGTTCTTGCCTTTCTTTCCGCTGCGTTTCCCACGCTTGCGCTTATTTCCACTAAATTTTGTCTTATTTTCTCCCTTGCCTTGCCATTTGTCCTTACCTTTTCATTTCTTTTGCCCAGAGCTAGAAGCCCCTTTGCCTCTAGACTCAGTCATATAAGCCTCTCCTTCAAGCTTATCAGCAAGAAGGCGATCCTCCTTTAGCTCAACATGTCGAGCAACATCATCAAAAGTTTTTATATTATCATTATGGGTAAGGTTGACACGCATGTATTCCCAGGCTTTTGGAAGGGAGCGAATCACAGCTTGAACTTGTTGCTCGTCAGTCATCTCATGGCCAGCACCTTTCAGTTCACTTATCATGTTAGACATGACAGTAAGGTGTTGCCTCATTGTTTGATTAGAATTTTTCTTATAGGCATCAAACTTTAGAGTTAACTGACGCAGTCTTGTTGTTGAGGTTCTACCAAATTGAACCTTAACAGCATCCCAAACTACTTGGGCTGAGCGGTGCTTTTCAAAACGTAGCATCAAGTCATTTTTCATGCTGCTCAACATCAATATGCGAGCAACTCTGTCCTTGCGCTTATAGGCTTGATATGCTTCCATATCTCGCCTATGTTAAGCAGTGTTTCCATGCTCAGGCTCAGCCATTGGTTGTGTTATTGTTTCTAGCATATCTTGCTCTTCCAGAAGATACTGAATTTTACGATACCAAATGTCATAGTTTTTATCATTCAGCTTATCTCCTTGATTCAAGTCAGCAATAATGTTTTTTTGTTGCAGTCATTTCAACTATTTAGAAACAATAATTATAATTAGGATTAGCACAATTCATTATTGATTTTTATCAATTTCAAGTCACAATGCTTTAAATTAATCAATAATAACCTAACATAAGTAGTAGAAACAAAAAAACTGTATATACAGTTCAATCAATTTCTACTAACAAAGTTCAGTTATCATTGTTTAATTTAAACATGCGCCAATTAATTCTATATTAGATGAGATTCATCAATCTACCAATCTAATATTCCCACAATACATTCATCATATAATGTAATATAACAACAATAATATATATGCATTAAAATAAGATAAACATCAATTACATGTTCAAAACAAAAAAAATAACATATTGTCACACATAAAAATAAATATTTTTCTAATATTGAGTTTAATTCATTCATCATCTGGTTGAACATGTGGTTCCCTCTCAGCAAATTCTCTTTTTGCCAGTATACCAGATACATTTTTCATCCATGGAAAACTATTCATCGATTTACTAGATCGCTTAATACTATCTTGTATACGGCTCTCCAGTTCCCGTTTCAAATCTTTTTCAAGATTTTCATAAGTTAAGTCGCTTAATCTTTCCTTAAGCGCCTTCCTTTCCTCTTCCCATGAATCAGGTAAGGAATCAAGAACTATTGACATCTGTTGTTCCACAGCTAAGTCATAGTCTTCACTAAATATCATATAGAAAGTCCAAATTTTATGGTACATCTCAACAATATGTTTTTCAAAAGAATGTTCCGGATCTTTCTGATATGCACATAATCGCTCCAAAGCGCGAATCATTAGATTCTTCACTATATATTTGAATAAATTAAACCAACATTAGACTCAATTAAATATCATATATGTTATGTGACACAAAAAAAAAATTACATGTAATTATATTCCTATTTGCATATTTTTCTCCAAATTTCTCATCAAAACCATCACAAAAAATTTTGAAAAAATATCCATTAAATTGGAAATTAAATTTTGAGAATTCTAAAAAAAATTTTGACCAAAAATATTCGTTCACGCACCCCCACGCGCCGAACGAAGGCTGTCCCACGTGCTCACATGCGCATCACGCGTGCTTCCACGCGCCTCCACGCGCAGTCACGCACCTCCACGCGCAGTCACGTGCCTCCACGTGCAGTCATACATCCCCACACGCTGACACGTGTGCTTTCCACGTCAGCATTTGTGGATCAACCAGAGGAAGCCACGTGGTTGAACGTGCCACGTGTCATCGACACGTGGCAAAACCGTCAGAAAACCGTTTAACACGTGGCAAACCGTCAGAAACCATTTTTCCAACCGCCAGCGTGTCACGCATAGAGGTGGCGCGTGCAGTACATGCGCCGTCTTCCGGGGTTAATTTTGCACCGATTTTTGAAATTTTACATATTTTTGACGGTTTTAAAACCACTGGAACCATTTTTATTCCGTTTCAACTTCATTTTGGCCGTGTTTGGACAACACATACACAATTTGAGAGTGGGAATCGTTTTAATGACAGTTTTTTCAAAAAAAATATTCTCAGAAACTTTGAAAAATCATAAAAATTCAACCACTCATCAGAAAATTATGCAAAAATACTCGTTAGAAAGCTTGTGATGAGAGCTTTCCAACGATACCAAATTCGAACTATGAAACTGAAGAATCAATTTTCTGAAAATTGAAGAAATTTCAAATTTACATAGTAAATTTCTTAAAAATCATCACAATTATGATTTTAAGCACAAAAATGCATAACCTGGCTCTGATACCAATATAGGAACTATTAAAGCAGCGGATACTTACTTGTTGAGTGTGAATCGTGTGCTTTTAATACTTTAGGCGGAGATAAATTACTAGAATTTGACTCAATTCCACAGTACGAACGCTTTGATTCTCTTGTGATTGAACGAAGATGAAAAAATTTTCTTTTTCGAGAATTTCCGAATTTCAGAGAAAAACTTATGATGAAAAGTTATCTCTTTTCCTTATATCTCTCTTCTTCTTCTTCTTAAAAGTTATATCTTTTCATAACTTTATATATAAAAAGATATGGGTCTGGGCTGGGTCAAGCCCACATGGGCGGCCCAATACCATAAAGCCCAACAGTATTCAATTACTTTTAGATTATATTTTAAATGGAATTTAACCTATGAAATTATATTCTAATCGTTTATAAATCAATAAAAAATAATTATACAATTTTACAAGCATTATAATTTTATAAGATATATTTTTCTCTCTAGAGGCACATAACACTTCAATTCTCAAAATGAATATAAAATCTCCATAACAATTCAATTCTCAAAATCAATATATACATACATTCTCTTCTAAATTATTATTTACCCTTTTTTTCTTGTTTTCAAATTGCGTAATAAACATTTGGACTTCAATTCAAATCAAATAGAAACAACTACATGTATTTAAATTGCAATTGATGAAAATGTCATACTTGAATAGTTGGATTCAGTAGACCTAAAAATATGGAGCCGGATTGGATTGGCCTACTAAGTAAGTAAATATGTGTAGTATTAAGTAGGTTTTTAATTCACAATTTTTAAAATTTTGATAGTTAATTAGGGTCCGTTTGGCATTGCGTTTGGAAAAAACGCTTTTTGAGAAAAAAATTTTATTTTAAAGTTTTTTGAGTTTTGAAAACTGCTTTTAGGGAGAAGCAGGTAAATAGATGATTTTTCTAGAAGCAGGTTTGGGAAAAGCAGTTTATAAAAAATTAAAAAAATCAGTCAATTAAATAAAAAAAATTATAAACATGCTTTTTGGACACCTAACAGCAATCTCAAACACACCTTTACTAGTTTCAAGTTATCTTATAGGGCAATTTGCAAAAAATAATTATATTCTTTATTTTTAACTTTTAAATATACATATTTTTAATTTCATATCAAATGCAGTATTGGAAGAAATTTAATTTGGACTGGCAGTGATGTGACACTTTAAATCTATTTTTTAATTTAACAATACTGACATATATTAGTATGATTTAATTTGTTTAAATAGGTATGTGTTGATCTAGTTATATAGATAATTTTCACACTGAAACTATATATGCGCTTATTTAGTTATGTTTATATAGACTTAACCCACATATAACTAGTTATGAACAGATATATTTATATTTACGCATACCTAAATTGCTTTTGAACTTTATAGTTAAGTCATCCGATATCTAGTTCTGCATAAATTTAGATATATCTGCGAATACCTAGTTTAATCTTAGTTTTATATTAGTTTAGCACATATTTAGATTTTTTTTAACTAAATACTGTATTATTTATAAAAAAACTAAATGCTATATATATTAATACAAGTTAACAGTACCAAATAAAATAAAATTAATTTCGGAATGTTATGTTCTTATCAAATCTAATTAAATCACTTTCAAAATTATATTTAATATGAAATTAAAAATATGTATATTCAAAAGTTAAAAAATAAAGGATATAATTATTTCGACATAAAAAATGAAACTACAAAATTTTTTATCAAAAATTTGTACAAAATATGATAATTTTTTAATCAACAAAAAAAACTTTATATATGTTGTCAATTATCAAAAATCGCTATCATTTATCGACTAACTTAAATTGTTAAATCAAATTAAACTCAAAATACTTATTTTCCTTAAAGATATTTTATTACAAATAATGTTTAATCTAATAGACAATATTTTGGATAATCTCCAAGAATTTTTTAAATAAAATATAATGTTTATCTATGCAACAACTAAAACAAAAAAACTTATGTGAATAGCAAGATTTTCAACATATATATATTTTTTTGGTGGAATTGCTTTTCCATTTGATAGAATGAAAGTAGTTTGATGCTAATAATGCGTTGCACAACACTCAAAACATTTCATAAATTTGGACTAAAAACAAAGAAGTCCAAAACTATGCAGGCAGAAACTCGAATAAACCAGAAAACAAAGATCCGGATTAACACGGATTTCGGGTCGAGCCAATAAGGGTAGTTTCGTCATTATGATAAACTTGAGGTGTCGAGCTGATTCCCTTTCTTACTTCTGTCTCTCTTCCTTCTTTCTATTCTTCTCTTTACGTTCTCTCTCTAAAAGCCCCTGTTTTTCTCTTTCTTTCTTCAAACAACTGACCTGTACCCTTCTCTTCCCTATCCCTCTAACCCTAACCTTTTTCCCCATCTTTCAGTTATTGAAATCGGTTCAGATTCTCGTATTCAATTCAAAACCCAAATTAAAAAAAAAAATCCTATATACATGCTGTTCATACATATGAATTCAAAGGTATATGCAGATATAGCTAAATATCAATCTCAATCTGAAGGAACTCATTAACCGCAGATAAGGAAAGAGAGAAACCCTTAAAGGCGTTTCCGAATTTGATTCCTATATGGCAAACGGAACGGATGCCGAGGATATGGTGATGGCGAAGGTCCGGCCGCGTCTAAAACGTGAGTTTGAGTTCGCGTTCAGGTCCCACTCGGAGATCTCTGGTTCTCTGGGTCGGACGCGGGCGAGGAGTGCTCAGAGCGGAGCTTCCCAAGTTAATGGAACTGCGGAGGGATCTAATTGTAAAAGGAGAGTGAAAGCCAATGGTTTGATGGATGCTAAGAAAGATGAAAAGATGAGGCTGTTGGAGGGAAAAGTCGTGGGTTGTGGAGATGAAGTAGAGGCTGCGAGGGAAGAAGAGGACAAAAGTGATGTGGTGGAATTGGAGAGTGGAGATGAGGAGGCGAAGGTTGGGTTGATCGAATCAGTCCCCCTTTTGGGAAGGAAAATAAATGGTGGAGATGTGGAGATTGTGGAAGGGAAGGATAATGGAGCGCCTTCAATGTGTGTAGAGGAGATAAATAATGAACCTGGACAGGAGGTAGCGAATGAGGATTTGCAGAGAGATGTTGATATGAATGAGGAATGTGAACAAAGGACGAGTGGGTCGTTGCTAAATTCCATGCTTAACGAGGATTTAGAGAAAAAGAGCATCTTGGATAATGTTACAAGCGACGAAGGATTGAAAAAGAGTGATAAAAATGGTTCCTCTGAGGAAGGAACTAGTGTGTCAATCCCTGTTTTAATGGACGAGGATTCAAAGAGCAAACTTGGAATAATGTCAACCAGTAGGGTTATAGAAAGCAATAGTGAATCTGAAGTGAAGAGCGACAGGGCTAATGTTTGCAAAGAGGGGACTCTCAGTTCATCTGCAATGACTGGGGTTCGAGAAGGCACGAGTGATACAGAAGTAAAGGGCGACGTGACAAATGTATGCCTAGAGGGGACTCTCAGCCCATCTGCAATTGGCGTTAAAGGCGAAGGAGTTGCTATTGATGCATCGCCAGTTTTGGGTAATGATAGTAATAGTAGTTTGGGGATGAAGCCTTTGAGGAGGTTTACCAGGTCCTTGTTGAAGCAGAAGAGCGAGGCAGTGAGAGATTCCACTGCTGACGATGGTTCAGAAGGGAATAAAGAGGGAGGCATCTCTAGCGTTGTTTATGATGTAGGTTGTTATACCACTGCTAATTCCACAGCACTGTTGAAGAGGCTGAGGAACGATGCATCAAAGAAGTTCCCTTCAAAGTTGAAGGATCTTCTTGATTCAGGTATACTAGAGGGACTAAATGTGAAGTATATGCGAGGATCCAAGGTATATTAACGTTGCCATAAAAATATTTTGCATGGTGCATTATATATTGTCATTTGTTATTGGTTCAACTCTTAGCTAGGATTGTTTTAATTGTAGACCAGAGGGCCTGGAGAAGCAGTTTTGCGGGGAGTTATCAAGGGATCAGGGATTCAGTGTTTTTGTCGTGTTTGCGAAGGAAATCAAGTGAGTAACTTTGAAATATTACCAGCATTTTTTAGTAACTTATCAAGGTTGTCTGCTTGATTATTGAGTGTGTTTTGTTCCTCTTTGTAAGCATAGGTTGTTACTCCTACTTTGTTTGAGCTGCATGCTGGTAGTTCAAATAAACGTCCACCAGAGTATATATTCCTGGAGAATGGGAACACACTTCGTGATGTGATGAACTCTTGCAAGGATGCATCATTGGAGACTTTGGATGAAGCTCTGAGACTTTCTAGTGGTTGTTCATCTTTGCAGAAATCTACCTTCTGTTTGAGCTGCAGAGGTTTGTTTTACTTAATCTTTGACATTTGTAATTTTTTTTGCCGGTATATTTTCAGATATTAAATTATGTGATCCTTTATAGGTTCAACTGCTGTGGTCGACTTTGGAATATCAATGGTATTATGCAGTCAATGCGCGGGGTTGAAAGTTTTTCAAGCTGAAATTTCAGTAACTACAGATACAGACAAAGGGTATGTGGTGCTAGATGTCTTTTCATATTGGCATCTATGCGTGTATGAACACCCATAATTTGACAAGTGACCTCCATTTGCTGGTTATTTCCTGCCTTGGTACTGAGGGCAATTGATGGAACATGAAGGCCTGTTTGTATTGGAAGATCTTGTTTCTTGTTATTGACCATTATTTTACATACTGTAACCTGTTGCTTTGCATGGTAACACATTTAGCTAGGAATCAGTAAGGTATCAACTAGCGTATGATTGATTTGAAGGTCTAGCATTAAGTGATAGTCCTTATTACTTAGTGACTGTAAGGGTGTTGGATATGTATCACATTTGACTTGGATAGGTTCAATTTTTCCTTCTTATATTTTCTTTATGTTTTAGGGATGATATAGAAGTACCAGACTTTAAGGTTTTGTGATGGTCATGTTGATTAGAGATGAACATAAAGTCTGGTCCGCTTTCTGATTTTTTGATTTTTGAATATAATGCTGTTGAAGCTTCATGAAGGCTACAGTCTCTTGCTTAGCGCCTTTCTCTTCTATAACTACTGAAAACATTTGTAGTTTTGTATTTTTATATCATTGTTGTGTGACATCCTGGCTACAAAGGGTTTGGACATATTTTTGCCGAACTTTATGCAAAATTCACATGTTGGCAGCATTTGAATTTTAGCATATAGGAGGACATGCTCATACAAGACAATCTAGACATAAGTGCATACATGTGCATGTTAATACCTACATTTTCTGTGCCACTTTGCGGCTAGATGACTGTAGATTGGAACTCTTTTTCTAGTACTGCTAATTTTATATATTCCTTGTCTTGTTTCAGAACTCCTGCACCAGTTACTGTTCCCAAGTCATCTGATACCATGCTAAAATCTAGCACCTCACGAAGCAAGAGTCATGGAAAAATTACAACAAAGTCAGTATTCTTATCCATTCTAATTTTTTTTCTTTTTTCTACTTCTTTTTTCTTTTTCAGGCTTGTTTATCTCTCTTATATACTTGGAACTCATACTGCCATCTTATAGTAAATATCCTAGTTTTAATTTTTGTTAAATCCTGGTGTTCAGAATCTAGACATTTTTTTGTTTTGTTATTTTTCTGTTCAGTGGTCTAAGTTGTCAGCCTTTCTATGTGCTTTCAAAATAGGGATTTGCGGATGCATAAGTTGGTCTTTGAAGAAGATGTCTTGCCTGATGGAACTGAAGTAGCTTATTACTCACGAGGACAGGTTGATGCTATAATGATGATAGGTGTACTTCTGATGCATTTGGTTTAAATTTGTCCTTTCTGAGTTGCATTATGTTGTTGGGCAGAAATTGTTGGTTGGATATAAGAAAGGATTTGGCATATTTTGTTCTTGCTGCAGTTCTGAGGTACTAATTTTTGTATTGCTGTTATTGCTTACCTGGCTATCATGGAGATTTGATTTTCCTAACTTTTCATGAGCAGGTCAGCCCCTCCCAATTTGAAGCTCATGCTGGTTGGGCATCTCGTCGAAAACCGTGAGTTAATTCAGAATCTTTGGGTGGTCTTGGGTCATAACAAATTGAATAATTGATGCCTTTCTATATTGGTTAATAACTAAAAAAAATTATACTTTTCAAACGCATGTCAACACATTTACACATCTAATGTGAGAAACAAGGTCATTATTTGAATACCCATTTTATCTTGAATTTTGACTTATATTCGGAATGCACTTTTTAATTGAGCAGCTATCTGCACATTTACACTTCCAATGGGGTGTCTCTTCATGAATTGGCAATATCATTATCCAAAAATAGGAAGTTCGCAACGCATGAAAATGATGACCTATGCCAGATTTGTAGAGATGGTGGGAATCTTTTGTGCTGTGATGTATGCCCAAGATCTTACCACAAAGGTGAACTTTGGTTACTTCGAATAATGCATTATTTGCAAATGGTTTCTAATACTCAGACAGATATAGATGTGTTGGTCTAATTCAATTAGATATAGGAAATAGCTTTGCAGTAGAAGAAATGATCTGATGTTGACGGTGGTAGTTTATGATTAATAAGCAAGTGTATTAACGAACTCTCCTTCTGTTAGCACTGAGGCATAGTTAATAAAACAAGGCTCCATAATCTAAATGCTGGTTTATTTTTTTTAGCTTTTTTTTTGTAACATTTTGTGTATGTATTTGTACTATTTGGCATGAGTTTTTGTTTTTCTTCATTTTCTGCTTTCTCATCTCATATGGTTGATGGTTCTTTGCTAAGTCTGTAGATGGAAACAGTTAAATGAACTTAACTCCAAGCAATTGTGTTCTATACAATCAAATGACTGTAAGGCACTAAGAACACCTTGGTTTATTTGGTACAGAATATGTTAATATTAGTCTCTATTTGATTGCCACACTTGATGAATGATATATGGTGACTCTATGAGATTTCTGGTTAATAAAATACAAGCAGCTAACAGCCCATTTGGTACTTAGGATAATAGGATTGCTTAGTTAAGCCATAGGATTAGTCATTAAACTCATGTTTGGTTCAAAAAATTAAGTATAACTCAGTAATCCCAAAGGCTTACTAAACCCATGGAATGAGTCTTAACTAATACCCACCTCCCCCATATCTTTACTAATCCCTTTCTAATGAGATTACTAATCCCTATATTTATAAAATTGAAAACCCTAAACTAGCCTTACTATTTTACTTTTTTTTTCCAAATATAGCCTTATTTTAGTATAAGACAAATATATTTATGTAATTTACTTATTTTACTAATTTATCCAATTACTTAAAGTCTTAAACTCTCATACCAAATATGAGATTACAAATTTGGATTAGTTAATACTAGGATTAAAATATTTATACCAAATAAGGGTTAGCTTAACTAATTCTATGACTTCATTAAACCCAGTATTAACACTAATCCTATTGCTTAAGCAATCCGCGAACCAAACGGGCAGTAAATGTGTTAGTCTTAACGATTTCATATATTCTCCTTTGTGTATTGTGTTAGATATATTTAAAAAATTGCAAATGTCACACTGATTCAACCTCTTATCTATGGCTAACTTAATGTGCATTTCAGTCACTGAAACATTGAAGTTGATCGTAGTGAGTTGTGAGCTCCAGTCTTCCACTGCTCGATCCTTTTTCTGATATTTGTTGTCCTACCTTGTGATCCATAATCTTTTTTCAAATAAAATGAATTCATGTATTATACTGTCTCTATGTCCTCCATAATCTTTTTCAGATGCACTGATGCTCTACTATTCATCTGCCATCTCTTTTGATTTTAATTCATATGGTCATGGTAGTCCCATTAGCAAAGTGATTAGGTTGACTGAAAGAGTAATAGCTGCTGATTGAAGGAAATTTATTTTTTTGTGAGAGGAAAAGATAATTGTTAATGGAGGCAACCTTGCTATATTACAGTCTAAATTTGTGAGAAATATGAAGTACATGAAGGACCCCATGAGTTTAAATGATGTAGGGGAATGCTACATACCTTAGATAACTATAAATGTGCACAGTGCACTCTAGATATGTATTTATACAACTGATGGATACATTTGTTCCTTTGTTCTAAACTAAACTCCAGTTCCAAGTTCAATGTGGTACACTTGAAATTATTAGGATTAATAAGGTAATAGGTATTCCATGAGGGTACATCCACATTGCTGTTTCTTTGTTTGTTTTGCATGTACTATCCATGGGTACTTAATGGTTATTACCGTCCTCTGTTTTGCTTAATTTAATCTTTGTTATTTTTCATCGCAGAATGTCTTTCTCTAACAGAAGTGCCAGATGGGAAATGGTATTGCAAATTTTGCTTGAATAACTTCCAGAAAGAAAAGTTTGTGGAGCGTAATGCCAATGCAATTGCTGCTGGACGAGTTGCAGGAGTTGATCCTATAGAACAGATAACAAGGCGATGCATTCGTATTGTCAAAAACCTAGATGCTGATTTTGGTGGCTGTGTCATATGCAGGTGGAGTTCTTTTATCTCACCAAACAAACGTGGGCGCTGTAGTCAGTCATTCTTTAATTTGCATGTGCATTTTACATTACTGTGGCTTATTACAGATGTAGGTAGATTTCCTTAGATGCTAGGTAATTTAATGTACTTCCTCTAATTTGGGAAAATAAAGTGTGGACATAATCTTTGGTTTACAGTTTTGTTGCTTTGTAATTTGTATGTTCTCATATGTTGATTAGGCCTTGTTTGAGTGGTTTTTGCTTGAGCTATGAATTCTTGTCCTCTTTTTGATATTTTCTGTTTTGTTTCAAGTATATATATATATATATAATTTTTTTTTTGACATTCTTGATATATGCAGAAGCCATGATTTTGCCCAGGAATTTGGTCCTCGTACTGTTTTGCTCTGTGATCAGGTATTCTGCATTACGATGATACCTGTACTTGTTTCAGTTCTTACTTTGTTTTGTAGTACTTTTATTTCCAGTTGCATTTTTTTTCTAATTTTTGCTGAATTTCCCTAGTGTGAGAGGGAGTTCCACGTCGGCTGTTTAAAAGATCACAACATGGAGGATCTCAAGGTGCCATAATATTATCTTTTCATGCAGAAATTTATTGCATCAATTATTTATTCAATCTATAAATTTGATGTGATCTGTACAACAGGAATTGCCAAAAGGGAAATGGTTCTGCTGCACAGACTGCAGCAGAATCCATTCTGCTTTGGAGAAATTGGTTCTTCGTGGAGAAGAGAGGCTTCCAAATTCTTGTCTAAATGTTATAAAAGAGAAACATGAGGAGAACAGTTCAGAGACGGGGGCCAGCATTGATGTGAGATGGAGGCTTCTTAATGATAAAATAGATCCTTCTGGTGATACTGCCGCGTTATTGTCTGAAGCCCTTGCTATTTACCATGTGAGTATGTGAACTTTGCTATTTTAAAAATATTGTTGGTGGTCCATAAAAAGGTTCCATAATAGGAATAAACCGTACTTGTTCGTTTCTGTTTAAGTTTTTTTCATGTCACTGAAATTTTTCTGAAATATTGCATGAGGTCTTCATTCTTCATAATTGCTGCTTGATGATGTCATGCACTCAATTTGGTTACGTTCCTCTGCTCATTTTATCACAAATTAAAATATGTTCCGCTGTTACTAATCAGTGATTGATTTTCCTTTTTCTTTCTTTTGTTTTTACCCCTTTCATGAGTTCAGGAACGGTTTGATCCCATACTTGTAGCTGGACCTTCTGGCAAAGAAAACCATGACCTAATCCCATTAATGGTTTTTGGGTAAGAAATATATGCAGTTGCAGACACTTTATAGTTGCTTCTTATTATTTTTAAAGACTATTATTTTTTCCCTTATTCATATGATTATTGCTGTTGGCACTTCTTCAAATTTGCTGGTAAATGTGATGCGGTGAACAATTGATTTTGGAATTATTTCAATTTGATTTTTAATTATGAAATTCTATAGATCAGATTTTCTTGTGGATTTAGGAATTATTTTGATTTGATTATTAATTATGAAATTCTATAGATCAGATTTTCTTGTGGAATTTCTATTAATGAAGTTCAGACTTATATTCTATTTTGTATTGTTATTGTTGTTTGCAATCACACATATTATGTAAGGATTTGGTTTTGGTGCATATTAATACCCATGTAGCTTAGTTATGTAAATGTTATTGCTTTAATGTTTAAATCAAAGTGTGTTTCATCCTACTGTTTGTGGTTCTACATCAAAGGGTTCGTTTGACATTGCATTTGAGAAAAACACTTTTGGAGAAAGTTTTTATATTTTTAATTTTTTTGAGTTTTGAAAACTGCTTTTGAAGAGAAACAGGTAAATAGATGTTTTTCCCAGAAGCAGGTTTGAAAAAAGTAGTTTATAAAAAATTAAAAAAATTAGTCAATTAAATAAAAAAAATTTTCAAACTGCTTTTTGAACACCTAACAACAATCCCAAACACCCCCAAAATGATTTCATTGATTTGTTTTTACAGAGAGAATTACAAAGGACAGGAACTTGGTGGCATGTACTGTGCCATATTGATCGTCAAGTAAGAGTATTAATGAACTTGCTCCCTTCATTACCTGCTTTTCATGAATAATATCTTTATACTGATCACCTTTTCGTGTTTTTTACAGCCAAGTAGTTGTATCATCTGCAATCATTAGGTTCTTCGGGAAGGAATTGGCTGAACTTCCTTTAGTTGCAACTTCTAGCAAAGCGCAAGGACAGGTGATATGAAACTATGCATTTTTAACGCTCTTTGTTTTGCTATTGTTTGAGGATACAACTTCTCTGAAAGAATTGCTGGATTTTGCATATATAGGGTTACTTCCAGGCCTTATTCACTTGTATTGAGAAACTACTAGGGTTTCTCAATGTAAAGAATCTTGTACTTCCAGCAGCTGAAGAAGCTGAATCTATTTGGATAAATAAATTTGGGTTCAAGAAGCTAACCCAAGAAGAGGTGCGTGCATGTGTTTTCATCTTCTCTGTAATGCATTATACATTGCCGTACTCGCTTCTGCTCGAGTAACACCAATGTTTCTTGCTTCGCATTTTTCAAATGATATTTCCTCAGATTTTTTCAGTCTCTCAGTAATTTTGTCACCTCATACCTGGATAACCTTATATTTCCGCTCTTGTATATGATTCGAGTTAGATGTGAATAAGAAGTCTAGGTACATTTACTCTTTATACTTGTTAACATTGATTGTTGTAATGCAGTTTATCAAATTTAGGAAGAATTATCAAATGATGGTCTTTCAAGGAACATCAATGCTGCAGAAGCCAGTCCCGAAATGCCGTGTTGTTGGAAGATCAGAAGGCGGTTGAATGTATGACATGAATGCTGCAGAAGTCAGTCCCGAAGCATGGGATTGGTCGATGATAGGTTTTATTTTTTTTTTGTTGATGTTGGGAAAGCGAGATTTTTGGGAAGACTTTTCCTAAATGTATTGTACAGAATCTGCTTTTGCAATTTCAGTAGTGTACAGGAAATAGATGATGGTTATAGGTTGAAGCTTGCAGGCTAGGCTCCATTAAAATTCTTTTTGTAGAAGGAAATTCGAGAGGGATCAATAGGCAACAGTTGATAGTCATACCAAAATACTAACTTGCAAAGTTTTGAAATGGAATCTTATTTTTGTTTATATATATATATATATATATATATATATATATATATATATATTTTGTAGAAATAATGACTTTATAGATTAACCAAATTCTCACTTTCTGTTAAGCTTGGCATACATGGATATAGTACTGTTAATTGATAGCAAATTTGTTATCTGGTTGAGCTTGATATTTATATCAATGCACCCAACAAATAATAAAATAGTTAAATTATAATCTTTTGATTAAAAAAATTGTTAAATGAAAAATTAAATTAAATTATTTATTAACACGAAAATAAATTAATCATTTGTTCATTATTTGTTTTTCCACTTCATTGTAATGTTTTACTATAAATTTTACGATAAAAGTTCTGGGTATTTATGAAAAATGGAACTCATGATCTGTAATTTTGTTAAAATCAAATAATTTTCTATATATTTTTTTAAATTAATTTAAATTTAAATTGCTTGAGAAATTTATAGCAAAAATGTATGAAAACAAATTTATTTTTCAAT
This sequence comes from Triadica sebifera, assembly GCA_023653625.1. Taxonomy (NCBI): domain Eukaryota; kingdom Viridiplantae; phylum Streptophyta; class Magnoliopsida; order Malpighiales; family Euphorbiaceae; genus Triadica; species Triadica sebifera. The sequence continues at coordinate 11,347,035 of CM042892.1, read as the reverse complement.
TTGTGAAGTACAAAGAATTAAAGAAAATATATGTTAAAAAATTTTGAAATAGAAAGCTAATAATTTTAGACACGATATAACACAAATTTTTTACAACATAATACAAATACGTCTAACCTTTTATGATATGATTAGATATGTTTAAAAATATATAAAATATTTAATAATTTAGTTATTTAATTATATATTAATATTTTTAAATATATGTATAAGTTTATATATAAATAAATTTATAATATATTATAATTAATTATATTAATATATGTAAATAAAAATTAACAAATTATCTATAATTTATATTAGTAATAATCGTATAAATAATTAAATAATTAAATTTTATTAAAATAATTAATTTATTTTATGCACATATACATATGTTTATCTATTGTTATATTATACTAAATTATTAATATATTTTAAAAATTAATATATATTTATAAAATATTAACTTTAATTATTTGTAATTATATATATAAATTTTTTTATAAACATATTACACGTCAATACTGACACGTTAGATTTAAAAATAGGTGTGCAACTAAACTTTGTAAAAGCCTAAAGATATTTCTTTTTAAAAAAACGGTAAGGAAATAAAAATTGAAAGCGGGAGAAAGTCAAATTTTGAAATTTAAAAATCATTAGTCTTTCCATTTTTCCAACTAAATTAATCGCACATTTTGAACTACATTTACTATTTACTCCCTGTAACTCCTCCATATTTACGCTTTTGTCTCCTTATTATTATTGTTATTATTATTATTATAACCCGATGCATATTCTCTTGCCGTTTCGTCACTCTCTGTTCATTTCTCTCTCTCTCTCTCAGGTAAGCATTATTCTTTGAGATTCTCTGTCTTTATTGGTTTCTTCCTGATTATGTGGTTTCATTTCGTAATCAAATTCTGTTTTCTTATTTGACATTGTTTCACAGAACAAACAATCTTGAAGAGTTTTGAAGAACTTAATTGAATTTGTAAATTGATCGAGACTAAAAAGCCCTAAGAGAAGGGAAGATGGGTCAGATCCAGTATTCAGAGAAATACTTCGATGATACTTACGAATACAGGTATTAATAACAGTAATCGTGCCACTAACTTCAATTTTTTTTTTCTATTGAGAAATGTAAAGAATCAGAATACTGATTGTTCTATTATTCTTTTCTTTCAATGGTGGTCGTACAGGCATGTGGTTCTTCCTCCTGAAGTGGCCAAACTGCTTCCTAAGAATCGGCTACTCTCTGAAGTGAGTTATTTGAGGTTTTACTGTGTGTTTTAAGGGTTTTTTTTTTCTTTTTATAATGTGTTGTGTTATTTGAACTTTTTCCGATCTTAAACCCAATTAATATCTGATTTCAGATTCAAGCCAAGTAAGAATGAGTAGAAATCAAGCTTTTTTCCCCCTTTCTTGAGCAATTAACATTTTGGAAAACCCAGTTCTATAGATTTGGGAGATAGGGTATCATTGATGGGGATTTTCATTTTAGTTTGTCTCTTCCTTTTGCCCCTTTTATTTTATAGGCAATATTCATTTCAATTCATCATGGGTGTGGGAGCGAGGTAGTTCAAGATTAAAAGTCCATATTTTTGTCTCCTGTCCTTGTTTGCATTACTGTAATTTAGTTTTTCCGCTGAAATTCTGAGAAATGTTTAAGTAATGTTTGTGATCTAGTCCTAGAAATGTTGTTTTTCAAGTCTCTGATTTTTTATGTAGAACGAGTGGCGTGCCATTGGTGTTCAGCAGAGCCGCGGTTGGGTCCATTACGCCATTCATCGTCCTGAGCCACACATCATGCTGTTCAGGAGGCCTCTGAACTATCAACAGCAGCAGCAGGAGAATCAAGCTCAGCAAAGCATGCTTGTCAAGTGATCACTTTTATCCCTTTGATATTAAATACAGAAGATACTTAAGTTTATGCTCTGCGTAAACGCTATGGATAATTTGGGATTTCTGGCTGTTGTGTTGTGATTCTCTCATTTAGAGAATTTGATATTAGGGGCCTTCGTTTGTTCCTTTATTAACCATGGCTTTTAATGACTTGGTGTTGTTATTGGCATCATTTGACTAGTAATGCTGTTTTTATCTTTTGGGTGTATTCCATGGACGTGATTGATCCTAAACAAATGGTGGTTTTTGATTGTCAGTGTTTATTATTGTCCTGTGGTATATGCGGGTGTGGTTATTGTCATTGGAAATCACAAGACTTAAATAGTATATGCGGGTGTGATAGATGCGTTATCATAAATCTCTTCGTATTTTCTAAAAAATTGTGTTTGTTGAATTATTGTCCATATAAACTGTACATTTTCTGGTGACTGATATAATAAAACAGGAGTAAGGTTCCTAATTAATTTAGAAATTTTTCTTGAAGGCTTTAGAAAGTTTAACATCTTTTTTTCTTTTTTATATGAAAAGAAGTAGAAAGTTAATCCTCTGGCTGCAGACTGATCTGATTTTCCCCTAGGGTAGATTTAGTTCTACAGACAGTAATATGTTTCCGCTCAAATTTCTTGTTTGAGAAAAAAATTCTGCTGCGATTATAGCATTTTGGGTTGTAATCCAATAAAAACATCTGCTGCTCCGGATGTTACACATGATGTTTCACATCAAATCATGTTTTTTTCTTGAGGATCAAAATTTATTTGGGCTAAACCAAATTAAAATGCCATCGCCTTCTAATCTTCAAGCATTGGGATATTAAGAATATGATGGACTGAAGTTTTTTTTTGTCTAGGTGTGACAACTGACAATCTTTGATGACTTCGAAAAAGAGACGACTTGGACTTGAAATGAATCGGAAAGACCCAAAGTTTTTTGGGAAGCTTTTCTCATAGAACATTAATAAAATCTGGACGGAAAAAAGCTTTTGAATGAGAAAAAAGTTTAAACAGAAATGCCAAGGAAAAATATAAAAATAAAAAAAAAATTTATTCTCATTAATTAACTAGGAGATAGTGTTGGAGGGTCTCGTTAACCTTCCTTAAATTTTAATTTATCTTGGATTTATTCAATTACTTTGATGTTTTATAAAAAATATTTCTTTTTTTGAAAGACATTTCTTTATAAATACAATTAGGAACTCAATAGAATTTTAATAAAAAAAAAGATTTAGAAAGAGAAAAAAAGGGACGATTTAGAATTCTAGCATTCATATAACAGCTTCAATATTTATTGTTGGAATTAAGAGCTTATAATATAAAATTTATTTGATCGTATCCATAGCTAGCATTTTTTTAAATAAATTATGAATTATTTTCAGACAAAATAAGAGATCTCTTCTAAAATTTATTCACAGCTTGTCAAACTAAGGCTAATGAAAATAAAAAAGAGAGAGAGCTAACTACTTTTTTTCATATTACATTCTTTATTGTCTTTTTCATTTTTTAAGTAACGTATTTTTCTATTTTTTAATCCCAAAGTATTAAAAATGAGATATTGTAATAAAAAAAAAGTATTTAGCATTTCTCTAAAAAAATATTACAGGAAATACTAATTTTGCGTTATCTTTCTTTTCTAACTTTTTCAATTTTATTGTAATAGAACACAGATTAAAATTAAAATAATAAACGTATCAAAGATATAAACCCAATATTTTCATAAGAAAAGAAAAATCCAATATTCTTTCGGAAAAAAAAACCCGACATTGGTCGCACCTGCCCGTTAAATTGGGCCTAAGCAGACAGATAATCCGAAAAGCCTATAGAAACCCAATACGTCATTATTTTGCACGTCTTCCTCTCTCCTCCATCGCCACTGTACTCCTCTATAGTTCACACTTCTGCCTTGCTAAATTCTTCTTCCCACTGCTTTATCTGACGATTCTTGTCCTCTTGTTAATGCCTAAGCTCGCTGAATCGTATTTTCGTGACCCAGTGAAGGTGTTAAAGTTGGCATTCGTTTCACTCAGGTAACTGAATTTATTTGTTAGGGTTTTATTTGGTTGCCTTTGATTTCTTTTAGCTGATTGTTCTTTTGATAATATGAAAATTTTCTTACCTTTGTTAGTCCTGTTTATTGATCTTCTAAGCTACTTGAATATTGTAAATTTGATTGATTGTAAATCATAATATTCATTCTTAGCTTTTTCATGGTGATGGCGAGTTGAATGCACAATCATTACCTATATTCTTAAGTTGTTATTGACATTTTCCTGTCATTTCTGTGTAGATTGTTCCCTAAATTGATATATGCTGATCAAATATGAGCCGTAACCGCAATGTTATTGTTGCCACTGGCTTACTAGCTTTTGCTACTGCAGGCTTGGCATTTCCCTTTTATATGGCGTAAGTAAATTGCAAAATTTTTTGAATATTTCTGGGAATTTACTTCATGCCTGTGGATGTTGTAATAACTGTGTTCTGTTTTATTCAGGTCATCTAGGACACCAGTAATCGATTCATCAAAGCCCCTGCCACCACAGGCAGCTTTTCGAGGGCCTTACATAAACACAGGTTCACGTGACATTGGCCCTGACCATCACACTTACCCAAAGAAATGATGAGGTTTGGCTAAAAAAATGTTGTTAAGGGTAATAACCAACAGGCCTATTTTCATCAATTTTCAGTGAATTTAGCATTTGCTTTTACATCTTTATGGAGTATGTACCAAGACATTTAAGTGGACTGATTTAAATGGATGAGCAATAGCTTGAGAAATACTCTCATGATAGTAAATAAATATAGGAAATGAAATTTTTGAGAGTGATGTTTTTATCTGTGTAATAAACAAGGTTAAGGATAAGTGTGAACATATCGCCATTTCTTTCCGGTGTGTTGAGCTATTATAATATTCAACAGATTGTTTTCTATTTTTCTTTTATTGATCACTTAAACCAGGGTGATTGCAAGCATTAGGAAATTGGAGAGGAACAGATTTATTCCAACCAATGAACATAGGATTGAAATATATTTCAATTGCATTATTCTGAACCATGTACCATGTGTGGATCAGTTTCGTTAGCTTTGTTGTTCTACACTATATGATATTAAAAATATAACTCTTCTTTTAAGTTATTAGTGATGTAGAAACTTTTGCATGATAGTATACCTTCACTCTAATTTTCACGAACTCTCAAAGATTAACTATGTGAAGGCCCCAAACATGACCAATTGTTCAAAGCATGATCTTTTTTCTTTAAATTGTTTCCCTCTCAATGCTGATTCATTCTTTCTTATTGGAAATGCCTAAATATATTTTTATGTAGCTAATTGCAGTATGATGTCTTCAAGTTGTTTGTGATGCTTAGGAAGGTGTAGTTATTGTCTGGTCTGCAATTTCCTCTTGTTCCTAGTGGTTTGCTATCTTGAGCCTGTTTGCTTGGAATCTTTGAAATCTATCATTTCAGATATGCAGGCTAATACTTGTGTTATGAATAGAAGGAGCTGTTCTAGTTGATTTGGGGAATGAGTGTAGATTGGGAAGTGGTGAGCAAGACAAACTGAGCCACCCCTTTTGTGCATCTTTGACCGTGTGAACAAACTTTTTCTGTTTTCTTTTAACACTTCGAACCTTTATTTCAGTAATCTATGGGTGGAGCATATTGTTTTTGCAAAATCAGACAGTGGTATATTGAATTTTCTCTTGGGTTCTGTATTGCGGATGCAAATTCATAGCCAGACTTTTAAGTTGGCCTAATGGCAAAAATTTAGAGAGGAGTTGTAGTTACTTTTTCCATGAGTGATATTTACATTTTTTTTTCATTTGGGTTATATAGTATTGAAAGTGGGGTACATGTCATTCAAATAATGGAGAAGTTAATAGAATTAATAGAGAAGATAATAAACAAAATATATTTAATGTTTCTCAAGTTAAGAAACTTATAGCAACATGTTCTACATGATTTGACCTTTTTTTATTTTCTATATTTATTTGAAAAAATTGCTTTAATTGAATGTATACTTATTTATTTATTTGTAAATAAAGTACGTATAAATTTTGATTTGATATGAACATAAACTTAATACATAAAAGTGATGTTTGATTTAGTTATTCAGGATTTGAAAATCAACTCTCTATTTTAATAAATATAAAGCAATATTTTGGCAACAAAAAATAAATAAAAAGGTCCATAAGATGCAAATTTTTAGAGGAAAAAACATCTTCCTTCTGCCTTGTTTGAGAACTTTCCGTATAGGGGAGGGAAAATAAGGAAGAAAAATATATTTTTTTCTTTATTTTCTTTTCTCCTTTATTATGTTTGGCAATTTTCCTTTGAGGAGGGAAATTATAGAAGGAAAATAAATTTTATTTTTTCTCCTTATTTTTTCATCATGCTTGGATTGAAATAATATAAGTAAAATAATAAGAGATGAAAAAAAATAAGATTTATTTTTCTTTATTTGGATTATTTTGTTGTGAGAAGAAAAAAATTATATTATTATATATTTATTATTTTCCACATCATTTTATAAAATAATAAAATACTTTATTATAATGAGTAATAATGATATTTTTTGGTCCAATCTTTTATATTCTCTCCAAAATGGAGAAAAATTGAAGAGTGAAAAATGAATATTATTTTATCTCTCATCTTTATTTTCCTTCCTTTACAAAGAGGGTCAATTGAAAATATATCCTTATTTTTTTTCCTTCCATATTTTCCTTCAATCCAATCAATTTAAAGTAGAAAATAAAAGTTATTTTTTTCTTACCTTATTTTTCTTTTTTCCCAAACATAACAAAGTGAAAATACCTCTTTATTTTATCTTTTTATTTGTATTTCTCTCATATTTTACCTCCTCACAAAGGTTTCGTGTTGGTGCCATTTTTACTCTGTTGAAACCCAAAGTTGTGGTCGTAATCCCATCGATGTGAATAAAATGGTCGGCAACGTCAATGGACTTTCGTTTGACACGTCAATGGCATAATCGAAATTTTATCTAACAATATAACGAAAGCTATTTATTATTGAATTCATGAATTAAATTAATGTTGAATGTTATGCTCCCCTATCTCATAAAAATTATTTGTATTTTTATAAGAATTAAAAAAATTAATTAATATGATTGTAAATTTTTTTAATTATATATATTTTTAATATACTTTTATATTAATAAGAAATATATTTGAAAAGTTAACATAATAAAATATTTTATTTTCATTTTTCTGAAAAAAGGTCCATAATTCAGAGTAGATAAAAAATAAATTTATTTTTATGAAATAAAAAGTGTTTATAAACATAATATTTATTGAATCTAAAATTATTTTATATTAAAAGATAGTGCTTACAATCTATTATATATTTACAAGTTTAATCATATGTAGACAAGATACATGCGAGAAATTTCTAAGACATAATGCTAGATAGAGGTAAATAAATAGCAATGTGTTAGGATTTGTTCCACAGGAAAAAAGAAGGTAAGTTATATAGTGCTTTCACACTCCAAACGAGGCTTTCATTTTCAGGTCTACAAACAGAGGAAGATCCAAGAATCGATACTTCCACAACCACGGAAGAAAGCTTGCACGCAAGCGCCTCTCTTTCTCTCTCCTCCCTCTTTTTCTCTCCCTAGAGCGATCCCATAACTTAATAAACAAATCAAGAAAGAATTAAAAAGATTGTTCAACTTAATTAAACGCCTAAAAAACATGGCTTTACTTGTCTCTGCGTCGTGCATGCCCAAATCTTTGATATTACCCGCATCGCTGACACAAACCCACCTCAAAGCTTCGACCTTTCTGTTTAACAGAACCGTTAGTGGTGACAAACTCCTAAAGAGGACCCAGAAATTCTTTTCTCTACATGTGGCAGCACCTCCATCACCATCCATACAGAAAGAAGAAGAGTACGGAGTTGATGATGAGAGTGGAGAAGAGAGTGCTGATTCCAAGTTTTCTTGGAGGGATCATTGGTACCCAGTTTCTTTGGTTGAGGATTTGGACCCTGGCTTGCCAACTCCATTTCAGCTTCTGGGTCGAGATTTAGTTCTTTGGTTTGACGGGGCCAATCAAGAATGGGTTGCTTTTGATGATAAGTGCCCCCATAGACTCGCTCCTTTATCTGTAAGTTTGTAAATTTTTATTTACTCTTTCATCATTGAATTGGTTGTGTTTGTTTATTTATTGAAGAAATGAAAAAGGAGTGATAAATTGAATTTTTATCTCTGTATCTCCTGTATCCTTTTGATGATTTATTAGAATTTGATGAAGAAGATACTTTTAGTTAAGCAAAAATGTTTCCGGTTCTAATTCCTGGACTTAAGTTTCCTAAGCTATTTTTGCTTTGTGGTTTTTGTAAGTCTTAATCTTTTTTAATAGGTGCTAATTAAGACATCATTTGTTATCTGAATTTTGGGAACTAGTTTGTTAGTTTTGATGATCTTGTTAGATGGACTTTATTTTGTAGGAGGGGCGGATTGATGAAAATGGGCATTTGCAATGTTCATACCATGGGTGGTCATTTGATGGGTGTGGATCTTGTACGAGGATTCCTCAGGCCTCGCCTGAAGGTCCTGAAGCTCGTGCGGTTAAGTCCCCTAGAGCTTGTGCTACTAGATTGCCAACAATGGTCTCCCAAGGTCTCCTCTTTGTTTGGCCAGATGAGAATGGTTGGGAAAGAGCTCAAGCCACCAAGCCTCCGATGTGATTGATCCTTTCTTATTTCTTTGCTCTATTTAGAGTGTATACGATGATTAACACATTGAATTTGATGATGCTTTGCTTATATATAATCATGCGTTTTCTTATTTTAATTCTCCAGGTTACCTGATGACTTTGATAAACCCGAGTTCTCAACAGTTACGATCCAGCGTGATTTGTTCTATGGTTATGATACACTCATGGAGAATGTCTCTGATCCTTCTCATATTGATTTTGCTCATCATAAGGTACAAAAATGAGTCCTAGAATTGTAATTTAAAAGTTGTTTGTTTACTAGTGAGAAAATTTGTAGCAGTCTGCGTCAGAGGATTTTTATATATAGTTTCGGTAGTGGTGGAGTTCAACATTTCTATGTCAAATGTTGTATTCTTTCTCTCTCTCTCTTTTTCTTGGGTGAATTAAGAAGCCAAATGGCCTTGCAATGATGGGTTACACTATTTCATTTATTGTCATTTGTCAGGTATTGAAATCAATTATACTACATCCTGATGGGTTAAAACTGTTATGCATAAATTATTTTGTACGAGATAGTAATTTGTTACAAGCTGTGATATGCCAATATATTAAGAAGTGGAATGTCGAACCTATTATTTTGGAGAAACAAGTATTCTTAAAATTCACAAGGGAAATAACAGAGAAGTTTTAATGAAATATCAAGCTAGAAACTTAAAATTTATTTATGAGTTAAAAGGGCTTGATGCAGCTCACATAGGGTATTGAAAGTTGTCTATGTGAATCCAAGGCATTGATATAATAAGTAACAGGACTTTTAATTCACATGCTCTACATGCAACACCAATGAGCCTATATTTTCTTATGCTTCAAAAGGACTTCACTGAAGACATTCATAAGGATTTTGCTCGTGTTGGATTAGCTATTGTTGTTTGGTTCTTTCTGTTTCTGTTGAAATGTTGATTCTTGATATCATTTTCCTGGTAAAAATCTAGCAGCTGGTACTTCAGTCTCTTCAAAAGGAGAAAATAACTAATGCATGCAATCCATGTTTTGAGTGATTGTGTAGCACATTCCAATGAAAACATATCAGGGTAAACTGCTGCATTTTGTTGCCTAACTCTCTTTTGGTACTGGACAACCCGCTTTTCTTTATCATCTGGTAATATGATTCTGAAAGTCACAAGGGTTCATTGCATGTTTCAGTGTTTTACATTGTGTTAACTGTTGTTTAATGTGGCAATTGTCCTTGTCGTGGTAGAGGGTAGAAATTAGAACTTTGAGAACTATTGACTTATTCTATTGCTGATTATGAGGAATGAATTTACAGGTTACAGGAAGGAGAGATAGAGCTAAGTCTTTGCCATTTAAGTTGGAGGCTAGAGGCCCTTGGGGCTTTGCTGGGGCCAATGATGGAAATCCACAAATCAGTGCTAAGTTTGTTGCACCTTGTTACTACATGAACAAGTAAGTATTACCTTCATGTGTAAAGAAGGAAGAATTGTATACTTATTACAAACACTTTTGCCCTAGCATTTAAAATTTGATGAAAACTTCAACCTCTTACTTGTTGATTATTTCCAAGGCTATTTTATTAGTTCTTCTATTTACAGATATGTTTGAAATTAATCCCACTTTGGTTCTGTATAAAATTTGGCAGGACCTTGAATATGGTGTATTAATCTCCACACAGTTTTTAGGTTGAGTTCATATGAACCCAATGGGTAACAGTTATACTAGATGTTTCCATTTCAAACTTTTAGGTTAATTGTGATACTATTGGATTTTCTTTAGTAAATTACAGCTCATTTAAGAGGACTAGCTATTTTGAAACCTATTGCAATTCAATGCCAGTAATGACCTACAATTTCTTGCTTTGAATCTTCTTGAACTGTTTTTGATAAATTTCCTTAACTGAGGCATTATTGATTCCAGAACTACCGTCCTTGTGTTTTTCCAGGGTAGAGATTGACACAAAACTTCCTATAGTTGGTGACCAGAAATGGAAAATATGGATTTGTTCCTTCAATGTGCCAATGGCACCTGGGAAGACCCGTTCAATTGTTTGTAGTGCTAGAAACTTCTTCCAGTTCACAATGCCAGGGCCTGCCTGGTGGCAGGTGTGTACCTTTCAGCTGTGCTTTTATGTTTGCATTTTCTAGCAATTACATTGGTATTCCAATAGCTTGACTAATGTCTTTTGAGTCTTACAACATATAATTGTGTTAGCTTGACTACTGTCTGTCTATAGAGTCTTAATACAGTTGTGTTATCTTGTTAAGTCTAATCATCTTCCTTATCCACTGTAATAATCACCTGCCCTCCATTGTGTCTTAATTTCGAATTACTTGGCTTAAGCTATCTGAGAAATTATTCCAAAAATGAAGAATTTCACACTCATGTTGAGGGTTTAAATGACAATTTTTTTTCTTCTCTCTGTTTTCACATCCAAAATATGCTATTAGTTTACATATGAAAAGGTGTCGAATCAACAAGTTTTCAATCTTTTCTTCCATCATGTTATTGTAGCCTAGGAATATACCTTTTGCAATTGATTGGTGAATGGCATTATTTTGCACAAGGAACTTTGTGATCTTACTGCATATTGTGCAAGTATGCAGATATAGTCTGAGACCTTACAAATGCTGATGGTCAAACTTGATATAGGAATCCTTTTTTTTGGTTTCTGTTTCCCAAGACATCTATCTGTCTATCCTAATCTAAAATGATGCTTTATCGTGAGAAGTTCACTGGACTTGCTGACCTATGGGTCTTATTAGTAATGATTGACACAGTCACATAGATATGGAATGCTGTGTAAAATGCTACCAAGTATCTCTCATCTTTTGTAGCTGGTTAAATTATATGATAATCTTGAAATTCCAATCGTCAAGCAGTTTCTGGATTTTAAATTGCAAGAATGTGACAGAGACCAGATAGGATAGGAGAGAAGCTTGCTAATATTAAGGCTGTCAAGTGTTCCTCTCATGGGATATGATTTACTCTTCTTCTTGGAAGAGGGTAGGAGGTGCCTGTGACTGGAAGCATGAATATTTGAAAATTTTAGATAACCAGACAGTTTAATTTTGGATCTGAGGTATTTGGAGTTCTAGGGATTGTCCTCTTGCAGTGTTGAATATAATCTCATGCTATTTGTTTATGGATTTGGTGATGAGCTAAAGAGAGATAATTGTGGCAGCACAGAAGATTGCTGGGTAGTAAGGTGCTGATTGGGTGTTCGTGAGGGTCATGAGTCATGGCTTATAGACTAAGGAGATATTTTCGTTCATTTAATGGGGCTTAGCTGCAACCCTTATAAGATAGTGAGTTCTCAAAGCGAAGGGATGCAAATGTCCAACTCCAAAATAATTTAGATTTCAGTCTGTCTTGTGAGTTGTTGAGGCATCACGTTCACAGGAACTAGCTTAGGATGGACTTTCGTTCCTGAAATTAAGCAACTTCGTCTGTGTGGATGAAGCTTGATAATTTTGTTACTAAAATCATTTTAGGATGGAGCAATTCCTATTTTTGAATTCCCTATGTATGCATTTCTGCTTTGCTTGGATTTATGATCATTCTGCATTCTGATCAACTATAGTCCTGCTTTTGCATCATAATTAGCTTACTTGCACTTGCTAAAGTGAATTGTCTCATGTCTTTCAAACTAAGCTATAGCTGGATTACCAATGGTGTGTTTTGAATGAGTATTGAGGTCGAATGTCATCACCAATCTAAGTTTTGGTTTAATATACAGGTGGTTCCGAGATGGCACGAGCACTGGACCTCAAATAAGGTATACGATGGAGACATGATTGTTCTTCAGGGTCAAGAGAAGGTCTTCCTTTCCAAGTCAAAGGAAGGTTCTACTGACATAAATCAGCAATACACAAAGCTCACTTTCACACCAACTCAAGCAGATCGCTTTGTCTTAGCCTTTCGTAATTGGATGAGACGGCATGGTAACAGCCAACCTGAGTGGTTTGGCTTCAATGAGCAACAACCTTTACCATCAACAGTCCTAACAAAACGTCAGGTACCAAGAACATCCAACCAAACTCTTGAATTTTTGCTCATAAAACCCACAGCTTCTTCAATTATTGTTCTCATTTTCCATTTCTGTTCTGTGTCAGATGTTGGATAGATTCGAACAGCATACCCAGAAGTGTTCGTCGTGTAAAAAGGCATATACAGCTTTCCAAACATTGCAAAAATTTCTTATTGGCACAACTGTGGCTTTCTGCGCAATGGCTGGAATTCCGTCTGATGTGCAGCTAAGAATTACCTTAGCTGTTCTTGCTATTTTAAGTGCTGGCTCGGGTTTCCTTCTGCATCATCTGGAGAAAAATTTTGTATATGTTGATTATGTACATGCCGAAATTGATTAACAAGGAAGAAGCCACCCTTTAACATACAAATTTTGTAAAATCATAAGACTAATTGTATGTCAGAAGACAGATTATGTATATATCACTATCATGGCTAAGTTCTAATTCTTCACGAAACCCAAAAGAAAATTTATAATAATATTGGGATCAGAAACAAGAATTTATCAATATATGATAAGATTCAATTTCATTCCAGTCGACGAAATTACATTAGTTACAGAAGGAGCAGCCAGTACCAAAAAGCAACAGAAAAAAAAAACCCTAAATAAGACATAATGGCCACGTCTTTACATCAAGAAAGACTAAATCTGATAACTAAATGCAACCGAAACGAAAAATCTAAGAGCTAGTGAATTTAGTAACCGCCTTGGTACCCTCGGAAACGGCGTGCTTGGCCAATTCTCCGGGGAGAACGAGCCTGACGGCGGTCTGGATCTCCCTAGAAGTGATGGTTGGCTTCTTGTTATACCTAGCAAGGCGAGATGCCTCCTGTGCCAGCTTCTCGAAGATGTCGTTGATGAAGCTATTCATGATCCCCATAGCTTTGCTCGAGATCCCAATATCAGGATGGACCTGTTTCAAGACCTTGAAAATGTAGATCTTGTAGGTCTCTACGCTCTTCTTCACCCGCTTCTTTTTCTTGTCGGCGGCTCCCCCTTCCTTCGGCAACTTCTTCTCCGCTCTTGGCTTCTTTTCAGCCGGTGCTTTCTCCGCCTTCTTTTCCTCCACCGGTTTTTTTTCCGCCGGCTTCTTCTCTGCCTTGGGTGCCATCGGTAATCGTGGAGAGATTAAAGAAAGGTTAACTCGTAAAGGAAAAGAATCAGATTCTGACTTACTGAGTGAATGAGAGAAATAAAGGATTCAGACTCCATATATAGAGAAAGAGGGATGAGATTTGATTGGTTGGATTATAAAGGCACGGATGGACGACGTGGATGAAACAGGAGCGGTTGGATTATTCAGGAGCAAGATTGTACGTGTAGGATTCTTTTAAGGTTAGCGGGCTCTCGAGTTGGGGGATTTTGTCTTTTATTAGGGGGATGGACTCGGGTGGAGGTGCAGATTGATGATGTGGCCGGTGAATCTGAAGGGAGAGGAAAGGACGGTGAGGATTTATTTTAGGACATTTTGCTGTCGCTGCACTGGCTTAAAGTTATCAAGTTTTTTAACCAAATTTTAAGTTTCGCGGATTTGGTTGGTTTAGCCCGGGCTACTGAAAAATTTAACGAATTTGGTTGAGTTTCAGCGAGTTACCGACCGTTTGTGTTGATGGGTCATGGGCGAAGGTCCACTAGTATTATATATATATATATAAAAGAAATACTAGCAATACTCGTTTTCAACACTCTTTTAACACTTATTTTTCTATTAATCCACTATTTTCAAAAAAAATATGTAATATTTTTTTCTCTTATAATAATGACTAAAATATTAAAAACTAAGAAAAATAAAATATGTTTTTTTACTGGTTTTTGATAATACATATAATATTCTATGCAACAATCTCACACTCAAAAATTTAAGTCGAAATTAATTTAAATGCTATATATCAAAATGCAAAATATTTTTTTTGGCTTTTATACTGAAGCTTATGAAGAACAATTTTCTGGAAATAATACTGTGCATGCAAAACAATTACAAAACTAACAAAAAGAGAAAAAAAATAAAGAGAAACAAAACAAAATATATATATAAAAACTAAAATAATTTAAGCGATGAAGAATATAAAACAAGAAAAAAATCATGAAGAAAAACAAAACAAAATATATAAATAAAATAAAATAATTTGAGCAATGAAAAATCTAAAACGAATAGAAAATTAATTACATTTTATATTAGATTTTTTTTTAGTTTTTTATTTCCTTAAAAACAAAATTAATGTTCTCTTAATTATAATTTTTGTTTTGCTTTATCATTTATTCTATTTTTATTCCATTAACAATTTTAAAATAATTTTTTTTTAGTATAAAAATTAATCCAAAATTTTATCATAATTTTTTCTATATATTTTTAAAATTTTAATAAAAAAGTAAAAAAAAATAAAGAGTGTTGTGAGATATGAGCAAAAAGAGAGAGAAAAGAAAATAATAAATAAAAAATTAGATTTTAATGTTTTAGTCATTATTATGAGAGAGAAAATATATTATATTTAATTTTTACCTAAAAAAATGTTACATATTTTTTTATTAAAAATAGTAGACCAATAAAAAAGAGAGTATTAAAAAGAGTGTTACTAGTATTACTTATATATATATATATATATATATATATATATATATATATAAAAGAATAGTATTAAATACCTTCGTTTATGTTTAGTGATGTAATCAAATTGAATCGAGTAAAATCGATACAGTGTCAGATTCGATTAAAAAATTTGATACTCGAAATTGATCGAGTTTTTTTTAATTGCTTGACTCGATTAAAAAATTCGATGATCAAAATTGATCGAGTTTTTTTTATTGTTTGAAATTTAACTCGAAAAATATTTGAATTCGACTCGAAAATGTTTAAATCAACTAAAAAATTTAATAAATAGTTTACTTGACTCGAAATCAACTCGAGTTAACTTGACTTAATTAAGTTCAAATATATTTGAACTTAATTTAAATATTGATGATATAAAAGTAATTTAATAAATAATAAAAAATAGATACTCGATTAAATTCGCAAATTTTATGAGTCAGGTGTTATGATACTCAAACTTGATTCAGCAAACTGCTTGAGTTATTCAAGTTTGAGTTCGACTTAATTAATTCCAAATTGAGTTCGAATATTTTACGAGTCGAACTCAAATAGCTCATGAGTACTTTGACTCATTTGCACCTCTATTTATGCATTTGTTCATTACAATCAATTCATTGTGGTTTTTATTTTTTCCAATGATGAAAGCCAACAGAAGATGACATAAGTTCATTTGACATATAAATCACTCCCTAGAGTCAAAGATCAAGACTTGTTAACTCGACTCGATTAAACTCAAATATATTTAAATACTGAGGGTATAAAAGTAATTTAATAATTAATAAAAAATAACTACTCAATTAAGTTGACTAGTCAGATATTGTGATACTCAAGTTCGATTCGATTAACTTTGAGTCGAATTTAAATATGTTACAAGTTGAATTAGAGTAGTTTGACTCATTTGTACTCATAGTCATTATGAGGTTATTTAATTCGTTACTAGTTTGTAAATTTCCTATTAATAATTCATATAGTTTCTTCCAAGTACACTATTAGTTAAATTTTTTAGTTGATTCGAGCTTTCTCTAGTTGAGTTTGAATAGCTCGAATATTTTTCGAATCGAGTTTCGAATAATTAAAAAAATTCGATCGAATTTGAGTTTTAAATTTTTTAATCGAATCAAACTTGAGTATAACACTATATCGATTTGATTACACCCCAACTAATGGCCTACCAACCTCAATCAAAGAGATGAGGAAAATCTACAATTGATTAGAGATGACAAACGGACCAGTCTCCATGATGTCCCGTCCCAAATGGGACATATATTTTTATAATTTTTTTACCTTACTATGACTCTGAATTTTTTTACGAGTACGGGGCGGGGATGGTATATGTATCTCCTGTCTCGAATATTATTTATATATATAATAATTATTATTTATATTTTAACATAATTAATATTTTAAAAAATAATAAAATAAAAATATAACACTCAATCAAAATAATAAAATATTTTTTATTTAAACAATTAATAAAAAATAAAAATATTTTTAACATTAAAATAAAATAAAATAATTTAATAAAAATAGGGGATCGGTCGGGAGTCGAGAATCCTCATCCCCTTATGGTGTAGGGATGGAGATCCAAAAAATTTTTCCAGTAAAAAACGAGATGAAATATCGGAATCAGGGATGAAGAACTCCGGTCCAAATCCGTCTCGTTATCATTCTTACATCTCATTGAGAAAAATGATGACCTTTCTCGTCTTTGTGGAAAAGAGGGAAGGCCCACTGATGGGCAAGCAAAAAGACACTTAGATGAAAAAAGATATTCCACCAACAACTACCTTAAATATTGTGGTTAATTAAACTTCCCATTACAATTTCTTTGTATGCTAACTAATTGCATATAAGAGTGCCTGCGTGATTAATATTTTAAAATACATTTATATCTTTGACAATAACTCAAAGTGATTTGGTAAAAAATGTGGAAGAAAGAATTGAGAGGAAAGCTAAGTGAAATTAAAGGTGTGCATTCGGTCCATACATTAATCCAAATACATATGGAGAAAATTGAATATAAATTTGTACAGGATCGAACCAAAATATCATTATCATGTTCGCGATCTAAATTTTAACTGTATATTCGTATTTCGGTCATTTGTACTTCACTATAGAGATATACCGATTAAAGTCTAAATACAGATAAATAATTGCGAGAAAAACTACTTTTATATAATAATAAAAATGTATAATATGAAAATTTAATTGAATTGATGAATCGTTGAGATTTCGTGCTTAACAAGCAAATCGAGGCAACATACCGTTAGAAATACGAGATTTTTGTCCAATGGTAAAAATGTGATTTAAGTATATCAAAATATAGAAAATATTATTTTAAGGTCATATATGAAGTTATAAGTTGCAATTTTAAAGTTAAGAGCTCGAATTGTGCAAATACGGTTCTCAGTGCTAGTTTACAGCCAGATATTCAGATCAAGAGTTAGAAAAATGTATTTACGTTTGCAATAGTGTCTATATGATTGAAATTGAATTCTAAGATTTTTAAAATTATAAATTAGAAATCGGATAGTGGAAAAATTTTTACGGGTCAAATTAAGTAAAAATGACTACATTATAAAAACACGATTTTTGCATCGAACATCGATTTGCAAAGTCGAAGAAATAAATAATTTTTTGTGTATTTAATTTAATAAAATTGAATTGTTTCGAGGTCGGATTTTGGAGAAATAAGTTAAATTATGAATTAATTTGGAATATTTGAGATATTTAGAAATTTTGCGTTAGCAATATATAACAAGAAAAAAATAATTCTGATAGAAAATGTTAGTAGGTTATGAGAGCTGGAAAAATTAAATGGGTAGTTTAATTTCCATTTAAATTTGATAATTTTTATTGGCTCGGTAACTAATTAAGAATTTAATAGTTATTCAGGTGCACCATCAGGGTAGACATCAGGATTGGATAAGGGAAAATAGCCGACAGCTTCTGGCGAACTGCAGTAAAGACTTGTACATTAACTTATAATATAGATCATTAATATTTTAAATTGATTTTATATGTTGTTTGGTATATAAGCATATAAAATCAGTAAGTATATAAAATCATCACACTTACATACTCACTTATGTAATCTATGACATATCCCACATGACTTATAAAATTTTATTTACATAAAATTAATTCCAAATAGTAAAATATGATTAAAATAACTAACTCGCTCGAGGTAGCTTTCACTGCTGTTTGGCTCAATACTGTGAGACCCACTCTTAACTACACTATATTTATAAAATTTGTCGCTCTATCTTTATTTCAAATCTGCGAGAGAGGAAAACAAACTCTCGCGCTGAGTTATACAACTTAGTAGTACAGTAATTTACAATAATAGTCATTTATAAGCAATAAAAAATATAAATTTCTTTATCAAGATCAAACCATAATATCATATAAAATTCATTTTATTAATGTTATTGTATCCTCTTAAAAATTTCTTGTCATGCCCATACATTAAATTACCATAGACTAATCCCAAGAAAACGAAGGATACATATCATCTCATGATTCCAGGAAACCCACCAAATTAGAGAAAAATAATGTGAATAAATTATATTGCTCGGTCTCAGGAAATCCACCAGACCAAATATATGTATCATATGACCACAGAAAACCCAGCAGGTCGTAAAACATATCATATGATCACAAAATCTACTGGGCCAATAAACCCTATTGACATGTCAATAAATCCCTTGATCGTTATCTATGCTAATATTTGGGCTAAAATATCAAATTCAATTTCCATATGCTTAATCAAAATATCATATCGATCAAATCCTTAATAAAACATATAAAAATGTTATACTAAAATTTATTTCATAAAATATGTCATAACAAGTATTTAAGCATTTAAAAATAATTTATTGTTATCTAAAATTTCACACTTATCATATAAATCAATTTGAACAAAATTTTATTTAAAATCATACTTTATGTATTTTATGGCTAAAATTATAAATTACTGTACAGACCTTAACTAACGCTTGCCTGTGTCCGCTGGCTCTTTTCTCCGGTTTGCCCTTGGTGTCGGTTCTACTATCATACCTGAACAACATATAATTTCTAATTAACTACAGAACTATACTTAATTTACATTCTATTAAAAATAAAGTTACACGATCATTTTCTGCTCTCATGAATACCTAAAAATCACTATTAGAGTCAGACCTCGTTATGTGAATTCAACGCGTAATTTGAGACTATGATCGCCCAACATACTTTTCGACGCAACCACAAATTTCAATATTATTTTCTTTTATAATATTTTATTTCACTTATTTTTCCTCCTCCATAACTATTTTTCTCCATTTATTTCCATTTTTCCTCTTAAAAATTCATATTATTCCAACAAATGCTTCAAAAATTCCAAATAAATTTCTATAATCACTTTAACTCATCTCAATATAATTCAATACTATTCGGGTCTCCAAATATATAATACACTCGATCGACATATAAAATAATTTCATAATTAATAAATCTCGATTATTAATTTAATTACTTAATATATTAATATTATAACTTAACTAATAATCACCTCCATTTAATAATATAAAATCCAATTATTCACCAACTAATCTCCAATAAACTCCAATAATTATGTAATTTAGCATATAATTCAATTAAATTAATTAATCACCTTAATAATAATAAAAAATAATATATTTAAACTTCACAAATAAATTTATGTCTCACTATTTAAAAATAACTAGGAGGTGTGTTTGGTACCAGATGACTCGATTTAACGAGTTGAAGATTCTGTCCAAAATACCCGATCAGTGGTCGCCAAACTCCGGTGACCGGAAAATTTCCAACGGAGGCGAATTGATGATCGGATGGTACCAAAATAAAACTTGAGGTGTGAGGAGTCCAACTATATAAGATTCATGACTTGAAAGGGGCTAGAAATGTCTAGATCTATAAAATTCTGTGGCGGTTCCGGTGAAAGAATCCGGCTCCGATTAACCCTTAAATAGCAGTTTTCAGAGCTCAAATTACACAAACCAAGATTTTTTAATGTTTTGAGTCCATTTTCGGTGTTAGATTTGAGAAAAGAAGCTGAGAAATATAAGAAACAAAAGGGCAACCCCAAAATCATAAATTTCTCCTATCTGATCCTGAAAATTCGGCTAGTTTTTGAAAAATCAGACATCACCGAAGTGATAAAAACATGGAGAATTACTTCTGGTTCAAATTTGGTGAAGATCATATGTCGTTTAGTTGATGAACGGAGATGGTGATGGTGTAAGGAGAATGAGAAAGAAAATGAATTTTATCACTTTGATCTCTGAAAGCTCTCTCTATATATATACTCAGGGGCAATTTTATAATTTTCCACAAATTTCAAATTTTTAATAAAATTTTATTTAGATAAAATTATCAAGCTATAAAATGAATTAAGAAAAATTTTAATTAAGTAAAATTAAAAATATAGGGTATTACATTCTTCTCCCCTAAAAGATTTCGTCCTCAAAATCATACCTGAT
Organism: Triadica sebifera; assembly: GCA_023653625.1. NCBI lineage: Eukaryota > Viridiplantae > Streptophyta > Magnoliopsida > Malpighiales > Euphorbiaceae > Triadica > Triadica sebifera. Next base: position 11,326,355 of record CM042892.1, on the reverse strand, counting down.
AGGTCATTGCTGAACAATTGAGGATGTTGACTCCTCATTATTTCTTTGCTTTCCCATATCACCTCTTCAGCTGAATATCTCCGCCAGATGATTTTTACTAAAGGTACCTGCTTATTCCGTAATTATTTGACTTCCCTTGCCAGAATAGTTATAGACTCTTCCTTATAAGATAAATTTTGTTGCACCTTGATTTCTTCTACTAGAATGATATGGGACAGATCCGATCTGTACCTTCTGAGCATCGATACATGAAATACATTATGAATTTTCTCCAATTCAAGAGGTAAAATCAACCTATAGGCTACTGGTCCCACTCACTCTGTCACTTCAAAAGGCCCAATAAATCTGAGACTCAATTTGTCTTTTCTTCCAAACTGTAGCACCTTCTTCCAGGAAGATACTTTTAGGAACACTTTGTTTTAATCTTATACTCGATGTCCTTATATTTCAAGCCTGCATAAGACTTTTGTCTATCTTTGGCTATCTTGAGCCTATCTTTAATAATCTTGATCTTCTCCTCTATCTGTTGAACTAAATTAGATCCCAATATCTTTCTTTCACTAAGCTAGGTCCAACAAATTGGAGTTTTACACTTTCTACCGTACAATGCTTCATATAGAGCCATGTCGATACTTGTTTGATAACTATTATTATATGCAAACTCCATCAATGGCAAGAATTTGTCCCAACTTCCCTTAAACTCAATCACACAACTCTGAAGCATATCTTCTAGCAATTGGATCACTCGTTCCGATTGACCATCAGTCTGTGGATGGAAAAATGTACTGAAGTGGAGACGAGTACCCAATGATCCCTGAAGACTTTTCCAACAATGGGATGTAAACTTGGGATATCGATAAAAAATAATAGACAGTGACACTCTATGCAACTGAACTATCTCTTATAGATACAATTCTGCCAACCGATATATTGAATAGTCCATCCTAACTAGCAAGAAGTGTGTAGACTTTGTCAATCTATCGACAATCACCCATATTGCATCATATTTTCTCTGAGTCAAAGGTAGTCTTGACACAAAATTCATGGTGACTCTTTCCCATTTCTATTCCGGTATGGAAATAGGTTGCAATAACCCTGATGACAATTGGTGTTCCGCTTTCACCTACTAACATGTCAGGCATCTGGTAGTAAACTCTGTAATGTCTTTCTTCATACCCGACTACCAATAGTAAGCCTTTAAATCCTGATACATCTTGTTACTGCCAAAATATATAGCATAAACTGACTCGTGTGCCTCATTTAAAATCTCTTACTTCAACCCTAACATATCAGACACACATAATCTACCTTTGAAATAAATACTACTATCCACCTCAACTGTATACTCAGGTTTCTCTCTCTTAGATATAGCTTCCTTAATTCTTTGTAGCAATATAGGTTGGATCTGAAGCTCTGCTAGAGTCTTTCGACTCAAAGCTTCAACCATTGCATTCGTTTTATCGGGATGATAGCCAATGATACAATCATAATCCACCGCATTTGTCTCAAATTCAATTTTTTCTATGAAGACAAGTATTTCAAACTCTTGTGATCTGTATAGATGTAATATTTTTCTCCATACAGATAGTGTCTCCAAATTTTCAAGGTGAAAACAATAGCTGCTAGCTTCAAATCATGTGTAGAATAATTCATCTCATGCGACTTTAACTGTCTGGAAGCATATGTTATTACTTTACCTTCTGTATCAATACACAGCCTAAACCGTTTAAAGAAGCATCATTGTATACCACAAATTCCTTATCGGAAGTGAGTTGCATCAAAACTGGTGCCTCTGTCAATATTGCCTTTAACTGGTCAAAACTGGCCTAACACTGGTCTATCCATTCAAACTTCACATATTTACGAAGTAACTGAGTCATGGGAGCAGCTATCGATGCAAAACCTTTTGCAAAATGTCAATAATAACCTACTAACCCAAGAAAACTCCTTACCTCAATCACATTTTGAGGTGACTTCCAATTAAGAATAACTTATATTTTACTAAGGTCAACTCAGATCCCATCTGCTGATACCACGTGACCTAGAAAACTGACTTCCTTAAGCTAAAACTCACACTTCGATAGCTTGGCATGCAACTGTTTCTCCCTCAAAGTCTGAAGCACAATCCTCAAATTTCGATCATGCTTCTCTCGATCTCTAGAGTATACCAAAATATTATCAATGAAGACCATAACAAATTAATCCAAGTAAGGTCTGAAGGCCCGATTCATCAAATCCGTAAATGTTACTGGCACGTTCGTTAACCCAAATGGCATTACTAGGAACTCGTAGTAGTCATACCGAGTCCTAAAGGCAGTCTTGGGCACATCACTAGTCTTAATCTTCAGCTAATGATACCTTGATCTCAAATCAATTTTAGAGAATACCCCTGCACCTTTTAGCTAATCAAACATGTCATCTATACGTGGCAGTGGGTATTTATTCTTCACTGTTACCTTATTCAACTGTCTGTAATCATTGCACAGCCATAGAGTTCCATCATTCTTCTTCACGAACAATATAGGTGCACCCCAAGGTGACACACTGGGTCTAATGAACCACTTGTCTAATAACTCTTGCAACTACACTTTCAACTCTTTTAGCTCAACTAGTGCCATTTGATACGGTGTAATGGATATAGGTGCAGCACCAAGCAACAATTCAATGACAAATTCTATTTCCCTATCCGAAGGCAATCCTGGCAAATCCTCAGAAAAAATATCAAAAAACTCACAAACTGTAGGGATACCCTGAAGCCTCATACTCTTTTTTTTGATATCCACCACATATGTTAAATAAGCTTCATTGCCTTTCTTAATCAATCTCTGGGCCTTCATAGCTAAAATTATATTAGATGGCACCTTCTTTCAAACATCATGTATTACCCGATCCTTAACTCCGGGCTTTCTAAAAATAACCTTTCGAGCTGCATAAACAATTATAGCTCTGTGGTGAGCTAACCAATCCATGTCCAGTATGACATAGTATCCATGAAATAGAAGCTCAATCAAATTCGTTGGATATAGCTCACCCTGACTCACTAAGAGTAGTTACTGGTGTACTCAGTTAACCCTAGCACTGTGACCCAGGGGATTTGTCACTACTATATTGTACTATAAAGTTTCAGTCTCTAAATCATCCCTAATTAGTGGTGTAATGCAAGTAGAATCTGAATCTGTCAAAGCATAAACATCTGATTCAAGTAAAGAAAATTTACCTATAATCACATCAGGAGCATTCTGCTTCTCTCAAGCTCTGATAGCATAATCTCTGGTAGGTGTTGTATGACTACCTCTTGGTCTATCTATTGTCTCAGATCCAATCTGTACTGTCCCTATCCTGCCACCTTGACTTTGACCTCTGCCTCTACCTCTGGCATGAGCGAATCTCTATGTCTGGTTAGGTCTCTCACTCACAGTCTCTGTAGCCTGATCCAAAAGTGGACAGTCCCTTATGAAATGTCCTGTCTCACCATAATGGTAGCACACCCTGGTGGTCGATCGACATTCCCCATTATGATATTGACCACACTGTTGGCACTAAGGGTGTGTAACAAATCTTCCCCCCAACTGAACCTGAGATACTGACAACTGATGGTGCTAATCTTACGGGTTGTCCCCGCCAGGCTTGTGCACTTGAACCTCTAGATCCATCTTGGAATCTGCTCCTAGAAAACCTACTCTTCTTATTGACTGAGGAATTTGTACCCTGCTAAAAGAAAGGTCCCTTGCTGTGGCTCAAAAATACTGTCTTCATCTCCTCAGCAACAGCTTCTTCAATGGCTTCAACAACTGTCCTCAAAGCGGTAAACTCTTTAATTTGTGATTCTGCTAGTCTAGCCCTGATGGAGGGTCGTAGTCCATTCTCAAACCTTTTGCATCTGTCAATCTCATTAGCAATAACACCCCCTACATATTTACTGAGGCGGGTGTACTCTTTCTCATACTCTTCTACTGTCATATCCCTCTATTTGAGATCTAGGAATTCTTGCCTCTTGCGATCAGTATAAGCCAGAGGAATGTACCTCTCCCTGAATTGCTCTAAAAAGAATTTTCTAGAAGGAGGGTTAGGTGTCTAGGGGTGCTTTAGTATTGTCTTCCACCAATCCTAAGCCCCTTCCTATAGAAGCGAATCAACATACTTATACCTCTGCATCGATGTGCAATCCATCTATTGGAAAACCCTTTCTGTCCTCTCCAGCCAATACTCAGCAGTAGCTGCATCATCCTCATTGCGGCCGTAAAAATCTGTAGCTCCCAACTTTTAAAGCCTCTGAAACTTCATCTCCGTAGTATAGAACGCCATAGAATCTCTGTCGTATCCTCTAACATCTCTTTTTTGGTTGAACTAGGAACCGGGGCATATCTGTCTCTCCTATCTTGTTTGTCTGATCTATGTGACCTATCAGACCTACCAATAGACGAACTGCCCTCTATCGCCGGGGAGGATATGAAACATCTGTGCTCAACAGTATATAAGACTCAAAGGTCTTCTTACTATCTTGCCATAATGACTCATTTTCTTTGGGAGTCTCTACTCCAACTCTCGACAATTGCAATTTATCACCTTATAAAATAAAACAGTGGCCCACATTATGAAACAACAACTTATTTTTGTACTCAAACCACTTTTCAAAAACCAAAGCATATGCATGTATATGCATTTCCTATTTCTATCCCCATTCTGACCTAGAATCGCCTAAACCTCTCTCTTATACCAATAAAATTGTAACAGCCTTTACCTTCCAGTATATACCGTCGTATATCAGACATATAAGAAGTATTACAGTTCCGTAATTTTTTTTTAAAAAAAAACTTATACATAATAATAATAATAATAATAATAATAATAATAATAATAATAATAATAATAATAATAATAATAATAATAATAATAATAATAAAATAATAATAATAATAATAATAATAATAATAATAATAATAATTTTTGAAATATACATACAAACTAAAATTTATTAACAAGCAGTAAGTATATAAAATTATCACACTTACACACTCACTTATGCAATATATGACACATCCCACATCACTTGTGAAATTTTATTTACATAAAATTAATTCTAAATAGTAAAATATGATTAAAATAACCAACCCGCTTGGAGTGACTTTCACTGCTGCTTGGCTCCATACTGTGAGGCCCACTCTTAGCGACACTATATTTACAAAGTTTGTAGCTCTATCTTCACTTCAAATCTGTGCGAGAGGAAAACAAGCTCCCATGCTGAGTTATACAACTCAGTAGTACAGTAATTTACAATAACAATTATTCATAAGCAACAAAAATTATAAATTCTTTTATCAAGATCAAACCATAATATCATATAAAATTCATTTCATTAATGTTATTATATTCTTATAAAAATTTCTTATCATGCTCATATATTAAATCACCATAGACTAACTCTAGAGAAACGAGAGGTACATATCATCTTATGATTCCAGAAAACCCACCGGATCAGAGAAAAATAATGTGAATAAATTATATTGTTTGGTTCCAGGAAATCTATCGGATCGAATATATATATCATACGACTACAGAAAATCCACCGGACCGTAAAACATATTATATGACAATATCAAATACAATTTCAATAACTCTGGACATGAGAGTTCGTTGTCTATGCTAATATATGGGCTAAAATATCAAATACAATTTTCATATGCTTATTCAAAATATCATATCGATCAAATCCTCAATAAAAGCATATAAAAATGTTATACTAAAATTTATTTCATAAAACATGTCATAACAAGTATTCAAACATTTTAAAATAATTTTTTGTTATTAAAAATTTCACGCTTATCATATAAATCAATTTGAATAAAATTTTATTTAAAATCATATTTTAAGTATTTAATGGATAAAATTATAAATTACTGTACAGAGTTTAATTAACGCTTACCAGTGTCTGCCGGCTCTTTTTCCTGCTCCGCCCTTAGCGTCAGTTCTGCTGTCACACCTGAACAACATATAATTTCTAATTAACTACAAAAATATACTTAATTTATATTCTATTAAAAATAAAACTATATAATCATTTTCCACTCTCACGCATACCGAAAATCACTATTGGAGTCACACCTCATTATGCGCATTCAATGCGTAATTCAATACTCCAATTGCCTGATACGCTTTTCGACACGATACAAAATTTTCAATATTATTTTCTTTTATAATATTTTATTTCACTTATTTTTCCTCATCCATAACTATTTTTCTCCATTTATTTCCATTTTTCCTCTTAAAAATTCATATTATTCCAACAAATGCTTCAAAAATTCTAAATAAATTCCTATTATCACTTCAACTCATCTCAATATAATTCAATATTATTCGGGTCTCTAAATATATAATACACCTGATCAATATATAAAATAACTCCATAATTAATAATCATTGATTATTAATTTAATTGCTTAATATATTAATATTATAACTTAACTAATAATCACCTCTATTTAATAATATAAAATCCAATTATTTACCAAATAATCTCCAATAAACTCCAATAATTATACAATTTAGCATGTAATTCAATTAAATTAATTAATCACCTTAATAATAATAAAAAATAATATATTTAAACTTCACAAATAAATTCATATCTCACTATCTAAAAATAACTAGGAGGTGTGGTTGGTACCGGATGACTCGGTTTAACGAGCTGAAGATTCTGTTCAAAATACCTGATCAGTGGTCACCAGACTCCAATGACCAGAAAATTTCCGACGGCGACGGATTAAAGATTGGATGGTACCAAAAGAAAGCTTGAGGTGTGAGGAGTCCAAATATATAAGTTTTGTGGCTTGGAAGTGGCTAGAAACGTCTAGATCTACAAAATTATGCGATGGTTTCGGCGAGAGAATCTGGCTCCGATTAGCCTTTAAACAGTGGTTTCTGGAGCTCAAATTATACAAACCAAGGTTTTTCGACGTCTTGAGTCCATTTCTAGTGTCAGATTTGAGAAAAGAAGCTGAAAAATATAAGAAATAGAAGGGCAACCCCGAAATCTGAATTTCTCCTCACCGATCCCAAAAACCCGGCTAGTTTTTGGAAAATCAGACACCGCCGAAGTAATAAGGATGTGGAGAACTACTTCTGGGTCAAATTTGGTGAAGATTGGATGTCGTTTGGTTGATGAATGAAGATTGCGATGGTGTAGAGAGAATGAGAGGGAAAATAAATTTTATCACTTTGATCTCTAAAACCTCTCTCTATATATATATATACTCAGAGACAATTTTGTAATTTTCTATAATTTCATATTTTTAATAAAATTTTACTCAAATAAAATTATTAAACCACAAAATAAATTAAGAAGAATCTTAATTGAGTAAAATTAAAAATATATGGTATTACAATGTATGATTTTAAACCCATATATTAGCCTAGACAGTGAGCTAGAAAATTGTTGGCATGCCAATAGGGTAGAAACTCAATAACCTATAGTTATCTTAGTCATGAGAGGTACTATATAGCTCCTATGGTTATCTTGGACTATACATATTTTTTATTTACCGATCTTATGATTATCTTAAATCAAAACTGGTCATGTGATCATCTTGGATCAGATGATATTATTTGGAGTCACGTGGTTATCTTTGACTTTGGTCCTATAGTTATCTTAGATCTTGAGATTTCTATCAATTGATAGTACATATATTTGTGGCATCTTAATAGATGGGTTTAGCAAGTTTTATATAGTAAATGTAAGTGATTTTTATGCTTTGATTATATGTTAGTTTTATATGTAATAAAAGATTTGGTTTTGAAAAATGTTATTATTATATCCATTTACTGAAAATGATTTTATATTTATTTCAATATAAAATTTATTAGCAGTTTTGTTTTATGGAAAAATATTTTTCCAGAATTTACATGAATTTTCAATTATTATTCATACTCATAAAGACTTATATTATAAGTTTTTGTACTGGTGAGCTTTATAGTCAACGCGGAAGTTTATTTTCTCTGGTATAAATTTTATCAGTGTTAAAGCGACGAAAAATACATGTATAGAAGTTGTTACTGGAATTAGTGGATCCTACCGATGGAATCAAGTAGTAATGACAATCACCCCGCAAATATGGGTTTTGTATTATGATTTTTTCTATATATTTCGTTTGATGTATTTAAATGTTTAAAAAAAAATTATGATACATGAACATGTTTTGTAAATTATATGTAATATATGTGAGTAGCGAGAAGATATAATTTTATTTTTGTTAATTTAATATATTATTTTAGTTAAATTCTTTTCATGCCAATATATATATATATATATATATTTTAATAATATATTATTTCAAATAAATATCCCGTAATATTTTTTATCTGATTGTGCACGATAATATATATAAATAGGTAAGGGATATAATAATCATGGTTTGGTTTCATTGGATTTAATAAATTTTGTAAATCAATCAATTAATTAATTATCATAAATCATAATAAAAATAATTATTTTATTAATTATAATAAATTAGAATCAATTACTATAATTTTATAAATTACCGTATGTAAATTATAATCAATTAATATAAATTTATTAATTACCATAAATTAAAATCAAATAGCATAAATTATGATAAACTGTCATAATTTATGACTTTATCAACTATAATTATCATAAACTAAAATCTGTTATCGCAACTTTATAAATTAGAATAAATTGTTATATTTCATGACTTTATTAACTAGCATAAATAAAAATTAATTTTTATAAAATATAATTTTTTTCTTTTATTTTAAAATTAGAATCAATATAAAAACCTCGGTTGATTCAATTTAACCGGTTTTGTAATAGTACCAACCAAATTAAATAAACCAAAATTTTCATACACAACTGAATCAATTAAATTGAAAATCAAATAAGCGGAACTAATTTGGTTTAGTTCGATCTTCGGTTTCAATTTGGTTTTGTTCACCCATATAAAAGTGTAAATTGTACATACGCTCTAACTTTAGTAAATATATGCTAATGAATACAAACTAACTAAATGAAATTTTAATACTGAGTTGGACGTTAAATTTTGAGATAAGTTTGGGGTTAAATTACCTAAAAAAATCATAAATTTTAACTATTTTCACAATTATAGCATTATCTAAGCATTTTAATGAAAAAATATACAATTTTAACGTTTTCATGATAAAAATAGCTTCCGATAATAAAAAAAAAATGTATTTTTGATTACTTGTACACAAGAGTTTTTTAAAACAGAAAAAAGAAAAAATTGAGTCAGCCGACCAAGAGATAAAGGCAGCACGCCCAACTCAAAACACCATTTTTTCATACCCCACGAGCACAACAGACTCCTGCCTGGTCGAGGTAACACCAAATGCATTGCCCTTCTGCAAACCGAAGATGTAGAGCTTGATTCTCTGCAATAAAGCACTGAAACAAGTGCCCCAGTCTTCTGCATTCACCTTCCAAATGCCTACTCTTGATTTCCAGACCCCTCACATACATCTCTTTCCTTTCTCTTGATCTCACAACTGCATCCCTATTTCTCAAATGCCTAGAGAATCACACAAATTATTACATATTACATCTAACCCAACAAAATCTTTTTGCCAAAATAGATTTTATAAAATTATTCAGCTAATTTTCCGAAAGAGATATCAATATTTGCTTCGAGATAGCATCTACGACAAGATATACTAGAGAAAATGTTCAAACAAATGGGTTCAGTCACCCCAACGATTTATTGCAAGTCTTAATTATCTAAAAAGAAATCTCATTCTTCAATTTGAATTTTAAAATTAAAATCCTAATAATTTAAGGAACATAAAAATAAATAAATTACAGCCACTTTGACTTTGGAGATGTTCTTCACAGTGACAGGCTGATCTTTGAACTCCCCTTTTTTCACTCTCGCAAATGCCCTCTCCCTAGGAAAAGACTGAAGAGGATCAAAATGCTAGAAATTTGAGAAATTTCTGCCATACTAAGCTGGCGGCCAATCACCTAGCCCTAGGTAATCTGTGTATAAATACCTAACTTCCATGCTGATTTTGGGACTTGTTTTCATTATTATTATTATTATTTTTTTGTTATCCAAAACTTTGTTAAATCCTCTCTGGAAAATCAAATTCTCTTCATCTCTTGTCCATTTTGAGAGGATGAGAAGGAGCAAAATCAACAGTAGAAAGAACATAAACATTTAAGCGGCTAGCTAGTCTGCTCGAGGGTAGACAAGATGAGAAAGAGCAAATGGACATTAGAAAGAGAAACAAATTGTGGCTGTTAGGTCACTTAAAGCTGGACATGGGAGCAAAATAAAAAAAAAATAAAAAAAAATATAGAAAGGAAAAAGAAATTTTAGTTATCACTTGATTATATGCATGATGAGGAGAAGCAAAACGAACAATAGAAAATAGAAGAAAATTGGGTTATCAGTTCGTTTGAGATTCTAAAAGCATGAAAAAAAATTTAAAAATTCCAATGTTATTGATACCTGTTAATATATATATATATATATATATATATATAAATGAAGTGCGAAAGTCCCTTAAAAAATTTAATAATATTTAAAAATAATAAATCAATATATAAAGAAAAATCTAATCTAAGATTTGATAAACCAATATTCATATATAGAATATATATTAGCTATCATAATATGTCTTAATAGATACTTGCCGTATACGAAATTATATTTTTTATACATAATATATAGGAGCTCTGAATAATAGTGAAATTCAATTCTCATTCCAAAACCGAAACAAAATGAGTATCACGACGAAGCAGGGAAATTTTTTGGTATTTAAGTAGGTTAAACTAAAAAGGGCTACAGAAGCATAGATCGAAATTTGAAAATAAATGAAGTAAGAATTTCTATCTAGTTTTAATAAATCAAGAGTTAATAATTGATACTTAAGTGCTAGAATGAACGTAGCATATGCGAAAACTAATTAAAAAAACTAGCCATGGAATCAATTATAACAGCATATTTTAGATCACAAGAGAAAAATATATATAAAATGAACCCAAAATATAGAAATGAACAATTCCTGAATGCCATGAGAAGCTTTTCACGGATTATTTTAATTATAAAAACAAACATCTTCACATAAATTGTTCAAGAGAAAACATCATAATCTATACAAAATGTTATGTATAGTTCAAAAAAGCATGATACATATAACTACATTGCTCGTGGCATCATCTACAAGAACCATTCACATATATATATATATATATATATTAGGACGATATGTTCATTTGCTACTTTACTCATTTTTGAACCATATAAACACTTAGTATTTGAAATTAAAAACAGTACTTATCATTTCCTAATATTTACACGTCTTTGTGTTGACATGGACAAACACACAAGACTTGTAAATATTTTTGTCCATCTTAGCGAAGAGGTATTTCAATATTAAGAAATTATAAGTATATATGTTTATTTATACTAAAAATCTAGATAAATGTGTCTATGAGGTTCAAAAATAAATTTATGGAGTAAAATGACAAATCATGCCAAATATAATTAACTTATTTATGCCTATTTCAAACAATAATACTAAACATTGGAAAGAGGAACTATTCTAATTAAGTTTAACCCTCATTAGAATAGTGTATCATTTCCCTTGGTCAAGGAAGAGCTAGTTGAGTAAGGGCCATTTTAATCAATGTGACCTGAAAATTCCACAGCCGCATGCAGACTTCATATATAGTTGCTTCAGCACCTACAAACAGAACTGATATATAAATACATATGCAATTATTTAGTGTCTATAATTAGCATGTGGCTTTAAATCCTACTTATCTCAAAATTAATTTCCTGACCTAATTGGCTCACTGCAATTTATATCCATTTTAATTCAATTTCTGGGAAATAAAATTCAAATTAATAGTAAGCCAAGGAGATTATAATATTAATTTGGAACAAATTAGTAAACTTTTAGCCAAGTACTTGAGGAAGTAATTAAGTTAACTTAATGATAGAGAGATAAATAATGTCTTTTAAGCACATATAATAAGAATATTATATGCATATTTAAGATAATGTGGTACAAAATAGAGATTGATGAGATTGGAAGAGAAAGAAAAACCATCTTAATGATGATGAAGTATGTACATAAAATTTACCTATCTTGGAGTTGAATTGGATTGGAAGACTCTCCACTTTTTTCGGGATTTGTGAATGAGGTAAAAGCTGGAGTGTGGCCAATGAACAAAGTGACATGACCCAGAAGCTTATCTTTCCTAGAAAATGTAGTTCCACAAGAGCACTGCCATTTGAGATCCCCACAGTGCTTTTCATGAGTTCTTAGATCAGACAAGACAGAAAACTGTTTCCTATTACACCTCTTACAAACATACATCTTAGGACAATGGCTTCTCTTGTAATGATTCTTCACACAAATCATAGATTTCAATGGCTGAAACTTGGCATGTCTTTGATTCCACCTGCACCCTTCTTGTGGACATGAATATTTCCTAGGCAATTTCATCGTTGATGACGATGATAATTCTTCATTATTATTATTATTATTATTATCCCCAATTATGCCAGTACTAATTCCACTATTCTTCAATGGATTGCTCAGAGCAGCATTAGTCTTATACTCATCACCATGAGCTCTCATATGCATCCTTAAATTTGCATCTCTCTTGAACCCTTTACCACAAACTTGACAATAATGAGTATACTTTGCTAATATATAAGCTGCATCAAGTTCTATTATGTCAAAATTCTTGTTTGATCTATTGTTATTATCTTCACCTTGATGATATAATGTTATCTCTTCCCTTTTTTTCATCTTATTAGTAGTACTTATAACATTCATAGCTCTATCATTTTCATTATAGCTATCACCGTACCAGTTATACATTTCGGCCCCGGAGAAGAAGCCTTGCTCTCTTTGATCTTGCTCCATGTAATTACCTAATTGCTGAAGCTGCGGCTGGTGCAATTCGTGGTTGGTTGGGGTCGGGTTCGAGTTCGAGTTCGAGCCACCGGCGATCATCTGCTGGCAGGTGAACATAACAGAAGATGCAGTGACAAAAATTTCTTGAATAATAGCACCGATGCTGGCTATGGTTATGGAAGTTGACTCGAGGGGCTGCTGCTGCTGCTGCTGCTGATTTTGATGATCTGGGGAGATAATGATGCTAATTAACGACTCAACTTGATTAATTTTGTTTCTAAGAAGGGAGAGACTGTTAAGAATAGAATTAGAGGCATGATTTTGTGTTGTTGATGAATTAGTTGCTTCAACAACATCTTCACCTCCTGAAGTATACATCTCCAAATTTTAATGTGAACCTCCCCCTATATCATATTTGTAAATAGTATGTTTGAACTCTCTCCTTCTATATACAATTCTTAATCACTAAGTAAGCTTGTTAATCATTTTATAATTAAGAGTAGTTATGCAGGAAAACGTAAGACAAGCCTATCCTTATTAATTAATTTAATTACATATTATTGTAATCGCAAGAGCTAGTTGAAGCCTATATGAATTTGGTGTTAGAATTCTATTATTCTTGTCAATATAAACAATGAAATTTCAAATATATAACTCCAGTTTTACTTTTTTTTTTTTTTTAATTTTTAACCAAGACATAGTGTTTATAAACCAATTTAATTATCAGGTATGATTAAATTAATCTACAATGAATTCGATTTAGCTAAATATCGGTTTGAAATCTAATTATATATTGTAATGTGCAACAAACACATATATATCAGCAGCCTGAGGAGAGGAATGCAAGTCAACTTTGAGAGGTTGAACTCATTCCCACATAAACCTCCCTGGGGTGGATACTTATCTTGTTTAGACACAAAACTAAGACAGTTTTAAATAGTTGGCAATTTGTCAGTAATATAATATTAAGTAGTAGGATTAAGTAAAACCATTTACTTTTATCAATATATATATTTCTTGACATGTTGGAATTTTATATTAGGATTAGTAAAATAGTATCTCACTTTCTAGTAATACTTTGCAGATGTTGGTGCCAACTCCCAGTATCATTCTCTCCAGTTCAAAGGACATTAATTTCTTATTTTCTTTAAATTGAAATGATGTTATAACCAAGACAATGAGTCATTAATTTACACAAAATTAAAATTTAGTATGGTATTTAATCCTTAAAGGGCGGATCTACGTTATAAAAAGTGGAGTCCTTAGACCCCACTTTTTTTTAAAAAAAAATTCTTTTTAATATATAGTGGACTCCATAAAAATAAAAAATTAATCTTTTTAAATTTAAAAAATATTCCTAAATAAAAAAAATTTATTTTTTCAGTTTTTCTCCTCTTATCGCTTTATAGCCCTTTATTCCTCACTTGACTTTTCTCCATATCACAGTCAGTCATTCGTTCATTCTCTCAATGTATATGGACTCTATTATGCAAAAATTCTAAATCCGTCCCCATCAAATGTTGTAGCAGTGGTGAAACCAAGAACTTATATTTAAGCAGGCTAAAACTAAATATTATGAAAAATATTAATAAAAATATAGATATAAATACATATATAAATCTAAAAAAACTAGATAATTAAATAATTAAATATAAATGTTATTTAAGTAATTATATAGGGGACATACATGACATCAGACTACAAAAGATTTAATATTTTTCAGAAGATATATGTGGTAATTACATAATGGTAATCATGAATTTTCTTTTAATAGAGGCAATAATGGATATTAATACCACTGAAATATATTGGATAAAAAGTATAATATATATATATATATATATATATATATATATATATATATATATATATATATATATATGGATGGATTTAATAATCATTTTTTTAAATAGGTTATTTTTATAAAATAGCCAATTATTAGCCTAAGTTCAATTAATTCTTGCAAACTAGTCATTACAAAATCATTAATACTTCTTCCAATATAAAATGTTAATTCACTGATACAGACCAAAATATTCGCATATATATCATAATTTTATTGAAACTGCTATCAAACTTAAAAAAAAAAAGTTGTTTGATTATTTTTACATTAAAATATTAGAATATTGTTAGAGATATATAATACAAGATTGTCAAAATTTATGATTGTAGTATAAAATTAAAATAATTATCATATTATTTTTGTCATTTTTATATTTTATTTCGCGAGTCATATATATTTCTATATTTTTTTATATAAATTTAATAACATTGAAAGTGAAAATATGTGCCATTAAAAAACTAGGAAGAAAATATTTAACATTTTTCGTAAATTTATTTTGATTTCAATTAATAGCTGAATTTGGATTTAATATTAGTTGAATCTATCAGTCTTACTTGCAATGATTTTTTAATTGGACTGGTTTAAAAACCTTTTGATTAGTTAATGAGTGCTTATTACAAGGATTAATTATAAAAAAATACTCAAACTATTTGATCATTAAACATAAACACTCTTTTCAATCCCTTTCTTCTCCCATACCACCATCAAATTTCCCCTTACATTTCCCGTTGTTGCTCCATACCTCAAACCATGACAAATCCTTTTCCACTACTTTTCAATTTCTTCCAGAAAACCCAATTGAACATCAAAACCCGTAATCTTGCCCCAAGAAATAGTTTTAGTACAAAATCTCATCCACCATATAGGCCCCGACACCCCAGCTCAAATGGAGAGGCCTAGCCTATTCTGAGAAGTGCTAATTCGGTTCGGATAGATTTCATTCAAGAATGCCGTCTCCCCAATAAGAAAATAAGTGATGGATTTTCAGATCAATGAATAAACTACTCTAAAGTAGATCCATTGATTCCTCAACTTTTTATACCTCCGCGACTCTCGATTGTGGAATCCTTTCAATCTTTCTCTCCACTTTTTCAATGAGTCACTCTACGAAGTAAGAATCGAATCTTTCTATTGGCTTTTCCCAATTCATTCGTGAATAAGAATGAAAGGGAATCAGTGCATTACTTGCTTTCCCTTCAAGAATCTTGTCTCAAGCCATTGATGCAAAGTGAAAATTATTTCAGAGTCAGAATTTGTTAAGAAGGATTCCCAAAGAATGACAATTACAAAGGGTCTAAGCCCATATATCCTCGAGAATTAGACAATGGAGACAATGGAGATGAGACGAAGGGGTGAAGAGAGAGAAATAGGAGGTGAGAGAAAAATCTAAGAGAAACCGTTTTCTTAAAAACTTTTTTTACGCCTATAATTGGTGCAAAATGCACCGTTTGAGGATTTGGCAAAAATTTGCTGAGTCAACGTAGGAGCAATGCCACCAGATTTTTGTATCAGAAACTATTTTTTACGATAAAAAATTAGTACAAATATTATTTTATAAATTCTGATATGACCTGATAAAATTGTTTAATGACAAATAATTTGAGGATTTTTTTAATTAATTCTTATGATAAAGACTATAAAGAAATTCATCATGGATGAACGTGGAGAGTTGCTCCTTAGCATTGCTCTTTACCCGGAACGCTAAAACGACACAAAACACAATTTCGCAGCACAGCGGCTATCGTCGTCAACTGTTTATGCACACAATACAAATTCCAACTGCCTAACGGATAACATCAGTGAAAATGAGAAGTAAGGTGTTTGGTGTGTGGCGAACTGGAAATGGCATCACCATCTACGGCAGCAACTCTCTCATGGAGTTCTTCCTCTTGGCTTCACAGCTCTTGTGGACCCACTAATGAAATCTCCAAATTACCAGACAAAAGAACTTCTCTGGTGTTTTGGGCTCAAAAGAAAGCCAAAAATACCAGAAAGGTAAGAAATTTAATTCATTACCCGTAATGGGTTCTTACAATTTATGCTTTTTAGCAAAGAAAGATTCAATTTCTGTTATGCTGCTCTATTTTGTTAATTAGCAAAGAGTGCTTTTCAAATGGGTAGTTTTATTTTTGTTCTTCTGTTAGATAATATTGAAAGAGGATGTGACGGATGCGGGGAAAAAGGGGCAGCTACTTGATGTAAAGGCTGGGTTTTAACGGAATTATCTTTTGCCTATGGGCAAGGCCCAGATCATCGTTTTTTCTCTTTATTCATGTTTTATTGTCCTTAATCTAATGTTCTATTATCGTACATTGCTTTGAGGATTGAGTTATATGGGGATAGATACACAAGATACTATTATATATCTTGTCTCTCAGACATGCTAGGGAGGCATTTGTTAACAAGAAGCTAGCCATACTAATGATTAAAAAGATAGGAGGAAGGAAAATAGTGCTTTCCTAAATTAAATGGGTTGAGCTTTGTTTGTATTTTTTTCAGTCAAAGTCTATCAGCATTTACAAGAGAGCTTAGTCTGATTTTTTTTTTTTAATTTTACCTTGCATTTGTTTTATCAGCCTGAAGTATATGCTGAAAACCTGACACTCCATCTTTAGATCAGGAAATTCTGATTTTACAATATATTTATTATGATTTATGCCAATATCTTACAGCAATTAGATTTTGGTTTGTGGTTTTCTCTATTTTCATGGTTATTATCTCTATATGTTGGATTAAAATAGTAATTATTTGTCAAGTTACTGTGGAAGAATCACTTCTAGGCCCCGGATAATGTATTGTTCCCTCATATATCCAGGAACATTTTCTTGTCTTTCTTCTGGGTGAAACACTGAGAAAAACCATGTAAAACCACAGTCGTTAGGTTTTGACGTTTCTTTTCTTCTCAATCTACTATATTCATAGCTCAAGCATTCTAGTACCATTTTACCACCAAACTAAGTTGCAGAAAATTTTTTCCAAGAAGGAACTTAATAAGTAAGATAACCGTGCCATGATCTCCATTTTTTTAATGAAGTTGGGAATTAGATAATTATCCACAGGGTCCAAATACTTTTTTTAGTTATACTCGTAAATGCTTCTAGGTATTCAGCACTCACTGTGAATGAGTGACTAGCAATTTTTTTATATTTACTTCCAACAATTGTGAACCTTGGAAGCTCCACAAGGCTTTGATAAAATTGTTCTAATTGAGAAATCCCTCAACAGCTTCTTATTTTGGAGAAAAATATTAAACAAGGCTATTGCTCAATCAAAGAAGAACTTGCACATTTGGTCACAGAATAGCTTTTGAATGATGAGACTTGGATAGCATAACCACATAGTTTTGCATGAAGTATACCTGTAGCTAGTGAACATTCCTTATGACAGATGTGTAATTTTTGTTTTCTAGTTCCAAATACTAATTTTATGTCAATCTCTTGTTTAATTTTAAGGGAAATGCAGATAGAAGAGGAAAGAATTGAGGCTGAAAAAAAACGGGTAATCAACTATTTCATGTATTTGTCAGTATTTGTTTTCTATCCCCTAGGTTTCTGCTTTTAATACTATCTTCTTAACGAAATCCGTGCTTTTATCCAGGTAAAAGAAGAGGCTCAGCAGCTTGCTCTTATTTTTGACACTGTTGGAGCTTTCAAGGTGATTCGCAAAGGTGGGAAGGGAAAACAGATATTTGGAAGGGAAGTTGAGGGGATTGCAACTTTTAAATGTTATTTATTAATAATTCATTGTTTTCATCTGACATACGTGTGGTTTGGCAGTGTAACTGCTCAAGATCTTGTTGACATCATCAAGGCACAGCTTCAGAGGTACATTTTTCCAATATGTATACACTTACAATGCACTTCTGCATTGTGAAATAATTCTCCCGATTTTATTATAAACTCTCATCTTGAAACTCTTCCCTTGGGTTTCACTCCTTGGACTCCATATTAGATGTTCATTTTAAATTGTTTGTGTTTTTTTTCTAAGACTGCTTATTTGGTGATGTCATAGAGCAGCTAGTGTCTGTAGAAAGTAAAAACTCTAATTAAAATGGCCAATACTTGACCTATATTACCCTGATCTTAAAATCTGCCTAGCTCCAGCCCTGGGTTGCTCTAGTTTTAATTTCACATGCTTTTGGAGGCAGTGCATTATAACTTGTGACCCTCTGTTGTCAAAAGAATTGTAGTTTTGAAGCTGGGAGATGAAAATATATTTTCTTAACAAAAAATATGCAAATATCAAACAGACTTGTCTTCCATGCTTGTACTCATCTAATTGCTTACTGTTTTCTCTTCCATGGATCAAATAGAGTGCAAGCAAATTGTTCATATGCACATATCTGTCATGTATGCCCATACTTATTTATTTGTTCACTCTCTGCTCTTCATTGAAGCTAGTGATTAGGGGAAACAGGGGAATATATTGCAGAACTTAAACTTCATCCCGAAGTTACTGCTCGAGTTAGGTTGAATGTTTACGCCAACTAAGGTAAAAAATATATTTTGGGAGCCCTCTATGAATGGACAATTGTTAGTAAGTTGCATCAGTCTAAGGTACATCAGTTAAACATAATCATTTTTCAAGTGCAATCTTTTCTGGCATTTTCTAGATGATGGGCTGGGAGTCACCAGAATACTTGGAATTTTTTTTTTGTTATCTAAAATTTCTTATCTATTAGATAATTTAATATGTCAAAATGAAAAATTGTCTCCAAAGGATTAGTCCTTGCTTAAAATTGTTGGATTTGCATATTTTGCGGCTCTAATTTTTGCCCTAAAAAGGCCTGATTTCTTAAGGTGCTTTATATTTCATTTGATAATATTAATACAGTATCTTTGATCTCCTGATTCAAAGTAGGTTGAATGTGCAACTCTGCTATGATCTTTCTACTCAATGCATCGGCTATAACATTGGCCTTGCTGGGATGGTAATCGATTACACAATTGTAATTCTTAAACAACTCCAACTGCCTTTTTTTGTCTCAAGTTCAACTCCCTCTGTGTAGGAAGATACTTCAAACTCTTGTGGTCGATATAGATGAAACAATTTTTCCCATATAGATAATAACACCAAATCTTCAAGACAAAAACTATAGCTTCCAACTCTATATCATGGGTCAAATAATTCTTCTCATGAGGTTTCAACTGCCTGGAAGCATAGGCAACAATTTTTCCTTTTTGCATCAAAATATATCCTAAACCGCCGTGAGAAGCATCACTATAAATGACATATTCATTTGCAGAAATTAATTCAGTAATTTTACGTCAATTGAAAATTTTAATTGTTGTTTGGGTTCTGTGATTGAGAATCAAATTGTGATTTCCTTTCCTTTTTTTTTTTGAAAAGGTTAAGAGTAATGTGGGATTCTTTTATTCAATCAAATGAAGAGAGCATGCATACTAATGAATAAGCTACATGAAAGGAGAATAGAATTTCTTCTTCTGAAACTCAAACTATTGTACAACTGGATGGTTAGTTAGTTAGTTATTGGACCATAGTGAATCAAGTGTAGTTAGGTACTTGTCATGCTTTTATCTTTCCATGACTTTGAGCTGTGTCCTGAACTTGGCATTATTTCAGGAGCACAGCAAATGTAATATCCAACATTGAGAGGAATGTGTTGGAGGATGGTGAAGAAGCGTGACTTGTCTCAAGCGATGGAGATGCTCAAGTCTTGTTTCTTGTCGCATCTGTGATTTTGCTGCCTTTTCATCTTTCATCTCATGTGGAATGTAGAATGTAGTGTTTTATGTTACTGTATAAATGTTACTTTTAACAGTTTCTGGAATTTCTGTTTTTATTAATGGTAGAATTTGCTTCTTGGATACCAGTAATTCTGCAGGACACTAATTACTGAATCTGCTAATTGCAAAAATATCAGTTTTGGATAATTCTGTTGAAAGTTGAAACTAGTTTCAATTCCTTTTCATCAGTCATTTTGTGCTTGAAATGCATTTCCATTCTCATTTTGTTACAAAAAAAAAATGCACTGCTGCTTGTATTTTCCACATTCTTCAAAACATAACAAAAAATAATTAGACTCATAACTTTGTTGCTGCCCAGGATCGAACTGGGGACCTTTAGTGTGTAAGACTAACGTGATAACCACTACACCACAGCAACTGGATACACAACCTCCCATTTTAAATTATGACTTGCTAAACAAAAGTGTAGAAAACCAAAGGGAGAAGTTGCTTTCCTACATATACAAGCATATATTTGCATTGAAGCACAACCACATATTTAGCATCTTTGGTAATGCTAACAAAGGTTCACATATCCCATCTTTGAATATGAGATGAGACCCTTTTCTTTTCTTTTCTTTTATGTTTCCTTTCACTTTGTGCAATTTTTTGAACCACTACAATTTGATTAAGTCACATGGATATCCTTTCTCATGCAAGTGTTTCAACCCTATATTTTTTTTCTCCTTCTGCCCATATTATTGAAAGAAAAATTTCTTATCTAGATTAGATTATCACTCATCTATTTATTTATAAATTG
This sequence comes from Triadica sebifera, assembly GCA_023653625.1. Lineage (NCBI taxonomy): Eukaryota > Viridiplantae > Streptophyta > Magnoliopsida > Malpighiales > Euphorbiaceae > Triadica > Triadica sebifera. Next base: position 11,305,105 of record CM042892.1, on the reverse strand, counting down.
AGTTAATAATATATATTTCTATAAAAAATTGATTCTTACTCCTAATTTGACTGAAAAAAAATATTGTTTGGGACATAATTACAAGTTATTATTTTAGTTTATAAATGAAAATAATAACTAGTTTTAAGTAACGATTTTCTGAAAAATAGAGGTGAAATTTACAAATATAGAAATTTGTATAGTGTTATGGATTAATTTAATTAGACAAGCAAAATGTGGAAATTTAATATTTTTAGATTACTTTTCTTAAGTAATTCTCATTATCAAATGCAAACTTAAAGGAATTCAATTGATCATACAGAATTAAACCAAAAATTCAATACTAACCAACGTTATTTTATAATAGAATACTATCATATCAAATAAAAAATAATAAAAAATATTATTTATTCAAATTTCATAGCTTTAATCCAATTTTTAAATTACAATAATATTACTCACTCCTAACTAACTGAATTAGTCTTTTTTTTTGGGTACCATACCACACAATTGAGCATATTTTCAGGATTTATTGTTATCCCTTGCGTTGCACACACCTTTTTCATTGAGTAACTACTATCATTAAACCTAACACCAATCTATTAACCATATTAGGTACCCAATAACTCATCAGAATATTAGGAATAAGCATAATCATGAAAAATTATTTAAAAAGAACATAAAATAATAAAAAAAGATAAACCCTGAATGAATTTATTCACATACCAAATTAATTAGTAATAAACTATCATGACAATGGGCATAAATGAATTATTTCTGAAGCAAAAATTCATTTCTTGTGCGACAAGTTATTATCAGTTACATACATAAATGAACTCGTAAATTCAGTTTAATTAAGCAAAAAATTTTAAAGATTAATTAGGCCTAAATAGCTAATATATATATATATATATATATATATATATATATATATATATCCTAGTAATAAAGTTTTCGATCGGCCAAACTTTAATTTCCTATGCAATTGGAAATCTCTGAGGCTTCCATAACCATCCAGCTGTGAAATTGGATACCATGATGTCACATTAATCATTGGACATATTTGATTTTCAGCCCTCTTTTTTTTTTTTTAAAAAAAAATATTTTTTATATGCATAAATTAGAAATTAAAAAATAGAGTTTAGATTCCAAAAACTTTTATTATTGCGAGAAAATTTTAAATTTTAATGTTGGATTGAAACTTTTTCATATATAAATGAATATGAAATTTTTATGTTGAAATAACCGCAACCATTAACTACAAAAAAGAATGATTGAAATTTTAAACTTTTATGAATGAGCCATTATTTATTGGATAATTAGATTTTAAACTTTTATTTTGGATTTTAATAATTGTGATTAATTCAGCATTTATCATGTTTATTCAAACATAAAAAATACTATATATAATTAAAATCCTCTCTTCTAAAATTTCATTTATTCAGATTTAATGGAAAAAAATTATATGTACTTTTGGAGTGTTACGTTTATGGAAATATTCATATCTGGAAATAATGGAATATCAAATAATATTAAGAGATTAGTGCCAACCGGGTATTGTGTTAGAGCATTTTATTTTAAAATAATCAATAGCTTCTCAGATAATTTTTAAATATAGATAGTAAATTTTTTTACAAGTCTAATAAATTTTTTATATATTTAATTTTTATTTTATTTTATTCCATATAAATTAAATATTTATTAAAAAAATAAATAACTTTTATTGTAAGGAAAGAGAAAGTATTTTTAGAAAAATACACCAATAAAAAAAAGAACATGCATAAAAAATAGAAATGCATTAATTATAATTAGAATAAAAAGTGAAATTTGACTCTATAGATATAGAGAATTAAATCTATTTACTTCATAATTTAGGGAAAAAGAGTAGGGGTGATAATAATAAATACGATACGAATCTAACATGAAATTTGCGTGTTATGGTTGAAATTTATAGTGTTTGTATCACAATCGTGTCAACTTTATAAAGACACAAAAATTATTGTGTCGTGTTGCGGGTTGACCTGCCAATACGAAAAAAATATATTTAAACCATTAATAATTTGTATCATGTCGGGTTAACACATTTATAACTCATATACACAATAATTATATTATGTTATATTAATTCAATTCAATTTATAGATTATTTGTGTTAAATATATCATATCGTATTGAATTAACACGTTTAACCTAACACATTTATAACTCATATACATATTAACTAGATTATATTATACTAATTTAATTCGATTTAAAGATCAATCGTGTTAAATATATAGTATCATGTTAACCCGTTTATTAAGTGAGTCATGTTCATATTTAAATTTTAGATACGATTAACTTATCATATCGTGTTTAAATTAACTCTTATCATATTATGAGTATATTAAGACACGACATGATACGAACACGATCCACTAATGCGAATTGTCACCCCCTAATAAAGAGTCTATTGTAGTTATTTTTTATTGTATGACTCTTTAAATAAAGAGTTTAACTTAAATAATTAGTCGATTGAATATATTTTTTTTGATAATTAGTTGAGTAGTAAAATCATTGACTTATAATTTTTTAAAACACTTGGCAATGGAGTAAAAATCCAAGAAAAAGTAGTATTGACTAAAATTGAGAATAATTAAAAGAGAATTTCAAATGTGAACCTCGTTTATAGATAGATACATTGTTTGATTATATTTTTACATGGATAAAATCAATCATTCAACCTTGTACTTTTTGACTATATGCCTTCCTATTTTTATTTTCAACATTTTAGCTATTATATTATTATTTTAGTAACAATTAAGTATATATTTTTGAGAATTTTTCAAAAAATTAAACTAACACCGTTAGTTTGTTGATATAAAATTATTATTTTTTATCCACTTTCGATTGAATGTCACATGAATTGAAAAGTGTGATTAAAATGTGTTTGCAGTTTATAACTTATAAATTACATTTTAATTTATATCATAACCAATCCAAACAGAAAAAGAAGATAATTTTATATTAGTAGACTTAGTGTTGGTTTATGATGAATTAATTTGGCTTAAATATAAACTAAATTTACCATTTATTATATATTTATTAGGCTTAAAAATAAAATTTATATGATAAATTAATTTATAAGCCCAAAATAATAAGTCACATATTTAAATGAAAACTATACAATTTAAAGATTAAGCTCTAAATATAAGGTTTAAGCTCATATGGTGTAAATCCAATTCAATTAGTTAATAGTAACATGTTTTTAAATAACAGAGTAACCTAGATAACAAGTTAACTTTTACCTATTTTTTAGCTATAATAACAGGTCAAAAGAAATATTTATAGATAAATCAAATGCACTCTAAAATTTACCTAATTAAAAATGAGAAATGTTAGGCAAACCCTCCACAAATCATATATTTTTGCTATAGCTTCTGCTTAATTCTATATTTGTAGAAAGAAATTGAGTGTGTTTTCCCTTTAAGATTTAAGGAGAATTTTCAATATTAAAATTAATTAATAAACTTAAAATTTAATAAGATTTTTTTTAGAAAAAGAAAGTTGTCAATGTTTTGGTGATTTTTTGACTAAAACTTGGCTTCTTTTTTTCTCATTATGAGTCAAATTAAGATTTTCGCCGTTTCTTTCAATTCAATCCTTTCAATAGTTTTACATTCATTTTTTAGATAAAAATTTGATATGTACAAGCTTCTAGAGTATTAGTAACTATATTTTGGAGTTTCTAAAACTATTTGGTAACACCGAAGTAAATTACAAACTAGCTTATAATCTAGTTTGACTCTAAAAATAATATAGTTTGACCAATAATTTATGTTTGGTAAAGGAACTTATTTGGAAATAAAGCTAGATTATAATTTCCAAAATAAAAAGCTAGTAGAACTAGTTTTTTTATAAAATAGTAGATTATAATTTTTCTTTTCTTTTTTACCCTTATTTTTTTATCATTTTATAATAATAATATAATTATTAAATTATTTAATAATAATAATAATAATAATAATAATAATAATAATAATAATAATAATAATAATAATAATAATAATAATAATAATGTTATGCGATAAAGATATGTGTATTTATTATATTATACCATTGAGGGAGGTGAATGTTACTGTATGAGTTAATTTGATATGATACAAGAATAAGTGGTTAAAGCTGGGTATATGAGCGCACTTGATCCTGGATTTGCTAGCATGCTATATAACTCTCAGTCAATATGACTTAAGCTCGGGTTGTCGAGTGCCATAGACTTGAAAGGCTCGGATGAACTGTTATAGGTTGTGAGCCGGGTGGCTTAAGCTCGGATTGTGAGCACTCCTATCTCATGACCAGATGATAATAGTCTATTCTCTATTAACTAGAGATTTCGAATTCAAATTTTGAGTATATATAGAAACATTTTTAAAATTTGACGCTTTACTTTTTAACATACATATCCTGTGCAAATCCAGTTGAAAAAAATTGTTTGCACTGAGCACAAAATAGCATGATAGGAGAGAAAATTAGGAACGGAGTTAAATGCAAAATGACAAGATGAGCTCCCCCACTACAAGTGCTAGCAGTGTTTATGATGATCACACTATGTATTTGGACATCTCACGCAATGTACCCACATGCTTTCCTCACATCAACCTTCACCAAAACGTGCACATAACAACCTCCATACTGCACTTTACTCGCTAAACTCACCCATTAATTAATCTCTCACCACTATTTACGTTCTCACTCTCTACATATATATTCTGTTTCAACTTATTTATGTCACTAACTATTATACTTTTTAATCAGTTTTAATTATTATATATTTCCCATTTTGCTTTAAATGTTTATTTTAAAAATAAAAGGAATATTTAATACATATTTTCTCGATTTACCTTTATTTATTGAAATTATAAACTTTTTTCTTAGAAAATATAAAAAAAGTATTGAGTTATTAATTGCAATAAAAAATTTATAAAATTGATGTAATTTAATAATTTTTTTAAATATGTGTGAAAAAAATTAAAATAGACTCTTAAAATGAAATAGAAAAAACAAATTTGTTTGTTATTATCTAGGTCCATAAATAAATAAACGGAATTGATTTAAACTAGAAATTAAAACATTTTTTTTCCTTAAGGAACTATTTTTTTTTTTAATGCTTTAGCTAAAAAAAAAAAGAACCAAAAATACAAATGTGCTATGATTTTTCATGAACTTAATTGGTTTTGTCCATTGGGGATGGTTCTAGCACATGGGTAGATATATCCAACAAGTTTTTTTTTTTTTTAATTTTTTATTTTTATGACAGTTGATAAGAATGAAGAATACAATATGGTATGGGTGGCAATATATTCATATATGTTTGTGGTATACAAAAGTTAGCTGTATCTTTCTTGGGAACATTGTAAGCAATATGGGAATGGACCCCACAGGATTATATCCCAATCTAGTTAAGTGACTTACAATGTAAGAGATTCAGATTATCCAGTTGGTTTTAATTAGGTGTAACCAGCAGAGCCAGATAAGCTAATAGCTAACTAAGAACTATTTAATTATAATATAATTAATTATATATAGGTTAGACTATTAAATAAACAAAAAATAAACAACTTATAATTAATAATTAAAAAAAAAAACAAATAAAAGATACAGACAGATGTACATACATATGGGATAGACAGTTATGAACTCAGCTTTGCTGTCCATTTATTCTTTTGTCATTTATGAGAAACAACCTATATGCCAAGAGAGTACAAGAATGAGTGAGTTTTAAGGGTTTTCTATCTTTCTTTCTTTCTTTCTTTTATAGCATTTATTTTTTTTTTAAATTTCTTTTAAAAAAATAAAAATAAAAATAAAAATATATTTGAAAAAGAAAATCAAGAAAGAACCCAATCCACGGCTTTTGGTTGTGGTGGTGGTGATGCCAAACCCTAGCCATGCCAATTCCCACTCTTTCTTCAGTGTCACACATCTCTTCTCCACTTAGAATGAACCCAAATTAAAATTCCTCTTTATATATATATATATATATAAAGAGATGCCCACATCACTTGCTTTTCGTGAATGAAAGGCAACCATGAACACTAACCACTTACTTACTCAAAGTATTTTAACTTCAACAAGCAGATGATGGAGAATAAGAAACATAACTAAAAATAATAAAAATAGAAAAATTGTGAACCAAAAAAAGTTGAAAGAATTGATAATTATATGAATAATATCGAATATTAGAATAATGATTTAGAAAAAGAAATAATAATTCATCATGATGATCTCATCTCCTATGTGAATCTTGATTAATTTTTTTTTCAATAATGGCAATCCACCAAAGCTGGGGCGGAGAAGACTAATTGGAACTTGGATTCACGGTGGAGATGGTCATCTTCTGGCGCCGGAAGGTTAAGATCTAAAGGCAAAATATTTCTTGGCTTGATTTGACCATCAATATTGGTAGTAGTACTATTAATGGCACTAATCACTTGATTATTACTATTGTTGCCATTGTTAGCTGATCTGTGCCTTCTTATGTGACCACCAAGGGCTTGACCAGAAGTGAACTCAGACCCACAGATTGAACACTCATGAATCTTGGACTTATTATTGTTATTGTTTCCAAGAAAACCCTTGTTGGTGGAAGATACTTGGAGAGACAGAGAATCATGATGATGATGGTGATCTAGATTGGATTTGTTCAATTGGCAATCATCAAGATCATGATCATCCATTGATGATGGTTGAATCATAAGAACCTTCTTGTATTCAATGGTGGATTTAGGCTTTTTATGACTAGCTCTATGCCCACCTAATGCTTGAAAGGAAGGGAAACTACGATTACAAGTTTTACACTCATAAACATAGAAACCAGCCTTGGTAGTAGTAGTTGTTGTTGAAGAAACATCAAAGAACTTTCTTGCAGTAAATTTTTTATCATCAACATGCAGATGATGATGGTGGTGGCGTGGACGGTCACCTTGAGCTAATAAAATCAAGCAATTAGCCATATCTTCTTCTAATTCCTCTGTGCTTTCATAAACCTCATTAGAACTTGCAGGAGAGGAAATTGACCTATATTCCTCTACAACACCACAACCACTTGATGAACTAGAAACCACAGCGGTCGCCGCCTTATGAGGCGAGGATGACCTTTGGCGCTTGGTACGCTTGCCTTTAACCATCTGAGTAAGATCATTAGACCCCATGAATTCTTCTTGAGCTTCCATGTTCATCTCCACCACTTTGGAATTATATATATTAGTGATGGCCTAACAAAGAAGGTTTAATAAGGGGGAGAGGGAGAGATAGCTATAAAAAAAAAACTATATGTATGAAATAATAAAAAGAAAATAGTAATGAGGGAAGCAAATGTGGGGGATAGTGGGTTTGTTATATATAGTGAATGGAAACCAAAGGTCGTTATATATAAATATATATATTAGGAAATAAATAATTACAAAATAAAGTTAAAATAGAAAATGAATAAATAGGAAATAAAATTAAAAATTAGAGTGAAAAGCCGCCCCCGTGAATGGTAATTAAGGGAGAAAAAAAAATAGAATGGTAACTTAGAAACTATAAAATAATTAGAAAAGTTTGCTTGCGTTTCCAACCTGCGAAGTGTTAGTAACAAGAAAAGTTTTGCTATTCACGCTCTTTGAATCCACGTCATTTAGATGCTTCAAGCCATCCAAAATCATCTTCCCTTTAATCACATGATCAATCAATTACTATGATTTCAAATCAATCTCAAAATCAATCTCTTTCTTATATCAAGTTTATGTATTCTACCTTTTAAAAAATCGGATTTTTACTTTATATATAAAATCTAAAATTAATTATAAAAATTTTTGGTTTTATTTTATATAATAATAAGTTTTTGATTCAATTGTATATAGAGTCTTAAGAATTTTTCGTTTTCAATCAATTACGGTAAATTTTATTTTAAGCATTTTAAAATAAATGTGGGCTTTTAAAAAAAATTTGCAAATACTAATGTCTAGAAGAAACATATTGATAGTAATTTATCAATGTTTTAATTATTACTTTTGTAAGAGAGGAAATTAAAGACAAGGATTCTTGGTGAAAATATGATGTGAGGAATTGATTGAGAGGAGAGTGGAGAGTAGGAGAGAAAGAGACATAGTAACTGCTAAAAAAAAGGATAAAGTTTGAAGAAGAGAAAAATTATCCGTCGATTAGAGGAGATGATAATAATATATTTTTTTAATTAAAAGTTTCACTTTTTAATTTTGAATATAAAATACTTTTAAAATTTAGAAAGATATCTTACAACTTTAATGAGATTATCCGGCTCGAATCCAAACTAGATAGCGAAGATAAAAAAAAAAAGAAAAAGTGATATCGGTGGTAACTTCAAGAGTTATCAGTTTTCACACACTAGTTGACTTTGTCTCTGATCACAGTATGAGCATAGCCAAAGCTAACCAATTCATCACGAATAAACACAAACCCACTAAAAGCAAAGCCTACCATTCCCACGTTAAAAGCATGCTTCCTTCATTCACTCCATCTCTTTCAAAAGTAAAGTATATATCCCCACAACACTATCTATCCTACTCTTATCCCATATTCGGTTAGCCTTTTTTAAGTACTAATTTTTTTTAATTATTTTTATTTAGATCCAATCCATATTTTTTAGAAGTGTGCAATAATGCGAACCAAAATTTCTGTTTAGAGTTAAAAACTGAATTTGAAATCAAATAATAAAAAAATATTGATTCGATGCGAAATTACCTCTCAAAAATCCAATATAACCGAGCCAAATGAAAATATAATTGTGGTTTAATTTGCTTATGTTCTCCAATTAGTTCGATTTTTAAACATTCTACTTTTATTCATAAATCAAGCTAATATTTGAAAAAACCAATCACTACATTAGCTAATTAATTGGGTCATGAATAGATAAACGAGAATTTCATAATATTTTATAATACATAGTTTGGGGAATAGGGTATGGAGTAGGGAGAAGTAATAAAGTGCCTAATCCCAGCTAGAAGAAAGGGACATTAGTGACTCTATATATGTACAAAGTCATGGCTTTCTGTTAAGAAGGGTATGTTTACCTTACAAGTATGTGATGGGTACTCTGCTTCATACTTAAAGTGATCAATTTCGAGTTTGTTAAAGCTACATTTGGGTTTCCTAATGATTCCCATTGCCACTTAAACACATATTTATTTCTTTTACTCATCAAATTAATTAAATAATATGGAAGCTTAACTTTCAAGTTAATTTTTCTATGAGGGCATCTATATGCCACTGCATAAGGGTTGGTATTTCCTAAATTGAAATTTCAGGCAATGTATACTTCTCAAAGTGGTTAAGTATATCTCTATATGCAATTTTCTACTGCGTTATAATATATTCAGCAGAATTATTTTCTTCCTTATTTGAGTTAGTTCTCGAGATTTAATTAGTTAGATTCATATCTATATTTTCTACATAATTTTTATATAGTATTAGAATAAGAAGATGTTACTATAAAAAAAAAAAGAAGAATTAGACGATATTAGACAGTTGCAGCGTTCTACTATCATGATAGATTCGAATGTGAATATAAGAGAAGAGAGAAAGAGAAAGATATTAGATTATCTTACATCGGTTGATTATAATTATAAAGTATTATTTGTAATAATTTGAATAATCGTCATCTATTGAATTAGTTTTTAGAGACGAATTAGATCGAATGCAATACTAACAACATAAATACGTACTAATCTATTAAATTAATTGATGAGTGTCTGGATATTCACTTTTCAAGTTACTATTGCTAGAATTCCTTATATGATTTTTTTTCTCCAATTCATATTTTAATGTGACTAAAGGATTTTTCTGAAGCTGGTAATTAAATGTGACTAAGGATTCTTTTTTATTTAAAGTGCTGAAACATTTTCATATCCTGAATATTTAGTTATTTCTTAAATAGGAATTTCCTACATAAAATGGGTTATAGATATCAGTATATATTCAAAAGAATATGTGGGTCAATCATTGGAGAGTGTTGAATATGTGGATCAATTGTAAGAATAATTTATCAATACATATCCAATTATATTCCATCAGTATCTTAATTTCTTTCTTTTTAGAAATATTCTAATTGTTTTTGTGTTTTTGAAATTGAAAGCAAAGGTCTAAAATCATTGTTCCTAATTGCTGTGGACCTCATTCTTCCTTTTACAGTCTAAAAATTAACAATTAGCATATGACTACGTGGTTTAATTATTAATAGTAAATTGAAGCTTTGAACAATTTAAATTTCACTTATATTAAAATTTCTCTCTTCAATATATATTAAAAAATAAAAAAAATTCCATGATCAAGCTGTTCATGAACCGTTGACCTCGAGCATTTCATCTCTAACTGAAAATCAATTTAATGTATTTCTGCCTAATTTCTGTTTCTAATGGGAAAAATATTGTTGCCTGGTTAGGTACATTGGATGCTAACATTATAACATTTATTTAATATCTCTCAAATTGCAATATCGTCAAATGCATGAATACTTAACTTGATGTAAGTTAACGTTTGTTATTTGTTAATTACTGCCTTATTTATTTATTTTTTCATTTCGATACAGTTAGGGCCGGTTTGGTTGGAATATATACATATAATTGTAACCAATAAAATATAATTAAAAGAAATTGAAATATCACCAATAAATTTTAATTAGTTTGAACTTATATATATTTATTAAAATTGTTTGGGCTTAGAAAATTTGGTTTGATATTAACTGTAGATTTATATTTTTATTATTGTTTTAGAATAACTTAAGTCCATATGAAACTGAAGTTACCTCCACCGCAGTTAAAAATATTTATTTTATTTCTTAAATTTTTGATGCAAATTAAATTATTTCACTTTAATCAATTTAAAAGGAATATGAATATCAATTCATGAAGGAATTAATACTCCTAAAACAGACAATAATTTAACTTAGAAATTAGAATTTATAAGTTATAAAATTTTATATTATTACTTTATTAACAACTCCAAAAAATAATTGCAAATTAAATGAGAGGAATAAATAAAATATTATTTCACTCATTAATTAGTGGCATTTTGGCTAGGGTTATTAGGTCAAACAATAAAATCTATTCCTTTTTTTTCTTCTTTCTCTGGAGATCTTCTCGTCTCGTCTATGTTATTATACAAGTAAATACAATTTAATAATAATAATAATAATAATAATAATAATAATAATAATAATAATAATAATAATAATAATAATAATGACTTAAAATGATCAATGATTAATGGAAAAATTTTGAAAGAATCTAAACAAGTGTTCATGTTCTTAAGCTATGAAAAAGAACAAAGTTATTGAAATTACTCTTGTTCAGGTTGGCCTTTAAGAATCATTTCACATATTAAAATTATATATATATATATATATATAGGAATAAAAGATAGATTTACTGGGAATTACCGAAAAATGAAAATTTTTTATTCATTTTTGGATCCGCTTAATTATAGTGCCAAAAGAAGGAGAGAGAAAACAATTTGATTTTTTATTTAAAATTTACGCAAAAAGAATTTTTTTTTTTATGTTTATATCATATTATAATAAAATTAAAATCATGGAGGGTGAACTAATATTCCCAGGGGCCGATCAAAGTTTAGGCGTATATTCCTTTGCAATTTGATAATCGTAAAAAATTGGTCTTGGGCTCTCACTGTAGAGATCTACCAATTCTGTAAAAGAAAATGAGTTAGAGCATTTCCAATATTACCTTTTATTTTAAATAATATTTTTATTAGCAGCGATGAATTCAAAAAATTTGTATAATAAAATTTATATATATAGTAGAAATTTTAATTATAAAAATATATATGTGATAATAAGAAAATTTGTTTATAACAGTCCTCCACAAGTTTTTATATTTTGAAAATAATAAATTATTATTTTATTATTAACACTGTCAAATACATCATTTTTAATATATGTTACTAAATAATCATTCAACTATTTATCACTTATTTTATTTCATAAATCATTATTTATCAATTTTATTACAAAAAATATTTGATCCATAAATATTGTAGTTATAGATAAGATTAATTAATATTTATTACAACAGTAAATATACCAACTGATAAATAGTATACCATTCTCTTTTGAAAACTTTCTATTTTTTTCAAATCAGCAAACATTTCATCAAAAGAATGGAGTGGTAACCTGTAATATGTGACGTGGAGATGCTCCGATGCGAGAGATTCTTCTGGACGATGGTCAGTAGAGATAAGCGTGGAAAGAAGGGTTTTTTTCTTGAAAGTTTTTTATTCAAAAGTTTTTTTAACTAAAAAATTCAAAAATATTTTTAAATTAATTTTTGTAATGAGGAATTTTTTTTCAGTTTTTTTTATCAATAGCTTTTCTAAATTAAAAAAAATTATTTTTTAAAATATTATTGGGTCCACTTGTTAAAAATAATAGATCTATATTTATTATATTGTGCCTTAAATTTTATTGGGGTTCCATTTGTGAAAAATAATGTGGTCCATATTCATTATGTTGTACATGTAATAATAGTTTTTAAAACATTTATGTATTCTGAACTTAGATCTGTCTTCAGTAGAATAAAGAATATTTTAGAGCATTTTTAAATATAGAGCATAGAAAATTTTTACAAGTCTAATTCTATTCTTCAATTTACTTTATCTCATATGATTTAATATTTACCAAAAAGTCAAATAATTTTTATTATAAGAAAAATAAAAAATATTTTTAGAAAAATACGCTAATAAAAATATAAAACATATATAGAAAATGAAAATGTATTAAATATAATTTGAATAAAGTGAAGTTTATAGTTAAATTCACTTTAAACTCTAGATTTAAAAAATAGAGAATCCATTGATTTTTTTTTTCTATGAAATGAATCTTTAAAATAAATAATATAGCTTAAATATATAGTATATTAAAAATGCTTTCAGCGGGCTTTCCCAAAGTTTGCACTCCGATGCCTTTATTAGATAGATTAGAGATGAAAATAGAAGAAGATGAAGAAAGTAAAAAATGAAGAGGAAGAACAGAAGGATCCAGTATTTTTATACCTTAAATGTCTTCTCCCTTAGTAGGACACTTGTCCAACTGTAAAAAATATCTGTTTATCTATTTTATTTTAAAAAAAATTAAATTTAAAAAATTTAAAAATAAATTTTTTTTATCTAAAAACGTTTTTCTCAAATGTAATATTAAATTAACCCTTTATAAGTTTTTTGTAACTTTTTTCCTTCTGCAACTTAGTTTCCCATGGTTTCCTATTCTTGTGAAAGGTCTCCTTCTCTTAGGTCAAGGCCTTCTTCACTTGAATTTTTTACAAATAACTTATAATTTTAAATCATAAATAAGATGAATTTGCTAGAGCAAAATCTATTATAAAACTTATAATCATTAATTTGGAAAAATAATAATTGAGATGTTTAATTAAAATATTTGAAATTTTTTATAGATTTCATTGCTAACTATATAATCTATAAAATTAAATAATATTAAATATTCATAATTATTATACAACTAATTAGAACTATTAAATTTTTGGATACTAAAAGTTGATTTTAGATTTCTAACGGGGCGTGGGGTTACTCATCTTTGCCCACTTCAATCTTATTCATAGTTTTTTTTTTCTAATCTTTTTATTTGAGTAGCCTTGCCACTATATAGTGACTATATACAGTAGTTAGTCTGAACTAGACAACAAGTGAACTTAATACTCACTCCACTTCATGCACGTCATAAGTTAGAGTGAGGGAAGGAGAGGTTTTGAGCCACAAAATAAATAATTGGAAAGCATGTTAGTTGCAACTATAAGCACCTTAAAAATTAATATAACTATCAAACAAAGCACTACTTTTGTTTTTTTTTTTTGTATATTTTCTTGGTTGTCACTGAACTAACTGTTATTGCGATATTGGTTATTATATCATCTCAAAAAAATTAAAAAAATTGCTAATATTACATTCTCCATACAAAAATAATATCTAAATTAAATATATGGTATTTCCCAATGTGACTACGTTTGCAAAACCCAATTTTTTAGTGTTGGTTTGTGGTTTAAGTGGTGGAATTAATGGAATATTTTTAAATTTTAAGGGATTGATTAATGATTAATAAATTTATTTATAAATCCAATCGTAAATAAAAAAAATTGATCGAGCGTTATTTTGATGTCAATTTATAATTATAATTAGATCTCCTAATATACAGTACAAGACATATATATATATATACGAGAATAAATCAAATTAATCTCAACCACATTAATTAATATGAAGATAAATACTTTTTTTCATTATTGAAAAAAATACGAAGATATATACTTGATGAATATTTATGTTTCAAGTAATTAGTTGAATGACAAGGATTATTAATTAAGTAAATTGCATAATAAGTTGACCAAATTAACATCTGGAAAGGTAATCTATCTTCCTAATTAAAAAAAAAGGGTTCTCATTTTATATATAATGATTATTTTATTATGGCTAAAGTCATACAAACTCTCCTATTGTTGTCCCTTTTTTTCATTTTGCTTCTTAAAATCATTTGTTATTTAATTTATCTCATAGAAAAAAAATTATTGCTTACTAGGAGTGCCATCCTTTTTGAAATATATAAAGATAAAAAAGAAGTTTGTGAATATATAAGCGGTCGCTCAATATCATTCAATATTTAAAGAGATTTTAGCAGTGAAATATGAATTAAAAAATTTGAATTCTATTTAATAGGATATCATTTTACTGTTGTCATGGACTCACATAACAAAAAATATAGTCGTTGCCATAAATTGAGGCGCATAAAGAATTTTATAGCATATTATGATACTTCAGCTCGATTCAATAAAATACTTGAGTTTAAATTTGACTCGATTAATTTCGAATTGAATTTGAATATTTTATAAAAATAGCATTTTATAAAAAGAGTTTGACTAATTTAAGAGTAAGTAAACTTATTTACACCCTAGTAGATTCTCTTATTTACTTTTAATCTTGTTCTTGTCGGCCACCATATTTTAGTTGGTGAACCTCTCATTAAAACCAGAGTTCTCTCGCTTGGAAAAAAAAAAAAACGAAGTCTTTTCCATTTCAGAGTTTATCTTCCCTTTTATGGGATTTTATTGGAGGATTTTGCCTTCTATGCCTTAAGATCAGATCTAGGTTCAAATCTAATCCAAAACGATTGCAAGCACAAGCAATATCGACAAAATTATCTAGCTTGGAATCTGGTGATTAGCCACTACCGTCGATACTTTTTTATCACTGTCGTCACCGCCATCACTATAGGAGGAGCCGTTTGATATGGTCACTCTTATATTCATGATTTCGTCTCAGTTTCTCTACTAACTAATATCTACTACTTCCTCTCCAATTCCATTCTCCAGCTTCCTCCTCAATATTTTTTTACTAAACATAAAAACAAAAACTATAAATTGGGTATAGAAGAACAATATTTGATTTCGGAGATGCTCTTTCTCTTTTCTTGGATTTTCTCAGCAGCCAAGCAGTTATAGTTTTAAAATCCTATTATTTCAAATTCACTGATGATTGGACCATGATGAGATATTCCTTTTTTATTTTCTTTTCTATCGCTAATTTATGATTTTAAATGGTCAAAAAAACAATTGATACTTCCATTTTACACATGGCATAATTGGTGACATGTGCCAAACTCCTATTTGATGGTAAAAATATATCAATGCGCGTGGTTTTCCGCATTCGTATTTTGGTGGTTCTTTAAGTGACAAAGGACATATTAGAATCTAAATTTGAATTTTTGAGGGACTAATTCACAAAAAATAATTTTAAGGGGCAAAATGATAAAAATAGATAACTATGGAGGCTTCATATAAACCTCTTATTATTATGCATATATATATATATATAATCATATTCATTATTTACTCATAAAGAGAGATAATAATATATTACCATTTTTATTAAAAAAAAACTGATTTATATTTTATAAAGAGAAAGAATAAATAGTTTTTTTAATCATTTTTTAATTATTTTTTTCATTATATAAATGAATATGTATGTGACATTTTTTTTAATTTTGATCTCCATAAAAAATTAAATTATAATTAAGACATAAAAAATACTTATGTATATAATAAAGGGCATAGAGAAGTCAAATTTGTATTTAATATATTTACTTCTAAAGAAGATAATTTATGTAGAATTTCCATTTTGTTTATTACTTTATGACTAGCTCCATCTTGTAAGCAACTACAATTTAATAATAAAAGAATACAAAGAGAACAAGTAAATAAATGATATTGTACCAGTAATATGGATCAGGTAATTTTCACTCTTGTTTTTTTTTAATTTTTCTCTTAATAACAATAATTTATATAAACTTTAATTTGTAATGAAAATTTTTGTTTTTGAAAAAATCTTTAAAAGTTAATTTTTATAACAATAAATTTATTCTAGCTAGTGTTAGTTTTTCATCCAAAAAACACATGTGAGAGGGTTAAAATAAAGGGTAAAACATTTTTTAAAAATTCAAAAATATAGGTTGGAATGTCACTCTATATTAAACTAATTTTGTTTTAAATGTAAAATCAACACTGTTAAGTTTTTATACTGTTAAAAAATTAAATTAAATTTTTTTTGCTTAAAAATTGAAGTTTAAGAAAACTATCATTAATTACTAGATGTAAAATTAAATTTAGAATATTGTTATTAATTACTAAATGTAAAATTAAGGGATAATGAATGAAAATTATCCTAATGAAATAGTAACGTTATCGAATGATTATCTCTTAATATAAAGATTACAGGTTAAAATTTCACAATTACAATATTTTTAAAAAATAAAAAAAAGTAAACATCTAAAAAAATGTAATTATTATCATTGTTATTATTATTATTATTATTATTATTATTATTATTATTATTATTATTATTATTTTCATTTCAAGTGACTGTCATGTATCCCATGTTTGTAAAATCTATGTATAGTTACATACAATAATGGAATAGGTGGGTTGGATAAAGTATAGTAGGAGTGGTAACAGTGAAGACTTTAGCTAGTAGTAGTGATGTGTTGGATAACCACTACTTTTGTAAGTTGTAACTAATTTACACGAAGAAATAAGAAAATTGAAGAAAAAAAAATGTGGCTATCAATTGTCAAACCTCTATCTTTCAATTTTCATTGACAATGACTTTATGCCAAATCCAAAAACCCTTTTACTTAGGCTTACACCACTCTTTCACTCACTCTCCACTTTGCATCCTTTCAATTAACTCTCTTAATCAATACTTACATAAATGAGATCCCAATTAATAGCCTAACACATTGCCATACTTAGACTTTTAACTTTTAAGAGCATGTTTGAAAATTTATAAAATGAATTATGTCCTCTAATTATGTGTAGCATTCACCAATATAAATTACTTTTCTTGGTAAATTTTTAGTAGAAAATCAATTGTCATGCATTAATTAATAATTTAATATTGGAGTATTAATCTCATTAATACAAATAGTAAAGGGTTAATCTACACTCTACAGCATTCCCCTTGATTATATAAATAACAAACACAAAGTATAAAGTAAAATAAAATTCAGAGAGATGATAGATTGTTTACCTAACAAGGATTGCTTGTTGTAGCAAGTATGGTTTGTTGGCTATTGTAATTCATTAGCAATTATGGTTTGGTACTGCCCACTCCCACTTCTAAGAAAGTAACAATTCCTAAGTTACCTTATGAATTATAAATAATTAGTCAATGTAGATTTTAAATCAAAATTTTTTTTTGAAGTAGGAAGGATTTATAAAGTGTTAATTTCTTTTGCTGTAACTCATTCAACTCAAATATACACATAAAATTTTTACAGCAGACATTATTATTTCTTAAGGCTTAAGGCCCATAATTTGTTTGTTTAGTAAGCTACACAGTATCCCAAAACTTCCATAAACTTCTTCCATAATTTTATCCTGGTTGCTAATCTAATTAGGCTGTCAAATTAATTTGTGTGAATATTACTAATCACTAACCAACCTTATGTGGCAAAGTTAACATAACTTTAATATATTGCTTGAAATTGAAAATGATATGTACAATTATTCACTGGTATCACCCATTTGGTCCAACATGATTACCAATTGGGTCCTGCAAAATTTTCACATTTTTCTTGAGCAAGATCTTGGAAAATATATACACGTTTGATTCATGTCATGATTCCAGTCAAAACCAACCAACATAAATTGTTCAAGATTTTCAAACTTTGTTAACAAGTCAATTTTCATTTTAATCCTACGTTAACTACAATTCTTGTTCCAAGTAAGAAATATGGGATTGCAGTTAAGAAAACACTATATTCACACCAATAAAGTACAGCAAGTCAAAGTTGCTGGAGCAGCCCATATGCATAATTAGTCAAGGTTATTAATTAATAATTAATTTTAACTATGACACTCTAATTGGGCGTCCTTTTCCATTTGTAGGGAGTGCTAACCAGCCCAAACTCATTTGATAGATCTTTGTTTTTCAGGTATCAATTAACTGTTCTTTTTTTTTTCAATGTCTCAAAACTAATTTTTAAATTTAATAAAACATAATTTTGAATTTGTTATAATTTATTTCATTTCATCCTCAAAAACATTCATGTTACTTTTTAAAATTCTTACCTATCATGAATTTATATCATAATTTTAAAGTGAATTAAGCTCAAAGACAATAAAAGCAAAACTGTTTTTATAATAAAACACCAATGAGTTCCAACTCGGGTATCATCAAACTAAACTCATTGGGAAATTTGATGGAATGAAAATGCAATATAGCATTTGGTGAACCTTTGAAGTAAGATTACTCCATTTGATCCCTTCTCCATTGCTACTTCATCAAGAACCCAATCTCTTGATGCTAGATGATATGTAGCAAAATGGAGATTTACAACCAACTTTAAAGAGGCCCCAACTCGTAAAGCCCAGTATGGTAGGAGCAGAATCAAGACTTAGGCCACTGCGAAATGCCTTGAGGCAATCATATGATATCGTAGATAATTTTTGGACATTGAGAAAAACACCATCCAACTCTGATCAAATTCAAACATTCCCAGCATAGGCATCCCTCAAACTTTATTAAGAAAACTACAAAACATAACAAGTTCTGTCACACAGACTTATTACTTGCTGTCTTGATAGTCATACAGGTCACTGAAACTCTATATGCGAACGTGGTGAATGCAAGCAGCAAATAGTACAGACCATACTAGTTTCAGAATAACATCTTCCATTTATACTGGCGTCAAACCAACAACACCTGCACAAACGTGGCACCAAAGCGGAAAAATGAAACAAAATTCAATCAAGTAGACAATGAAGATGTAACAGAGTGATATAACTGTATACCCACATAGAAAAATGAATTGCAGTTAGTACTGAATTTCTAAACAATCATAGATTCCAACTAATGGGCACAGTCTGAAACTTTGGACAACATAACATGAGGAAGACAGTTCTTCAGAATACCAGATGCTCCAAAGAGTGTGTGCAGAGGACTACACTCTACCTTCACTCATTACTCCAGAAAAGTATAATACACACAGCCACATCAATCCATTATTCCAAATCGATTATCTTAGTATTAAATGCAAAAGGATAAAATAAAATAAGAGATATTCGGTAGGGGGTTGGACTTCCTCCACAGTTTGAGCAAAAATGGAACCTAAACTGGGCATTTTTAGTAAATTATAGTCATGGACTAAATGAGGGTTAGGACAACCAGCAAGATTCCTACGCAAGAAACCTGTTCATATGAACATACACTTTGGTTAATGCTTCAAGCAAATGTTTTTGACCTGGCAAGTCCTACAGCAACAGCACCCCCAATATATGAGCTACTATTCCAGCCAATATACTTTGACTGTTTGTCAAAAACAAGTTATCATATCAGAGTTAATAATATACATTCTATGCATACATGGGCTAACAAAGATACAGCGCTTTGCTAGTTTGAGGGTGCATGAAAATTTCACATAAACCAATTTGATATCATATGCATGGGAACAACGAGAAGGAAAACTGAATCCCTAACGTCTGTAGCTATTTATTGTTCTTCCACTGCAAAGTTACATTAAGGCCTGAAAAAATACAAACATCTTTCGCACCACATAAGAACTCAAGTTTTTCATCTCATGGTCTCTTCTTATGCATCTATTAGCAAAATCTCATTGGTTTAAGGCTCTAAACTTTATGTGTTTATCTTATTGGGCAGCTACATTTCAATTGTATTATATTGAACTCTCTTATTATTCACACCAAGGACTTTTTTTTAACTAAGACAATAAAACAATTACATCAAGTACGTTAATAGTCTTTGAAAATAACAAATATAATAGTACAGCGACTTAATAAAACAAAACAAAATGTGAAGGCTTAACAGAACAAACGTGGCAAGTTCAAGGTTCTCAAAACGTTTTTTTTTAATATTCTATTCATAAGGGGAATTATATAATGCCAAAAATAATAAAATTTATCTAATGTATTTGATAGGATCCATTTGAAATTGCGTTTGGGAAAAACGTTGTTGGAAAAAATAAATTATTTTTAATTTTTTTGAGTTTTGAAAACTGTTTTTAAAAAGAATCAAGTAAATAAATATTTTTCTCAAAAGCAGGTTTGTGAAAAACAGTTTATAAAAAATTAAAAAAATCAGTCAATTAAATTAAAAAAATTATAAACCTGCTTTTTGGACACTCAACAACAATCCCAAACACTCCAATAAAGGATAATAGAATGAAAAAATAAGAAGGAAATGACAGCAGTTAGGAAGGGGTAGGGCCTTTAGTAGTATTAAATGAATGCATGCACATATATGGCTCCATTATTCACATAAAAGATATTGGCATTCAGTAAGGTTACACAGACATGTATGCATACATCTTCCTACATGCTCAACAAGCCAGCAATGAATGAAAACTATCACAAGAGATACCCAAACAATATCATATTATTAGTTTCCACTGGAATCAAAATATTTGTGAAGTTATCTAGGTCCTCTGGCCTCATACTATACAAGATAATTGCACCTAATTTTTTTAGAATAAAAATAATAGCAATATCTAAGATTTTAACTAAGACTTTTTTTTTTTACCATTTCCTATCAATTTTAGTATTTATACATTTTTCTGAAATCAAAAGAATTACATAAAGTATAGCTAAGCATATAGGCTTTATTATGGTACTCAATCATAGAGTATTCTACGTCTTAGGAAATTCAAAAGATCAGAGTTACTTATTTTTGTGAATTGCATTGCCACTTCTACCATCAGTGTCACTCTTATTTGCTTCAAGTAACTCCTGCTATGCTTCTAATTTGATCTCCAAAAATTTGCTCTCATTTAGTTGAGTCCACAAATCCCAAAAAGTAGACATTAATTTCATTCAAATAAAAATTGCACTTATGAATGATTTTCAGTTTTAAACATAAACTTAATGCAAATACCAACCCAACAGAAGCATACAAACAATTATGCTGATTCATTAGATAATCACATGTCATCATTGAGACAGGTAATTGAACATGCCAAAATCTGTTTAATCAGATCAATTAAACGAAAACCATGGCAGTGAACATTTAATTAGTTCAAGATGCTCCTCTAAAAGGATTTGAGGAACCACAATAATTGAAACCATGCAGAACAGGATAAACTATTCATCGTCCTACAAAAAGAAAGAACCTCCAGACATTTTTTCTCCATGATACATGAATAAATCATCCCATCCTGAATACCTTTTAAGAATGGCAACAAGGCAGAGTTCCCTATCCCCGCCAGGAAAATTTATTTAATCTCCATCTCCGCACCACACAGTGACAGAGATCCCCGACCTCGACATGATCCCCGATTTTTATAATTTTTTTTATTTTAATTAATTAGTTAATTATATAATTGTTATATTTTATTTTATTATTTTTTAAATATATATATATATATATATAATATTTGGGTCGGGGTCGAGGATGTATGCCCTGTCCTTGCCCCATCCCCGACAAAAAATTTTGGGGTCAGGGCGGGGAATAAAAATTATAAAAAAAACTGCTCCATTCCGGGTGGAGCATTGCGGGAGCGGGTCCAACTGCCATTTCTAATGCCTTTCTCTATCAAAACATCAAATTTCTAAATTTCCATATCCACCCATCCATTCCTGAAATAACTTTCAAAGCCTGTTGAAAAATTATATTGGAGGCCCAATATTTCACCAATTCAGACAAAATAGCAGCCTAGCAAATCTACTCCTTTCTCAAATTGTCGCATAAAAAACTCTTCGATTTTCCAGTATAAAGAGATTTTGCTAATGAAAATGCTCTCAATGCTTCCCAATATCCCTTACTTTTCCAAATATTTTTGCGAGTTCACTTTTTAGATATAGAAGTGTTTTGGGAACTGCCACAACTGCCATCCAAACAACAAAGAGGTTATTCAATATGAACTCACTCTTGGACCCACACATGCATACAGCAAGCATGCACATACAACCGCAGAAAAAATATTACAAATGGCCATATGGACCAACACAAACACAGAGTTATTATGAACATGTTATTTAGGTGTGCTTCTGTCAAAAATAGTATAATATTTTCAAGATTTTAATAAGCCAGTCTTGCTCACAAGATTCAATCAAACAATAGTTCAATCAAATTATGGCCATCCAGCAACTCAATGAGTGTTAGAAATGAGCCCATAATCAAGTCTTTAACATACCACATGCCAATCTTCCACCTGCATTGCCAGTGGTCAAACTAAGTTCATGCCCACCTACAAATAGAAAAAAAAGGAGAAAGGTATTAAAGATATGAAGCTTGTGCAAGCCCCCAAGGTAAGCAACTATCACCATATTGCAACACAATTGAAATGGAAAATTTTTGGACCATTTAAGAACAGTTTATTATTCCAAGCTTCTATTTCTCAAGAAATGCCCTTGTTTTCGTACTACTGCAATATGATAGTAAAATAGCATATTCATGGATGTTTGAAAAGTTATTTTTCACCACTATGTGTAATGCCCCTCCCTCCCCACACAATAAGTAATTCCTGTTTAGGTTGAAACTAACATTAAGCTGAAATTCTATTATGAATCAGTTGCTGAAGAAGTGCAAGTGAGAATTAAAAGTTAAGATTAAAATACTGAATAAAAACACTATCAAATGATAATAACAATATTGCCATTTCCTAAGAAACCTCCGCATAAAATGGGAGCCTACCACCTCCTACTGCAACAAGTACAATATATTGAAATATATACCCTTTCCAAGGTCATCCTCAAGCTCATGGACAACAAATGCTCTTCCAATTATTGCATTAGGACCACTCAAAGGTATCTGTTCATTTTTCCATCAGAAATCCAAAACTGAGTAATTGTATAGAAACAAAGACATCAAATCTGAATTAAGGAGCACAAACCACATGTAGAGAAACATGACCACCAACCCAAAAAGGAGGGGCGAACCCTACAGGCACTCAACAAAGGAAAAACTTGGGTAAGTTCACAAAAATTACCTGGTTATCCACAATTGTTGCTTCTGCCACCCCTGTATTTCCAAAATTTACACAACTATATGTTAATTGGTTTGAGCAGGCATACAAAAACCAAAAGAATATTAAGAAAGTTATTACCATCGGCATTAGCAATTATGTTTCCCAGGTCACCCGCATGACGGATTTCATCTTCAGGAGCACCGTGTGTCATGTTGTTAGGGTTGAAATGTGCTCCTATTATTTTGTATTAAAAATGAAAAATGATAAGCATGCCACAAGCAGCATAGGAATTACATTTACTGAAACATTACAAGAACCGTGATTCAAATTGTTTCAAACATGGCAGTCCTTTCAAAGTCTCACCTGTTGAAATGCATCCATTTGTTGTGTCACCGTATTCATGCTGCACAAGATAAAGGTTATAATGAGAAATATGTAATGGGATTACATAAATTTCAAATCTGTAAGCAGCAAAAACTAATGCCAAAAGTACTAACTAGGTGAAATCCATGAGGCCCTGGTGTAAGACCAGCAACATGGACATTCACAGTAGTGGGACCTGTTGAAAGTACAATGCAGATTATCAATACATCCTCATCATTTCTTAATTTCTTTGCCAGAAAAAAAAAATCACAAATAAACAATTTATGTGTCACTCACAAAAGGTATGCCTCAAATACAACATATCCAATCAAATAATATTAAACCAAACATCAAAAGATAAAAAATAAAACTAGACAAAACAACTCCAGATTTAATTCCAATTATATCAAAAACCAACATGTCTAAAGGAACTTCAAAAGAATAAAACTCAAGGGGAGAGAGAGGAGACCACCACCATCATCTTGGGTCAAAGTGACAACGCCTTCGACATTAGAGGTACCCTTAAGAACAGCGACGGCTTTCTGGGTAGCAGCGACGACAGCAAGAGGTTTCTTAGGGGCGGCGGTGGAAAGAGAGAGGGCAAGAGATTGGCGAGGGAGGTTGAGGGAGACACCATGGAATGAGGAATGGGTATGATTAGGATTTGAGATTGAGAGTGGAGAGGGAAGAGGGTGAGATGATGGATAGGCAGCGAGGATTGTGTGAGCAGCCATGGCTGCTCCTGCAGCTGCTTGCATTTTTTTATTTTTCTTCTTCGAAGATAAAAGAAATGATAAAAGCGGGTGAGAGCTTGAGGTTCTTGTCAATGTTTTCAGAGCAGGCTGGATCAATGAATGGGCAGAGTCAGAAGCTGAAAGCAAAATTGAACTAAAGTTAAATTATATAAAAATATAATTTTTAATATATATAATATAGTAAAATATGAAAATATATATCCATGTAAAATAATATATTTGAAATATTAATATTTATAATTTTAATTAATACATAATTATATTTAAAAATACTTTTAAATATAATAAGCTATATATTTTATTTATGATTTTAATAATAATAAAATCAATAAAATTATATACTTTTAATTTCTAAAAAAATTAAAATAAACAAAATTTTTTTAAACTTATAATATTCATTTTTCAATTAAAATAATATTTTTTAATAGAAACCAAAATAATTTTAAAAATAAATTTTATAAAAAGTTATCACAATATATATTAATAATAAAATTATAATTAAATTTAACTTTATCAATTATATATGCACGAGGACTTGTAAATACATAGTAATATATAGTATAAAATTTCATAAGATGGCCTAATGGTTGCTGGCTCAACAATTATACCACTTGGTCGGGTTTGAGCGCTCGTGAAGACATTCATTTTGAAGCCATTTTTTAGCAATTTACTTAATCGGTTCAATCGATTAAATATTGACCAGTTCGAACTGATTATAGTTCAACTGATCGGTTATCTGATTTTCCTTCCGAACGAAAGCATTTCCGATTTTGAAGTGTTAATCGACTCTATTCTCTGACCAATTTATAGATTTACCAGTCGAATATTACTTTGGTTCTTGCGGTGAATAAAATATTGTAGTGTTGCACGAGGTTGGTCTATAGAGCTTAATTAATAAGATGAGACAGAGAGAATTGGACTGTAGAAAAAGCATTGGGTCTCTGTGTATAACCAATTACTAAAAAATAATTGTCTTGCCATATACGACATGAGGTCTTCATCCATTGTCTCAAATTGAGACTAGTATTAATGGAGGTGGAATTAGAGAACCAGACTCTTCTTAATGAGGAACTGGTGAATTTAGATCTAAATGAACCATAAGTGTTGTTGAATCTAAGTTATGAGTACTGCTTAGTGGAAAAACTCTTTTATGATAAATCATTCAATTTCAACGCGCTAAAGAACACCATGGCTAACCTATGGAGACTTAGGCAACAAGTTAGCTTCACGGATATGAGGAATCAAAGATTTCTTATCAGGTTTTACCATTCGTTTGATGTGCAAAGGGTCCTTGGCGGTGGACCATGATCATTCAAGAAAAATCTGCTGGTGTTGCATCGTTTGCAAGACGGAGAAAATCCTAAAGAGGTCCTACTGCTCTTTTGCGATATTTGGGTGCAAGTACATGACCTTCCACTAGGTTATATGTGTGAAGTGGTAGCGAAACAACTGGGGAATTTCATGGGTTTTTTTTGCTATATAAAGCGAAGGTGAAACCATGTTGGACTAGTGGGTATGTGAGAATTCGAGTATGTTTATATATTAGAAAGTCGTAAATGCAATCCAAAAATATTGTCAGGAATGGGAAAAGAACTGTCGATGTCAATTTTCAGTACGAATGTCTTCCTATAATCTATTTCATTTGTCGTAAACATGGTCATGATGATAACTTTTGTGAGAAATTTTTTGAGATTCTAGCTGCAAATATCCAGAAAATTAATTATGGGATTTTTAGTTGAGAGTTGTATCAAAACCTACAACACATATCAACAGTAGCTGGTTGAAGGAGGAAGGAGAAAACAAGAATCTAAATATTATATGGCAAGAGTATGAAGTGTGAGGGGATAACTGTGGATGGGATGGGCCAAAATTATTCTCGTCCTAATAGGTCTGATAAAGAAGATTTAGCGGGCTTAAGTGATGAAGTTCTAATGTTAGATACGGAGGAAAGGAAAAAACAACAAAGGAACTATGAGGCTGGCAACTCTGCAGATAGTACTCTTGCATCTTCAATAATTAATATTAAGCGGCGGGACCTGGTCACCAGGCTTGCTAATCGCCATGAAAATATTAAGTTGGAAATGTTGAAGTCTCGATAACCCTCGTGCAGTTTTTGTTCTTAAGGAGTTAGTTTCTCGTTGTAAGCTAAATATTTATTTTCTTATGGAAATGCATGTGGACAAGAATAAAATTGAAGCAATAAGAATAAAGTTATGTTATGATTTTTGTTTTGTTGATAGATTTGGAAGAGGATGTGGTCTTTGTGGTGTTTGTGGAATGATTCTGGACATGTGAATGTTACAACATATTCCTTAAATTTTATGGATATGCACATTATTTTGCCATATAAACCAGAGTGGCGTTTAACTGGATTTTATGGTCTCCTAAAACAACATAGGCATAAAGAATCTTGGAACTTGATTACTCAGTTAGCTAGGTTATCTTTTTTACATTGGTATTGTATAAGGGATTTTAATGATCCTCTCAAGGCAGAGGATAAAAGGAGTAGTGTGGATCATCCAACTTTTTTGTTCAATGGGTTTGTTTTGGAGAACTTTGGAGAGTTATAATTTGGTGGTATTCCATTACATGGATATCATTTTATATGGGAGCGTGGAAAAGGTTCTTCTAATTGTGTTCAGGAGAGACTAGATAGATGTGTTGCAAATAATGATTGACTTTGTCATTTTGATTTATGCAAGCTAGAAAACTTGATTGCATCAACTTCAGATCATTGCCCGATCTTATTATCCATTGTTTGTTCCTTTGTTGGTCAGGTGATTAAAAAATTTAAGTTTGAAAACAATTGGCTAGATCACCCGGATTTGCATGACTTGGTTACAAACTGGTGGGTTAAAAATTCTTTCTCATCCCTTCTTGATGAAATTAACAAATGTGTTGATATGTTAATAGATTGGGGTAAGGGTGTTCATGGAGATTTTCGGGTTCAAATTAAAGCTTTTCATAGTTTGGTTAAACATTATAGAAACCAAGGGGATGGGAATAATGGGGATGCAATAGAAGCTCTGCGTTTAGAGTTTAATGACGTCCTATTACAAGAGGAGATCTATTGGAAACGGAGGTGTAAGTTATTCTGGCTATAATATGGCAATGATAATACGAAGTACTTTCATTTTTAGGCTTTGGCGAGGAATAAGAAGAAATGAATTGAGGCTCTTAAGGGTGAACATGGCAGATGGTTTACAGATTCGGCAAGTTTGCAAATTTTGACGAGGAGCTATTTTTTTGGCTTATTTGCTGAAGGAAAAAGTGAGTATGAACCAGTTTTTCGCTATGTACAACAATGTGCGACTTCAAAAGACAATGAGGTGTTATTTGCTCCATTCGCAGATGAGGAGTTCATAAAGACTATTTTTCAGATGCACCCTAACAAAGCTCCAAACTCTGACGGTATGAATCCTGCCTTATATTAGAATTTCTAGCACTTAATTGACCCTGATATTATCACTGCTAGTAAGTTATGGTTAAATTATAATTTTTTTCCTCATTCTCTGGGTGAAACTACCATTGTGTTGATTCCTAAGAAGGACAAGCTTGATACTTTGAAAGATCTTTGCCTTATTATGCAATGTTCTATACAAAATAGAGGCAAAGGTTTTAGCAAATAGATTAAATGCTTTGTTGCATAAAATTAGTTCCAACTATCACTTTGCTTTTGTGCTAGAGAGGTTAATTACAAATAATGTGATGCTTACGTTTGAGATTATTAATGCAATGAACTGTAGAAACATGAGGGTTGATATTAGTAAGACTTATGATTGCATGGATTAGGTTTCTTGAAGAGTATTATGATCATGATGGGGTTTAGTATGGAGTGGGTGGAGTTGATCATGTTTTGTGTTAGCTCAGTTTTGTATTATGTGGCTTTGAATAACACATAAATGGGTACCATTATTCCGAGCAGAGGTCTTAGGCAGGGAGACCCGCTTTCCCCTTATTTGTTCATTTTATGTGCTGGAGGTTTAATGGTTTTATTTAAAAGAGTAAAGTTGATAAGTAGTATACATGGGTGCAAGGTTTGCAGACGAGCTTCGAGTGTATCTCACTTGTTTTTTGCTGATGGCTCTTTTTTTTTCAAAGCAAATCCTCAGGAGTACAATATGATTAAGCAGATTTTGCATCAGCACGAAAGAGTTTCAGGTTAGGCGATGAATTTTCTCTCTGTCTAGTATTTTCTTTAGAAAAAATGTTACGGATGATACATTGGCTTCTATCAAGAATTTGCTGGGTGTCTCTAATCCCCTTGACCATGGATGACACTGTGGATTGTCGACACTGGTAGGAAGAAATAAGAAGCAAATTTTTGGTTTTCTTAAAGATAAGGTGTGGAAAAGGCTCTCTAGGCAGAACCAAAAATATCTTTCAATAGCAGGTAAATAAATTCTCTTGAAATCAGCAGCAGCTCAGGTCATCTTTTTGTATTGTATGGGGGTTTTCTTAATTTCTATCTCTTTGTGAAGAGCTATAAAGAATGATGAATAACTTCTGATGGGTTCCAATGAAAACGAACGCAGACGCATTCATTGGATGCCATGGGAAAGAGTGATTGATAAGGAATTTGAAGGTACGAGTTTTCGGGATTTACACTGCTTTAACACAACTATGCTTGAGAAGCGAGGATGGAGGTTAATCTCCAATCCATATGCTTTTCTTTCTAGAGTTTTCAAAGCAAAATGCTTCCATTCATGAACTTTTTTAACATCGAAATTGGGTCACAATCCTAGCTTTGTGGAAGAGCATGTTGCATTATAATTTGTTGAAGGCGAGGTTACATCCGAGAGTTAGAAACGGTAGGTCTATAAGTATAGGGACTGATCTGTGATTGCCAATGGATAATAATTTTTATATTCAGAGTCTATTCCACAACCCTTAATTTATTGGCTGGTTAAATGGCTTATGAAAGAGGATGGCTTATGATGGGACAGTGGCAGAGTGCAAGCGAGGTTTGATGATGATGAAGTAGAGATAATATTGAGAATTCCTATTAGCAACTAAAATGAAGTTGATAGAATAATCTGACATTTCACCAAGAAAGGGATGTATGAGGTCAAACTTGGGTATTATGTGTATAAAAGCTTGAAGCGAACAACTCATGTGCAACGTGGTTTTACTGTTTGGAAAAAACTTTGGCACCTTCATATTCCTCCCAAAGTTAAACATTTCTTATGGAGAGTACTTCAAAATATCATCCCCACTAAGGACTAACTAGTAAGTAAAGGATTACACTTGAATGTTTGTTGTGATTTTGTGGCGAATGAGGACATTGAATATGTTAAATTTCACTCCCTAGAGCTGTTCTGCGTTGGATGAAATGGAATTCTGGTGTTCAGGTGGATGGTCAGTCAGTGGATGAGGCTCTTGGAGTAGTCCTGGGTTCAAATGATATTAACAAGGTGAAAAAATTTGCATGCTTATGTGAAAGTTGTGGAGCTGTAGAAACAATTTTGTGTGCGACCACTCTGTAATGCCTTCAGATTTAAAAGTAAGCAGAGCTATACAACTTATAACTCAGTGGAAGTTTGTTGTAGCAAGACACCACATAAGGAGCATATTGAACTTAACATATGTTGATATCATACACAGATGGATGAAGTCGTTTATAGGTGTTTGAAAGTGCAACCCTGATGCTGGATTTTCTGCTGAAGACCAATGTGGAACTATCGGAGCAGTGATAAGGGACAACCAAGGAAATTTTATTGTTGGATTTACTGAGGTATTGCATAGGTGCTCTTCTGCCTATTTTGCAGAGTGTATTGCACTGCATAACATTTTAATTTGGTTGAAGACAACAACTACAAAATTGGAATTATTGAAAGTGATGCTGAAGCGGTTGTTTATGCAATGGATTCAAATGATACAAACATGGCAAAAGTGGTTTTGATGTTAGAGAATTGTAGGACTACTCTAAAAACAAATCTATCCAATTTTCTCTATTTTGTTGGATTTACTGAGGTATTGCATGGGTGCTCATTTACTATCTATAGCTGCTCAAAGTTATACTAGTCATCAAAGATGGAATATATTTTTTTGAAAGTATTAATTATGGAGTATTCCTCCTAGTTGGATTGTAAACTTTCTAGTTTTTGATTTAGCTTAGTAATATCTACCTCTGTTTTCAAATACAAAAAGCTTTGGGTCTGTTACTGAGATTTATCTAGACATAAATGGGGTTTTTGGTAATTTTATTGTTAATTTGCTGAAATGGTTTTTTTTTCCCTTTCTCCGAGCAGCCTGAAAAATTTTCTATCTCTAGTTATATAATTGATAATAAAATTAAGGGAAAATTTTTAAAAATAAATATTATTTTATAAATAATTTTATAAATTATATATCAAAAATAAATTATTAACTTAATATAGAAACAAAGTAAAAATTATCATTGCAGATGTATCCTTTATCTACTGGAAAATTTTCAATTTGTCGTTGATCTGATAACAATTTTCTCATTTGCAATTGTACATAAAATATGGTAAAGAAAAAATCCTCAATTTTTTTTTTTAAAAAAAGCACAAAACATATTTTTCCCAAAAAAAAAAACAATTATAGAAATTGCGCACAGAAAACAGACTGCTACTGTTAGCTTCTGCAACTCTGGGGAACAGAGGAGACAACACCCACGACTTAATGAAGTCTCTTCTTCCCTGAAATCATCCGTTTCTCTTTCCATTCTTCATGTCTTCAACGAACCCTAACCCTACTTCCATGCGGGTCTTGACCCGTCCACCCGCACCGGCACCCGCACCTGCATCTGCACCCATGACTGCTTCCGCTCCAGATACCCAATCATGCTCCCAATCTCAGACTCGCTCTCTAGAAGGTGTAGTAGTTGTTGGGTTTATTTCTCGCAGCCCCGACTCCTCTTCCCAGCTCATCAACCGCGTAATTGACTCGAACACATTTGGGTCGGGTAATGTCGACAAATTACTCTATATCGATAAAGAGGAAGTGAAGGATTGGTTCAAATGGAGGACAATTAGTTATTATCATGAGAAGGAGAAAGGGATTTTGTTTTTGCAGTTTTGTTCGACCTGGTCTCCTGCTGTTCATGGCTCGTCGGATACGGGTACGGGTTTTGATGCGGTTTTGGAGGAGCGGGAGTTTGAGGATCTTCAGGGATTGCTTTTCATGTTCTCTGTGAGTTTCTCTCTAATTTTAGTTATTATTTAAAATAAGATTTTTGCATACACATGTATTATGTACCCAGATGTTTGAAGTGTGGTTTCTTCTAGTTCTTTTAGTGAAGTTGTTTAAATTTTTATTAAAAATAGTTTATTTTTTTGGATATTGGTTTTCTGAAATATTTATGCTTGGTTTAGGTCAGTAATTTAGAAAATATGGTTCAAAATGTATGAATATGGTTCATAGGAGCTTGTTGCTGAAGTTAGATGATTGGCATGTTTTGGTGAATCTGTAGAATATTAAAAGTTCTGCTGGGACATAAAATCTTCCAGAATATGTTCTAGATGCTTAACTAGCACTTTTACCTGACAGGTTAATTCATTAGAATTTTGCAGGTAGGTTTACTGAAGCACCGAAAAATCTAAAAATCTGCAAAATCGAGTCTTTCTCTACTTGAAGAACTTTGATATTAATAATATTGAATTATGTATCTAATAAATGACTCAATTAGCAATGCAGGTGTGCCATGTTATTATATATATTCAGGAAGGGTCGCGTTTTGACCCTCATGTTTTGAAAAAGTTTAGGGTATTACAAGCAGCCAAGCATGCATTGGCTCCTTATGTAAGATCCAGAAGTACCCCACCTTTACCATCTAAGCCTCATTCTTCATCTGGTTCCTCTAGACCCTCCCCTTCTACCAGTTCCTCTCCAGGGAGAAGTAGTGGCATCATGAATCGCAGCGCTTCAGCTATCTCCCTCATGTCAGGTTTAGGTTCCTATGCATCTTTATTTCCTGGAAATTGCACTCCCGTTGTACTATTTGTCTTTATTGATGAGTTTTTTGATGTACCAAATCCTAATTCTAACACAGAGGAGTCAAAAGATGTTTCCTCACTTAATCAATCGTCTAATTTGAGTAGTGTATCTAGGCCAAATTTACCTACAAAGGGTTCTGGTTCAGTTGTCGTGCTAGCACGCCCTGTTGGGAAATCTGAAGGTGGTTTCAGGAAGAAATTACAATCATCTTTGGAAGCGCAGGTTCGTTTTTTGTTTAAGAAATGCCGCACACTCTCAGGTTCTGAAAGTGGTCATGCTGGTTCCAGAAGCGGCGGTGCTTCAAGTTCTGCACCTTTGTTTTCACTTGATGCCTCAAGGGCAGTTGTGCTGCTTGACAGGTTAATAAATCAGAGGGGTGAATCTCTGGACTTTGCTACTGATCTTGTGGAAGATGTTTTGAATGGAAAAGCAACCTCTGATTCTCTTTTACTTGAGAACCATAGTCAGAATGTAAACAAGGATGACATTTTATCTGTAAAGGAGTTCATTAACAGGCAGTCTGATATTCTGAGAGGTAGAGGAGGATTGGTTGCTAGCGCTAACAGTGGCCCAGCAGCTGGTGTTGGTATGGTTGCTGTTGCTGCTGCTGCTGCTGCAGCCTCAGCTGCATCTGGAAAGACATTTACTACTCCTGAACTTCCAAACTTGGAGATATGGTTGTCATCCAGCCAACTCATTCTATGTGGAGTTCTCTCTGCAAAACATGGGTGTATAGATGAAATTGAAGCTGGTAAAAGAAAAGCTCGCCAACGTAATTCTGCTTCTTTGCAAGTTGAAGGGTCTGCTTCTAGAGGGATGGATCTTTTAGATGTTGCAGTTTCTTTGTTGGAAAGTGGTAAAGGAATGAACACAAAATTTTCAACTTTGTGGTGTGAAAGGACTCTCCCTACTGCTAAGGATGTTTATTTGAAGGACTTACCTGATTGTTATCCCACTTCACAGCATGAGGCTCATATAGAAAAGGCTTTACGTGCTTTTCACTCCATGGTCAGGGGACCGGTAGTGCCGATTTTTGCAAAAAAGCTAGAGGATGAATGCACATCCATATGGAAATCTGGTAGGCAACTGTGTGATGCTGTTAGTTTGACAGGAAAACCATGTATGCACCAGAGACATGATACTGATAATGATGAGCCAGAGTCAGTTGCAGAAGTTCCAGTCAAGCCACATTCAAGTGGATATTTTTTCCTTCATGCTTGTGCCTGTGGCCGATCACGTTACCTACGGTCAGATCCTTTTGACTTTGAATCAGCAAATGTTACTTCCAATCTCTTTCAAGACTGTGACAAACTACTTCCTGCAATCCATTTACCTGAAAGCAATATGGGGCCTGTTCAGTCATCCTCGTGGAGTTTGATTCGTGTTGGGGGGGCACGCTATTATGAACCTTCTAAGGGCTTACTTCAAAGTGGGTTTTCTGCCTCACAGAAGTTTCTTTTGAAATGGACAATAGTTTTGGAGAAACCAGTCAATCCAAATGGTTTACCTGCCAAAACTGAAGGTTCTGTGATGACACAAGTTCCAAATTCCCAGGTTGAAATTAATGCTGAGATAGATCATGAGAAAAGTGGAGCCACACAGTTTAACTTAGGAAATGTACAGGTAGGGGATGAACATCAAAAGAAGTTATCTGTAAACAGCAAGATTGTCGACAAAAAAATAGGTTTTGGTAGGGGTGTTCCAAATTTTAGAATGAGAAAACCTTTTTCTGAGGTTGTTGCTGGATCATCAACTGCTGATTCAGGATTTCCTCCTCTCCAGCAGAGAAAACAGCCTTCATCTG
Organism: Triadica sebifera; assembly: GCA_023653625.1. Lineage (NCBI taxonomy): Eukaryota > Viridiplantae > Streptophyta > Magnoliopsida > Malpighiales > Euphorbiaceae > Triadica > Triadica sebifera. The sequence goes on along the minus strand of CM042892.1, from coordinate 11,270,754 downwards.
GTTCAGAAAGAGGTGTCAAACAAAATAGGACAAGTGATAGGAATTCAGAACAGGTTCATCCTACTGTTGATCAACAACCTCAGAAATCTGAGGATATTATATCTGGTCAGGAGTCCTTCAGTGGAATATCTATCAGTGGTGATCCTTATTTGAAGATAGGAAGTAATGCAGTTCCAATGAACATTAATGGTGGTGAAATAGTTAAACTAAACCCTACTTTGAAACATGCCATAATTTATGTTGGTTTTGAGCATGAGTGCCCGCATGGCCACCGTTTCTTATTAAGTCCAGATCATGTTGATGAACTAGGATCTCCATATTCTTTGGCTGAAGATTATCATGGCTCTTCTGTGGAGACTTCAGACCATAATCTGGAAGATCATTCAAACTTGGGTAGGAACGGTGTTCAGGATAAAATTCATCGAAGCTCCAAACCCACAACTGTTGCTGCTGCTGCAAATAAGGTTAGCAATGCGAATAAATCAAAAGAGATGGGAGAGAATGGTGGTAGGCACTTTGATGGCTCCAGGGCAGGGAAGGAACAGAATCAGACATCTGGTCGTGAACCGACATACCAAGATTTTGTAAAGAATGTTGAATCAAATTTTCGTTCTGTTAGCCTTGATGATGGTGGAAGGGCTTTCTCCATCTTGAATAGAAACTTACCAATATACATGAATTGTCCATACTGTAGGCATTCCAAGAGTAAGAAGGTTCAACAAAAGATTAATTTTGCTGGCAATATATCCCAGTTACAGAGGATATTTTTGGTATGTAATACTGCTTATACATTTTTCATAAATTTCATTAATGAACTTCAACTTGCGGAATTATCATGCTGCCTTCAACTTACAGAATTATCATGCTGCCCTGCCAAGTTAGTTATTTTGTATCTATATGATGAAATTTGTTGCTGTGCATATGAATATTAATATTGTTCTGATGGTATGACTTGAATGGTATTGGAGTTTTGTTCCTCTTTGATGTTTATTTAACCTTCTGGTCATTTTTTAAGCCTACTTAATGCTTTCTGAGTGGCATTACTGAAAATGCTTTTGGAGTTTGGGTCACCATACTTGTTACATGAAGATGTACCAATGTGGAGTGCTTTTTATTGTTTCTAACAAGGAAAGGTTACTGCTTAGAAAATTGAATTGTGAGAAATTGAATACATGTTGTGGTTCCAAGGGTCGATGTTTTTGATTGTGCAAGATGTAATTCTAGTTCTGTGTGCCTAAAATGGATAGGGTATGTATGTATGTATACATATATATATACATACATACATACATACATTCTATATTTATATATACACTTGCTATAAGAATGAAGGATCCACTAGAATAATTACATAGTTCCATTATCTTTAGAGCTTCAAGAGTTGAAATAATAGACAAACTCAAACCATTGCGTTATTTGTACTAAGATTGTGAACATATAATAAGTATTTTGAAATGGATGCCATTTTTAGTAATGTGATCTGTGTTTTTCTCTAGCTTGTGGTTACACAAGATTTTCTTTGTGGAATGCATGTCTAAGCAGATTAAGGTACACGCTTGTTGAATAAATGCAACAACTTATTTTTTAGAAGAAAGGTCAACAATCAGCCAATAGGTGCTTCAAATATATGCACTTAACTGGACTTCTTTATGAATATATCATATAATCTCGTGAACTGCTTAGCTGTTATGATAGCATAAAGAGCATGGTTGGTGGTTCACACATTAGGCATGCTTTTGTGCATGTAATGCCCCAAGCTTGGGTGTGTGCTAGAAGACGACACATAATTTATTTGATTTTTAATAATACTGTTCTGTAAGATCTGAATTGCTGATAAATCTGAAATTGAAGAGTTACTTTGTATCTTCAATTTGATACTGTCTATGTGGACATATCTTACTTCACCACTTGTTTTCAGCGGTTTAAATAATGAGAAGCAAAATTGTTTTTCTTTCATAGTGAAGATTTTGAAATGACTGATGTATTGAATCTAATTGTAGGTTACACCTCCATTTCCTGTTGTTTTAGCAACATGCCCAGTTGTACAGTTTGAGGTATGTATTATTTTCTCACTAATTTATAAGCATGAAATTTTTGTTTATCTACATGTAGAAGATCAGGTGCCCCTGATGTACTAGGCAATTTTGGTTCTAATTAATTAGAGGTCAATGTAGAGCTTTGGGAGTACTATTTTTTTCATTCTTTCAGCCTTGCAGTTGTTGTTTTCACTTGACAACCGCTTTTCCCTGTTATTTATTTTTGGTAATGGTACATTTACTTTGTTCAATCTGATGATGTTGGCTAGTCTGGTTATATTCTGAGTTTGCTAACGTTTTAGCAATATTTTTCTGTAAAGGTGTCATGCTTGCCACCATCAGTTGGAAACCGTGAGCAAAAGTTGCAATTTAGCATTGGATGTCGAGTGGTCCTACCACCAGAAAGTTTCCTTACACTTAGACTCCCATTTGTGTATGGTGTGCAACTTGAAGATGGGAGTTTACGTCCTTTGAGTGCTTTCAAACATCAACCAGAAATGACTGCTTGGATTAAGAAAGGCACAGCATTGCAGGTCATTTCAAAGGGAAGCAGTCTCAATGAGGGAACCCAAACATAGTCAAAACTTTTGAACCTTGGAGTTTGGTCATCACAGTGATTAATGCCTTTGTTGAGTTCATGGAAACTAATTCCTGTGAATGGTATTGTCTTGACTAAGGTGAGGTTTCACACTTGTAACTGTTAGAATTATGGTGGTTGTGGTTTTGTTCGTTCAATTTTACAGTGAGAATATTCAATACTAGTTAGTGTTATGCATGTTTATCTTTTAGTTGGATTTGGTTTTTCTCTCCTAAGTTTTCACTTCACTCCTCTTCTAATTTTTCTAGACGATAGGATTTTGCCTGAATTTTCAACCTTAGTTTTGTGGGTAGGAAAACAAAAAAAAAATGACAGCTTGAAAGTTATGGATGCAAGAATGTTCTTGTTTATAGAGGGTATGATATGAACCAACTAGAACACAACAAGGAATCAAAAGAGAATGCTAGATTTGAACTAGAAATTGGAAATTTACAAGCATTCGATAGGCTTGCACTCACCCATAGTCACTAGGACTTTTACAAAATACTCAGCATATCTTTCCCCTAACAACCTGCCTCTATATATATATTTTCTATCACTCATCCCTATACAATCTCTAAACACAATTTTTATTCTACCCCTTAACTAACTCAGACCTGAAAATTCTAGAATTAGTATTAGCCACACAGCAAAGAACCATCAACCCTCACACCCAATTCTCCTCTTCTTCGAATGTATCTATAAGTTGGGGCTTATCAATACTTCCCCTCCTAAAAATGACCTTATCCTCAAGGTGATAATACGGAGATAGAACAGATAAGAGATGCTAATCTTTCCGGGATATATACCATCTGACATCTCAGGTCTTCTAGGGTACTCTATATGTCAAGTGTCTTCTAACATATCCTCATAGTCACGAAACCAGGAATGGGGTGGTGGAGGGTACACATCTGGAACTAAAAACATTGGGTAAAATAGACCCATAGGAGGTATATTAAGAGCAGTTAGCCTAGTCTTGTGAGAGCCAACCATCATGCCATCATCATAAGAGTGAACCACAGCTACAACATCAACTTCCCCTTCCTTGATCTCACAATAGGATTCCCTCAGTCTGTTAAGCATCAACAGATCTGTAGGCTTTATCAAAAGGTTAGTTCGAATTTGGGGCCATGTTTGATGATGCCTCTGGGTCCAAAGTAGGCATCTTGATATATCCTCTTCACTCAACGACCAAGTCTTTTCTGTATTTTGTAGAGCAACTCTGTCCTCAACACAAAGTACATATTCACTTGAGCATCAACATTTACAGTACATGCTGCTGATAACCCATTCCCAAAGACAGCAACAAGCCTCATCACAAGTTCTCTTTTTAATCCATTGTAAGAACGACGTTGAAGTTCGAGAACCAAGCGGGAAACAAGCTTGACAACTATAACCCTTTTTTCAGCTTCTAAAACTTTTTGGCGAAATTTCTAGTACCGGAATCAAGCTCAAGAAAAATACCGGTGATATTAAATCCAGATTCTTGAATAATGGTGGCCAATGGAAAGGGTTTCTAGAAGATGTGTTGGCCTTTCAATCTGTAGATCGATATACCTCCTCGGTAGAAATTCTTAATTCCACGAATCTTCCAGTTCGGATTATCTAGGTCAAGTGGAATCCGGAAGATTTAGGGCCACACTCATGCTCGTATCTGAAGCAGAAGGAGGAAGGGTTGTTGGTGATGCCAGGGTTTTGAGGAAGTTTGAATTTGAAATCAACAGATCATTTAGCTCAGGAGAGTGAGAATCTGACCGGGCGATTCACAATTGGGTCATGCCTGATCTCGGAACTCTGATTTTTGTGCATGCCTTTTTCTTCGTCTTCAAGGTCTTCTTCTTCATCATCATCATCATTATTGTTTCCTCTGTCGAGCTCTTGCTCCTCTTCAACGGAGTTTACAGGCGTTGGGTCACTTTTGGCCATTGAAGTGAAAGAAAAATTGCATGCTGAAGATTTTAGGAAGAAGAAAATGAAGATGAGAGGGATTATTGGATTTGGTGGGATCAGCCTGGACTGGGTTCAATTTCCTTAAAGTCCGTTGGGGCAAATCAATGGCCTAACCCAACCCAGAAAGGGCTTCTTTCCTCATTGTAGCCTTGATTTTTTGCTTTACTCCAGTCTTCTCCTTGCTAGGAATCACATTCAGATGCCAAACAGCATGCTCCACAAAGTCACCAACCAGAAACAGAACCATCTGATCCTTCTTCTTAAGAATTCGCCGTGCGGTCTTCTTGGCCCTATAATCGATCTTCTAATACTCTTTTTTGTTTTTGAAATTCTGCCCCAATGCCTTGTGTTTCTCTTTATTTACTTTGAAATTCTGCTCTGAGGTCTCATCCATGATTTTCCCTAGTGGAGAGATGCCACCTGGATTGTAGATGATAACGGTGATCAGTCCCTTGAAGGCGCCGTTGCGCTTACTGAAGTCATGGGCGTGGAATTGGGTTGGGACCTTCCAGTGGTGGTTGTGGAGCTTGAAGGCGATGCTTGCTTCCTTTTGCTTGATTGAAATCACTTTCTGCATGTCAAGGTGTTGGGATTTTTGAAGCTCTTTTTTTTTAGAGTATGTGGATGAGAGCTGTTGGTTCATTGTTGGGTCAGAAGCTGGAATTCCAGCACCCCTCACATTCGTCAGCGTGAGAATGAGTGCGATTGTCCCTTTCTCTAGCTCTGGTGAGAACTCCTAGCCTTTCCTAGGCGTTGTTGCCATCTTGAGTACCTTCCCAAGTTGTTGCAAGCATTGGTCCAACTTAGTTGAAATTTCCTTCACTGAAGTGTTTAGAGATCTCAACTCCTCTACAATGGCATCCATCCTAGCCTCCAATCTCTGTACAGACTTCTTCACCATGGATCTCCGACTTTGATACCAATTGATATGAACCAATCAGGACACAGCAAGGCATCAAAAGAAAATGCTGGATTTGAACTAGAAATTGGAAATTTACAAGCATTCAAGAGGCTTGCACTCTCCCATAGTCACTAAGACTTTTACAAAATAGTCAGCATATCTTTCCCCTAACAACCTGCCTCTATATATATTTTCTATCACTCATCCCTATACAACAATCTCTAAACACAATTTCCATTCTACCCCTTAACTAACTCAGACCTGAACATTCTAGAATTAGGATTAGCCACACAGAACTCTCACACCCAATTTTGGCTTCTGGCCTCCTCTTCTTTGAATGTATCTCTAAGTTGGGGCTTATCAAGGTATGAACTTAGTTGAGGATGAAAATAAATATTCTCTTCACTGATCTCAAATGGTTAGGAATATATCTTTCTTGAGCTAAGTTAAGGCTCTATGTCAAGTTAATTTAGAATTTAGATACTTAACATTTGGAGATTTTTTTTGCAGCTCAAGAATTGAATTGATTGTGATGAAAAATAGTATATGGTGATTGATGAGCCACAACCAGAAATCAGAGAAGTTGAGAATTTTCTGCTGTTGCCAAGTATTTATCTCTTATGTCTTTTCATTCTCAATAAGGACTTTCTGTTTTTTTCATGTTTTTTTCCTTTACATGCGCACACTTTTCTGATTATGTAGACTTTCGACCTCTAGGTGGCTTGTGCTTTCAAGCGAACCTTAATTGTTGTCATGGTAAGACTCTCTTTGCCTGTGCTTGGACTGATGTGTCGTGCAGATGGATGACTACATAAATATGCATTTTTTGAAGGTCTAATGATTAAAAAAAAAAAGGAAAAATCTTGAGCATTTTCACATTATGATTTTGGCCAATTCTTTAATTTTGGCAGTTAGCTGCATATCCTTATATATCAATAAAAATTAGGGCTCTATTAGTATTCCATTCATATTTTGCTGTAATTTGTGTATTTCTTTTGAGAGGAGATGTTATAGAGTCTACTAATACAACAAACAGATTTTTTGTTATTAAGAGTGTAAAATTTGATAAAAAAAAAGAAGCAATATGATAAAGAGATCAAGGCTTAGAAAAATGACAAGAAATTTTTGATCATGTGGTGAGCAATCAATCAGTGAATCAATTAGTTTCAAATTAGATGGTCGATGGACATGCTGACATGCTTAGTCTTGATTTGGATGGAATACTGACAGAGGCTATAATTGTAATAGAAAAACAAGATTATACCCAAATTGCTAAAATTAAAAGAAATGGTCAAAATTGTAAAAGGCGTCTAAATTCAGGATCTTCTTGTTTAATGATTTGCGTGATGATGTCTTGAAAATGGCTTAAAAGAGTTTGTTTTAGCATTCACTATTTCATTTATATTTGGGATGGAAGTGACCTCTTTGATGACACAGGAAAAAAGACAATCCTAATTAAGTGCTTTATTGTTGATTCAATTAAGAACAATTTGTATCTGAAAAAAATTCTCTCCCCTTCCTCCCACCTTTTGTTGTTTGCTCTCTCTTTTTATTGTGGCTGAGGTTTGATTCTCATGACATTCTAGGTTTAGAATGTTTCATTGTGCTATACTCTACATGCAGTATTTTTTTAAAATTTTTTTTTTGGAAATTTCTTTATTCCATCTATTTTTTTTTTGTCTTTTCCTCATCACCTTAGCAATGTAATTTTCAATTGAAGGTCATACTTTTGTGGAGATTCAAAGTTCGGCTTTCATATAACCTCCAGTTTTTCTTGGCACCCAAACTTTGTCATTTCTGGAGCTTAGATTTTGAATAAAAAAATAAGTGATGAATTAAAAAATAGAAAAAAGAAAAATAAGTGAATGAGATGTTAGATAATTGGTCTTCTTCCTAAAGAGCGAAAGACCCAGGGTGGAGGTCTTACAGAAAAAAAACTTTTTGGTGCTGCGTTGGCTATGTATTTATGATAAAATTTGTTATATCTTCCAAAATATAAAGATATACTACTAGTTGATGCATAATAATCTAGTAAAAGTTTTTGTAGCATAGTTTACAATTAGAAGTACATGTATGGCTTTTTTACTTGTTTATAAAAAATTTGGTTAAGTCTATAAAAATTTGGCAATCTGGCAATTATTGAAATAAAAATAAAGTTAGTGATTTTACTGATATAAATTAAAGTTCACTAATAAGTTCGTATCTAATTGTTGATATTCACCCATAAGTTAAGTGATCACAAATGAATTCAACTCATTAGTTGGTTAAATGTTCTGATGCCATCTTTGTTCTTCTTACAGTTCATATCTTCACTTGTTGCACGCTTGTGAAATGAAGGATGGAGAGAGGTATATTCTGGAGGAGGCTGTAGGGCTGTAGAGTTCTAGTGGATTTAATCAGCATGGATGGACATGTTGGACCTTGGTTAATTTCATAATTTTACATCTCATGCCTTCTTTCTTAGTGTACTTTTCTGTGTCATGTAGACTGAAATTGATAGAAAAATCTGGTATTTTTCCTTTCAATATAAGGTCATTTGTTGTTTCTAAAGAACAAGAAATATTGTATTATGGGATTTCTTTTGCATATGTTTCACAATTCTGAAGAAGTTGAAATGATGCCAAATTATAGCTGCCATATGTTGTTGGTCCAGGTAGTTGATGCAAATCATATGAAGTTGATGTCAGACTTTTGTAGGGCAATATATATACAATAATAAATTTGTCCAGGACGCTGGAGAATGAATGCAGAGGCTTTATGTGGAGAGAATAGTATATTGCCAGCAAGCAGAGTGGAAAATGAATGTGTGCAATGTTTCCCTTTTTGTATGATGGCGTAAAGATTTTTCTTATTGGCATTAAGGAGAGGAAAGAGGTGTGAGTGTTTTAACACACGACTACTACTAACAGTTTACCTGTAGATAATACCAATTGAAGTAATTCCAAATGATTGTGCCTTTTTTGATATTTACTATCAGGTGGCATCTTAGCTGATCCAACTTTGAAGGCGAGTTCATAAGTGCATTCCTCACATTTGTTTCTGGATTCAGGAATTATCTTCTGGAGGATCAGGGAATACGAACAGAGGTAAGCAAACTGTAAAGATGTTGCATAAGTTTGGACTTTATTCATAAATATGCAAAAAAATTTCAATATGTTTTCTAGGACAGTAATTTGGTTTGATAAATATAAGGTTGAATATGAAAGATTAGATAACTAGTTGTGCAGCTGCATTTCGTGCAGACTTTGCTTCTTAGAAGAACGGGGTAACAAGAATTTTATTATTATAGAAAAGATAATATGCATCATCATCTATCAGCATTACTAATTTGAAGGTTTTATATCGATAATACTGTAGCTCTTCTGTAGCTGATTACTGCTTGGTTCCTTTTTATTATCAAGTAGAATCAGCTAAAGAGCTACCTGCTACTCCAATCACTTTGCTGGTTAACTGAAAATAACAGAACGTAATTGATTGGCAATGACACTGCAAAGCGAATCCTATTCCCTTCGCATTCCTTGAGTCCTACCAGTGTCCTCCCAAAGAAAGTCATCCCAGCATTATCCTCCTCAAGAAGTCATTTTTGTCCTTGAGGATAAATTGGAATGATCTTATGGTACTTATGTTGGAACAAGGCTAGATTGATGGAGCCTTCTTAGTTCCGAACTTCATTATCAAAACATCTATGATTGCAGAAACAACGGCCAAATTTTTGTTTCCTTGAGTGCAGCTTAGTAGATGAATAGAATATTGGGGAAGGAATAGAAACATAAGAAATCTTCAAGGTGGAAATTTCTTTGTTACTAGTTGTTGACCTATGCCCAACTCCTTAAGCTACGAAAATTTGAGAATTGGAGAGGAAGGAGGTTGGAGATTGGGGGTTGGCAATGAAGAACTGAATTCGTTAACTGCTAACAGAATGTGTATAATACAGGTATATCTCTGAGCTCCAGTTAGTTTTGCAGTTATAAGTGCTACTTATCCTGCAATTGATTACCAAGTCAGCTGCTAATATATTACTAGAAGACTGCCTTTCTCAACTAATTCTGCTAACCCAAGCTAATTAACTGTTTAACTAACTTAAGCAGCAGACTTGGCTAATTACATAAATTACAGCTTATTTCCGATCTTATTATGCTCCCAATTTCCAAATCACAACAGGCTTCATATGCCATTATTGAATTCAGGTCCGTAATAATAGATCTGTCAAATGGCTTGCTAGTTTAAAAATATGCTAGAGAATCAGTGAATGCAAAGGGTCATGAGAAAAAAAAAAAAAAAATTCACATTTAAAATTTTTTCACATCATAGAATCTAGACTTGTTTAACTTTTAAAATGTCATAGTATTTTGTATATTAAAAGAATTTTATTTTTAATAATAAATTCTACAAATTAAATTAGTTCAATAAATATTGCATGTTTTAAGGAATTTTGCATTTATAATGTTAAATTTTAGATATCTGAAGAAAATTTTCAAAGAATTCTGCATTGGCTAAATGCAACAAATACAAATATTTATAATAGTAAATTGATAAAACGTAAAAAGTTGCTTTTGTGAATATAAATTAGTAAAATTATATTTATGGTTTCGCAGCAAATCAAATATAAACCCAGGCTCATAGCCAATCAAATATGATATTTATAAAGTTGAAATAATATATTAAAATAGATAAAAAAAAATTGCATTGCAATCTTTAAAAATTGATCCGAACAATCAGTGAGCAGGGACGGATCTAGAGTGCCTCATTGTCTTCTAAAATACTTCTTAATACCTTATATATATATATATATATTATTTTGCCTCATTGATAATGAAAAAATACTCAAAATGTGTCAAAATATAAGCACTTAAAGAAAACAATTGTAATAATTTAGAATTCATATTATTATATTGAGTTGAGTTTTTTTATACCAAAATATATAAGTATTTAAAATTTTATATTTTTTATGTATTGACTGTCTTTGTATGATTTTTAATTTATTACGAGTTTGTTTCCGCTGAATATAAAATTTAGATATGTAATTGCCAGCGAGTAAAACGATTTTTTTTTTAATTATCGGATTTGACAAAAGAGGGATTTTGATAGTTTTTTTTTTACCAAAAAGGGTTTCAGGAGGAAATAAATCAGACTAATGATTGGCTTCTGAAAAAATGATATGATTGGGTTCCTAAAAAAATTTTCTAAAAGTATTCTAAAAGTATCCAACTTTAATCAACTTGAGACAATAAAAGGTTTTTTTTTTCCTTTTCATAATAAAGAATTTGAATTCCTTCTCTACTTGTGGGAATGGACCAATTATCATCCCATCAACAAAATTTAAATTTAGATCTATAAAAGATTAACCAAGAAACATTGTTACGAAAGCAAATGCATCCTCCTCTATGTTTTAGCTACTTATACTTTCTTTGTTGTTGCACAACCAAAACAGCAGCTCTGGTATTAGTATCGTTGGAGGCAAGCATGTCTCCGATGACTCCAAGCTCCGGAATATCAGTCCATTCTGATAAACCTGATGTTTGAGGCGACTCTATGCCATATCGTCTTCCTACTAGAAAAAGATCAAATTCATCTGCAATCGAACGGATAGTTTTGGCAGTATCAACTCCAGCATTCACAACTTGTTCATTGTATTCTATATTTGTTAAAGCGGCATCTCTATGTTCACTTGGTTGCTTGATATCCTCCAATATACAAGTGTCTCGATCATCTGTTTCAAATTCAATCTTGTGTGTAACAAAGTGGATGACTGTCAAGTGTACTGTCGAGTCTCTGGCAATTCGTTTTGCCAAAGACAAGGCCTCGCGATCATCCTTACCCCCTAAGAATATCACACAGATAGACAAGGATGATGTATTTCGGCGACCAAGTTTTCCCCGGTCGAAAAAGATTCCCACAGAACAAGGGGACTTTTCAAGGACCTTGCGGTTTATGTTCCTCAAAGTATTGTCTTCAGCTTCCATTGTTCCATGGATAGACCATTTTCGGTGGAATGGAAGTAATATAAGGGATGCAAGCTGATCAAGTGCTAGTAAGGATATATCCTCATTCATTATTCTTGATGGAGATATTGCTGTAAAGGCAGATATAGATACTTTGCCCCAATTGCTTTGCTCATATTGACCGAAAGAAATTATCATATTATGAGAGCTGGAGTCTGTTACTGGTTTCTGTTTCTGGTGTGACATAATGACCGGGTTGTGTCGACCAACTAGCTTGATGAGATGGAGAACACACAACGCGATGGATCTCTCCTTGCTAGGGTGAAATGCATCAACCATTGTTGTGATTGAAGATATGTTTTCGGGTTTATGCACACAAGTGAGAATTCGGAGCTCGGATTTAGGCTTCAAACTCATAATGTTTCTTGCCTGATAGCCTGCATATTTCCTTGTAGGATCATACAGGCGTTTCGCATACACATCAATGATGCCAGTGCTAATTAGCATGTTCAAAATCAAGAGTGCGAAAACTGGTTCAGGTACTAACTGCAAAATCAATAGAAAAGAATAAGGCTTGTGTTAGCAACCTTGCCATGAATGTAAATGCAATAGCATATTTCATCAATGCACGAAGAAAATTACCGCAGTGTCTCTTGCATAAGTGTATAATGCCAGCTCGATGTTACCTCTGCTATTCATGAGCAATGAGAATAACACAGAATCAATGAGTGGCATCTCCATATATAATGAAGGTACCAGTGTAGCTATGCATTTGATTATAGCAATCACTACTATAATTGCCAAGTAGAGTTTAATTTTCTCATATTCATGTATGATGAGAAACAAATCTGTCCTCATTACTGATGTAACAACACTTATAGGCATGAAGATTGGCTTCCAGAAAATTTTAAAAATATCTACTATGGCAGATCCTAGTGGTGGTCCGGCTGGTACCAGGATACCAAAGGTATAAGCCCCTAAACCTGGAAGCTGATGGATTATCCGAAAATAGGTATCGCTCATTAGAGCCGCTATCATAACCAGAAAAGTAAAGGATTTATTCATCGGTAATCCTTGTGGAGTTTTTCTTATCATCCATAACATCACCGGCTTGAATAAGAGCCTGGCAACCAAGAAATATGCAAAATATGCTGCAAGATCGATCAATGCATTTTTGTGTGATACTGATATTGTAATAGCTACTGCAATGAGTATGCCAAATCCAGAAGCAACCAACGAAGAAGATCGAACTAGCATACTGAGCTCAGAATTTGGAAGTTTGAGCTCTTCAATAACATGAACAATCATTGTAAATGATGAGAAACTATTCAGGACTATCACTGTGAATACTCCCTTCACTTCATTTATATTCTTTAAATAGCCATACGAGCTTTTGAAAAAACCAAACCCTAATCCTATCGGGAATAGTACAGATAACACAGCTGTGACTGTTGCCAATTTTCCCGTTGATCTGAGGATAGATTCTGTATCCAATTTTATTGCTTCTACGAATAAAAACGTTATATAACCGAAAAAAGCAAAAACAGATATTGTTTCTTGGCTGTCTTTGGGGAATATAACCTTTTGCATAAAATTCGATCTCCCGAGAAACGTAGGACTGAGGATTATGCCTGCCTGTGGAGTTCACAAAAATTAATATAGACATCTCAGGTTATCAATACTGTTACATAATTAAATATGGATGTAAAAGTATTGTAGTGATATTAACTATACGACAAAATATTAGCAACATTTAAATTCTAATACTTGTAACAAGATACTTAAATTGTGCAATAATCTACGGCAGCCCGACCTGTTAATCCGCTACTGTAGATTAATGACAACAATTTTAATACATATAAAAATGCATAAGATACATTTAGCCACCTGAATTTGTTTTTTTTGCCTCATTGATTGGTTTTTGATCCAACTTCTAGAGCAGTTTGCCGCTTAATATTTTAAAAATATGATATATCGGGTCATATATAATGACATAATATATCGGTGTATGAAATACACGCAGTATTTTTGAATCTGATAAGAGACATATTTTAACGAAAAATTGAATTTTTAAAAGACAAAATGAACTAAAATCGAAATATAAAAGACGATTTAAAATAAAAGTCAGTGAGATAAAATTACAAAAATAGGCAAGTAAAGGTAGCTGGGTATTTCTTTTACCCTTATAAAAATTGTGAATTCCAAAGGCGAATATTAATCTTATATATGTGTACATGAAACTTACAAGAACTTGGCAGATGAAGGCGGTGAACCCAAATCGATGGAGAAGGAAACATAATCCATGAGTTATCATGAGAATGACAGCCGCCTGCAGCTCAAAAAGTGGCAAAGAGTAGTTTAGAAAGTCGAGGGGAGATTTCTCCCATGAAATGCCATTAGAATTAATCTTAGGTGGTAGGCTAAAGCAGGTTTTTGTTGTATTGTAAGGGCCCAATAGAGCAATCTGTGACATTTACAACACTTTTTATAGAAGGAAAAATTAAAGTTTTCCCCACATGAAACTCTAGTTTTCACAGAAAAAAAAAGAAAAGAAAATCGTAAGAAATAATTAAAGATACTCGACAGAAACACAATAGTGATTTTGATTATTTTCAGAACTTTTTTGTGATGAATTCTCTGTTTGAATTTCTGATTCATATTCAATTCTAAACTATTATTTTTTTCAAAGTAGATATAAATGTATATAGGTAATTAGTTATAGACTCTGGCAAAGAAACAGCTAATTCAATTCCAGTTCATAATCATTTCTTAGTAAACTGTTATTTTTTTATTACTACTAGTTATAGTTAGTGCAATCAACAGATTTCTGTTTTTTCTTTTTTATTAAGCCCCTAATTCATGTCCAATAAGGAGGAGTCAATGTAGTAGTAATAATAATTATTATTATATTTTCGAAGAAATGTTGGTTGGTGAAATAGTAACAATATTATCAACATAACCTACAAATGTACAAGAATAGTAGCAAGCGAAGCAACTAATATATGTAATCTAACGAACTGTGGTCTAAAGGAAGGAAAATGAGATTAATTAGTGATAATTATTGATTGGTTTTTATATAATCAAACAATTTCTTGAAACAGATTGGAACATCAACAGTAGAACAGCATGTTAATTGAGCCAGATTTTTCCTTAAAAAAAATTTTCATTTTTCTGTAATTGACTCTTCAAATTAGCTATGTTACTCCGCCACTTCGTTTTTAAAAAAGTACCCATACCCTTTGGGTATGATATTGGTATGAGTATGAAATCCTTACCGGATCTTTCACTTTAAAATTGAGTACTCATAATCTCAATTTCATTTAAATTACAAATGCAGATCAAATGAACTTGAAAGAGTTTGTAAATTTATAATAATTATCTCTTAACGATCCACAATTAAAGATTATAATTTGTGATGGTAACAAAAATTAATATAAATTATATTGTAAACATGGATTGATTTACAATTTAAATGAATTTAGAATTATCATTTTATTATTTGTTTGTGGTCTGAATTTTAGAATTTAAGTTTGTAATTTAAATATTTTATCCAATTTTATTTTATTCAATAATTTAATGTTATAATTTAATATATCTTTTAACTTAGATTATTATATATAAAAATTAAAACATTTATATATATATAGATGTATTTCCGTACTCGTACTCTAATTTTGGGGTGCTTTTTAGCTATATTCACATACCCTAAAATTTAAAAAATAAAAAACCGAACTTCTAAATATATACTCGTGTCAGATATGTATACCCAAGTCCAAACGACGTAGCAAATTAGCCATCAATTTATTTAATTTGTAAGATTGATTACGCCATTTGGAAATTAATCTATCTTTTTCACATAATTTATCTCGGCTTTAGTGGAATGCGAATTAATAACATGGGAAAATTAGAATTTGAAATCTAATTTTTTTTAATTAAAAAAATCAATTAACTTGAGGATTCAAAATTTATAAGGGAAAATTTTGAAAAGAAGACATAGTCAAGTTTTTGGTCGTCTTAGTCATGCATGGCTTTGTTTCAGCGAGAATAACTACCTGCTCAGCAACTTTGTAACCAACTATAACTGAAAAAAAGTTGCCTTTTAAAAAAAAAAAAATCTAAGCAAGCTACTTTTAATTGCAAAAGAAACTAACAAACAACAAGCTTCTGCACAATTTAGTAATTAAGCCTATAGTTAAGATGCTACTTCTTCAGCTGAAATACGTGCACGCTCTATTAGCATATTGATTAAGATTAAGTTTCGTAATGAAGCCACTATCACCGTCGATTTGATTTGGTATATTGAATGAAAGATATAACAACAAATCGAGCTGCACCAGTATCTTCACAGCTTATGAATTATTCCAATGGTGGTGAAGGAGAGGATTCAACACATGAGCATTGATATTGTTTAGGGTTTTTGTTTACTTTTTTGATCATGGTAGACTTTATTTGGTTTAGCGGTTGAATGCATATAGTAATTGATAACTGTTAGATACTTGTAAAATTAATTGAATTATTGATGTTAAAATGTAAAATTTCTAATATAGATATAATTTATTTAATTCAAAATATATATTTTTATGTTATATAAATAAATAGAAAACTAAAATATATTGCTTATTTGATATAATTATTTGTTTTAGTAATTAAATAATAAAAATTTTCACAAATGTATATATATAATTTATAAATATAGTTAACTAATTTAACATATTCTCAATGAGTTTTCTCTTTTATAATAGCATGAAAGACTGTGAGGTTGAACGGTGAAAATGGTAGAATAAGAATGAATAGCGAGCGATAATAAATATCAACAAAAAAATATATTTTATTTTAAAAAAAACTAATTTATCATTTTATTAGAAAAATTTTAGCTTCAAATTAGAATTTTTTCAACTGATTCGACTTCCTATTAATTATCAGCTGGTTTACCAAATATTTTTGGCTTAGTTGTTAGAGCATAAAAAAAATCCAAACAGCTAAATTAAATACCTGTACAAAAGTGACTATGTTAAATCTATCAAGTTAGTAGCCACCAAGACTCACCCCACTAATAGATCCAGTTCAAGATCAAATCTTCATGGGCGGTTTATGGGTCTAAGTCTCATATATGATCTGATAATCAAAAAAGTGGATACTCTTTTTTTTTCTTCAGAAAAATGGATTGGTTCATAAAAATGGATTGGTTCAGCATAGCATGATTATTAAATTGTACTGTGCACATAACTTAATTTGAATAAAACCGACTATCATACAACTCTTGGTTTGGCATAAAGAGATAATGCAACAAAAAGAAACATAACAAAAGAAAATCAGATGATGTATAGATGTATGTATATTTATGTTTTAGCTACTTTCAACTTTCTTTGTTGTTGAACAATCAAAACAGCAGCTCTTGTCCTAGTATGATCGGAGGAAAATATATCTCCGATGATTCCAAGCTCAGGAAGCTCAGTCCATTCTGATAAACCTGAAGTATGAGCTGATTCAATGCCATATCTTCTTCCTAATACAAAAAGATCATATTCATCTGCTATGGAACGGATAACAGCTGCAGTATCAGCTCCATCCTTCACTATCTGTTTTTGATATTCTACATTTGTTAAACACATACCGCTGTCTTTCTTGAATTCTTCTAATGCCGAAGAATCTTCATCATCGAATGTCTCGACCTTATCCAAGACTAAATGAATGATTGTCAAGCGCAATGAATTATCCTGAGCTATTCGTTTGGCTAAATACAAGGTCTCGCGATCATCACTACCGCCTAAGAAGATCACGCAGACAGATAATGGTGGTCGCGGTGATAGTATCGAGCTCCGGCGACCGAGTTTTCCTCTGTCGAAAAAGATTCCAACAGAACAAGGTGCCTTTTCAAGAACCTCACAGTTTATAGTCCTTACGCTACAGTCTTCAGATTCAATTTTCCCATGGATAGACCATTTCCGGTGGAAGGGAAGCAATATCAATGATACGCTATGATCATGTGCCAGTATCCGTATGTCCTCTATCATACATCTGATTGGAGCTATTGCTGTACTATAGGTAGATATAGATACGCCTTCCTGATTGTTCTGCTCGTATTGATTGAATGATATGATGATATCTTTCGAGGGGGAATCAGTCACCGGTTTCTGCTTCTCGTGGGATATAATGAAAGGGCTATTTAGGCTGTTTAACTCAACAAGATGAAGGACATGTAAAACTATGAATGAGTCCTTGCTTGGGTGAAAAGACTCGATCAATCTTGTGATTAAATTTGCATTGTCCGATTTATGCACACAGGCAAGAATTCTCAACTGAGAATCAGGCTTCAAGCTCATGATATTTCTTTCTTGATTGCCCCCATGTTTCTTCGCAGGATCATTAAGCAGCTTCACAGTCATTATAACAGTCGCAGAGTTAAAAAGAACGTATAAGACCAAGAGGGCGAATAGTGGTTCAGATATTAACTGCAAAAAATAAAAAAAAAACCCAGGAATTATGTTACTCATCTACATATGAATTTAAAGGTGCATTAAATTAAATCTGTACATGATCAAAGTTATCATTAAAGCCTCTTCCAGATATGAGAGATGCTAGCAACAAGTGACTACTACTATGAAAATTACCAAAAACGACATTGTTACAATATCTATTAAAATTACGGCAGTGACTTAACAGCCATTAAGAGTGTTTGTGATTGCTGTTAGTCGTTCAAAAAACCGGTTTAGAATTTTTTTGATTTAATTAACTGATTTTTTTAATTTTTTATAAACTGTTTTTTTCAAACCTACTTCTGGAAAAAATATTTATATATCTGCTTCGCAGTTTTCAAAATTTAAAAAATTTCAAAATAATTTTTTTTTCCAAAAGCGTTTTTGGCAAACACAATACCAGATGGATCCTAAATCTTCTTCTAATGCCCTAAATTATTGCAATAGTTTAAATATATATCATGTTTACAATTTAAAACTATTGCTACTTTGTTATGGCAACAGTTGTACATCCGCTATTAACAGTCTATACCATATATATATATATATATTGATCAACTCTCACCATTTTATTGATTGAGTCTCTTGATAAACACTATCCTAAAAAAAATTCAGCAACCAATAACATAACAATCACTTTTCACTGACATTTTCTAGATATATATAAAAGAACCCAAAAAAAAAAGAAAAGAAAAAGAAAGAGAATTTCAGTATAAATAGAAAATTACCATCAAATCACAAGCGAACATGTATAATGTCAGCTCAACGGAACCTTTGGTAGCGGTGATTATTGCAAATAGCACGGAATCAATGGGTGGAATCTGCCAATACCATAAAGCAACGGCACAAGAGACCAATTTGAGTGCCCCAATCAGCACTATAATTATCAAGAAGTACTTGATTTCTCCAAATTGAAAGATGACAAGAGACAAATCTGCCTTCATAACTGTTATAACAACAGCTAGAGGCATTAACACTGAAGAGCAAAAAGTTTCAAACATGTCAACCAAGGCAGAGCCTAGTGGAGGGCCGGCCGGAATGAGAATCCCAAAGGTGAAAGGCCCTACTGAAGGAAGCTGATGGAATTTTCGAAAATATGCTTCTGTTAAGAGAGCCATCACTGCCACTAGATAAGTAGAGGAGAAATACATAGGCGACCCTTGAGGAATCCTTCTAATCATCCACAAAATTAATGGCTTGATTAAGAAAACAAAAACAACCATGAAAGCAATATATGCACCAAGATCTATCAAGACTGTCCCTGAAAGACTTATGCTATAAGCTGCAATAATTAGGACACTGACTCCACAAGCAATCCATGCTGAAGGTAGAATCAGAATCCCAATTTCTGAAGTCATAAGCTTGAGCTCTTCAAGAACATGAACTACCACAGAAAATGTGGAGAAACAACTCATAATCATCAATGACTTAGCTTCAGTAAATTTATTTTTCTGATTAAGATAACTTAAAAGGGGTCTTAAAAGAGCTAAACCAATTGATAATGGTACAATTACGGACACCACACCAGTGATTATTGCGAATTTTCCTGTTGATCTCTTCGCGGATTCTATATCCATTTTCACTCCATTTATGAATATCCAGATTATAAAACCAAATAAAGCTGCTTCACTTATTATTTCTTGGCTGTCCTTGGGGAAAATTACTTCTCTCATCAAATTCCATCTACCCATAAACGTAGAACCAAGAATTATGCCCGTCTGCAGGTTCACAAACAATTAAATTATCAAAAAAAGTTCAAATAATTATAATATAAGATAGATATATAGCACCTACAAGAACATGGCAGATGAACGTGGTGAATCCAAATGGCTTGAGAAGGAGATAGAATCCATGAGCGCTCATGAGAATGATACCCATCTGGAGCTCCAAAAGTGGCAAAGAATAGGTTAGAAAGTTGATTGGAGATTTTTTCCCCTCTAAAACGCCATTAGAATGAACCTTGGGAGGTATGGTGAAGCAAGTTTCTGTTTGATTATAAGGCCTTACACCTGGGTAAATTTGATTCTTTGACATATTTGAAAAGTTCTTAATAACACAATCACGTTTTCAACACAAGAAACTCTAGTTTCTTACAAAAAGTTGCACGATATATATAAACAATGCAATTAATTAATTACTTTGATTGATTATTTTCACAAGAAGTTATTAATATTGTTTTAGTTTATTGATAAATTAAATATCGGTTTGACTAATAAGGTTAAATCTGTAGACATTGTTTCCCAGATCAAATTCAGTTCTAAATTCCAGTCCATAATCATTTCGTAGTTGTAATTTGTGTCAATACTTAGAAATCCAATCAACTGATTTTTGTTTCATTGGTTGACTCCTATTTCGTAGCCGATAAGGAGGAGTCCGCAGAATAATTATATTCTTCAAGAAATGTTGGCTTGTTTTATTTAGCTACAAAATTATAATAATAGTAGGAAGCAACTAATTAATAATCTAATGAACTGTACGTGGTCCGTGGAACAAAATCAGGTCAATCAATGATTGTTATTTGGTTGATTGGTTTTCTCTAATCAAACAATTGCTTGAAAGTTGAAACAGAATGCTTATACATGTTTTTTTGTTAGAAAACAGGAGTGTTTCTTTCTTTTTCTGAATAACTTTAAAAATATCTCCAATATTTTACCTCGAATTCAATTAAACAGTTCTATGTTTTTTTTAATTATATTCAATATATTTCAATTTTTTTCGATTATAATAAATTGTCAAATTTTTCATTAAATATGGAGGGAATGCTGATAAAGTGACCGTCTAATGTAGACCCACCATCAAAGCTAATATGCATGACAAGTCCTTAAAATATCATATAATATCTTTCTAATCAAACAATTGCTTGGAAGTTGAAATAGCTAGAATGCTTATACAACATGGTTTTTTTTTTTTTTGGGTTAGATAACATGAGTGTTTCTTTTTTTGAATAAATTTAAAAATATCTCTAAGATTTTATCTTGATTTCAATTAAACACTTCATTTTTTTTTTAATTATATCCACTATATTTTGATTTTTTTTAAATTATAATTTATTATCAAATTTTTTTATTAAATATGGATAGAACGCTGGCATCACCTTCCAATGTTGACCCACCAAAAAGCTAATATGATTTACAAGTATTTAAAATATAATATAATATCTTGCATGTAACTTAAAAATTTAAGCTAAATATAATATCTTGCATATAACTTAGAGGAGCATTTATGTTAGCAAGTCCAACAATATTTATTTCTTTTTTCTATATATTTTTCAACATATGGAGTCAATTTTTACCCTATCAAACATAATTGCCACCTCGTCTTAACAGTGTTAATTTTAAGGTTATGCAGCAACTCCTAGGTTCCACCATAAAATATTTTAACATATTCATCCCTTCATCTTCATTGCCTACCATCCAGAAATACGTCACCGTTCATTCGTCTCCTTCAATTGTCCATGGTTCCCTTGGAAACATAAGAAGCTCCCTCAAATTCAATAGTTCTCCCTTTCCTGTTACACACCTCGGCTGGGCATCGGATGCTTATAATGCAGCACTTTGTACCATTATCTATCATTTTCCATGAACAATCTACAAACCAGCTTACTAATACTAGTAGGCGAATAGATTAAAAAAACCTAAAAAAATTAAAAAAAAAATCAGAGATATATATGGACCCAAAATTTTCAGGCATCATTCGATTTTCAAAAGTTTAATTTCATGGCAAAGAAAGAATTAAACAAAGTCCAACCATAGAAATATGGATATCAGCACTCAAATAACCAAAATGCCATATATGATATCGATCAGACCACAAAATAAAACAGCAAAATACAACATATGTTCTAAAGAGAGTAGTAATACTCAGCAATAGCAAATCAAATTATGGAAACAAAGAGAGCAAAAATGAAAAACACCGGTTCCCAATTTTGGTATCTCCCTTCCCTTGAGCTTATTCTATTGGCCGGGGTATGAACCAGGGAAGGAAGTTTGCTTAAATAACAGTTGAACTAGCAACTGGTTTTTTTTTTTTTTGAAATTAAATACGATCACGCCGAGAGAATTAGATCATAGCAGATCACAGATGGAGAAAGAGTGAAGTTCTGTGGAGAAAAAGAAAAGTTGATAGAGAGAATAACTAGATGACCGGATGGATGGATGGATGGATGGGAGAGAGAATGACGGAGTTACTATGTAGTTTTACGATGGAACTCATTATTTACCACGTTGGCTTATCTCGTGTAAATTACAAAAAATTACTTAAAATTTTAATAAATTACAACTAAAAATAAATTTAAAAAAATTAATAGATTATTCTCTTATTATTTAAGATTATATTTATTTATTTGATACTATATGAATTTTAAACATTACAATATAATATATTAAATATTTTTATATGAATTATTTAAAATTTTATATACTGACTTTTTGTAAAAATTTAGATGTTCTAATTATTGCCAACGGTTATATCTGTAAAATAACTAATATATTTAAGTCACAATCTTTCTAATTATTATCTCAAATAATATTTTTATTAAAAATTAGATAGATAAACTATTAATTTTTTTAAAAATTAATTTCTAATTATAATTTGTTAGATTTTAGAAAAAATTTATGTAATTTATTCATTTATCTTTGTTATTACTTAAGATGATTTGGAGATGAAATTCTGTTCAATAGAATTGAAATTGACTCCATTTCAAAATTTGCAATACCTTAAGGGTAATATTGAAAAAAAAAATCAGTTTTGACAATTGAAGTATAGTTTAAAGTAGAGCTGGCAATTTTGGACACGACACGATTAAACGACACGAAACGATACGGATTTAATCGTATATGGATATGAGCTAAATGAATATAGGTAATAACCGTGTTAACACGATTGCGACACGAGAAAAATCGTGTCATAAACGGATTTTACCTGTCTAACCCGTTTAAACACGATTAGACACGATTAAAAATATATTATTTTATCAATTATAAATATATATCTAATTATTTTAGTTTTACTCAAAATTCAAATATATATTATAATATTATAAATATATATTATACATATTTATATATGAATATATTTAATTGGAGTATAATTAATTAAATTAAAATTATTAATTAAATGTAAATTGATTAAATTGAATTTTTAATTTAATATTCGTGTCTATTCGTGTATAATCGTGTCGTATCGTGTTAAATAAAATCGTGTATAATCGTGTCGTATTGTATAAAATGTATACGTTTAGACACATTAAGTAGATCGTGTTTAATCGTGTCATGTCGTATAATTTATACACGTTAAGTTAATTTTATCGTGTTGTGTTAACACGGATTTTAACCGTGTCGTGTTCGTATTTCAAAATTTTGACACGATTAGTTAATCGTGTCGTATTCATATTTAGTATAATCGTATCATATTCGATTAAGACACAATACAATTAGACACGTCACGATACGAATTGACAACCATAGTTTATGACCACTTTATATTTTAACCTAATTGTTATCGATAAAATTAGAGAATGAAGTACAAAAATATTCGTGAAGCATACTTTAATTGTTTATGTCTTCTTTTTACATATATATATATATATATATATACTGGTAGGTAGTCTTAGTCTTTGCATTGTGTCAGAAGAAAAAAAATATATAATAAATATTATCAAATAGCGAAAGTATAATACAATTTCATAAAAATTATAATTAACAAAAATATAGAGCAATCATTTCACTTATAAAAAAAAAGGAAGAAACTAATAATATAATCTTAAAAAATAAATATTGTCATTTCAAGTGCCTAATTGATGTAGAAGAGAAACTATCAATAATATGTTATATAAGAAGTTGCCCAACATTTGACAGTGAAAACTAAATAGATGAACTTTCCCAGAGATGGTAAAAAATGGATTTTTCCAGAAATGGTAAAAATGCTGAATACATGGTCATAGTGATTGAATATTATTAAAGAAGACCAACCAAACCCTCTTTCCTTTTGAATAAATTGAATATTTATTTTTAATAATAATAAAAAATAAGTTATCTGACCATGTTAAATGACGAATTATACCAAATTTTGACCAACCAAGATTTTAAAAAAATTTCTTATATTTAATATTTTAAATATGATAATATATGGTCAATGATATAATTAAATTTTTACAATTTAAAATATAAATAATAGTTAAAGTTGAATATCATGAAGATGTAAGCGTAAAATATGTTTAAACATCACATTCTTAACTTTATTTTAGTATTAATTGCTTCTTTTGAGAGGATACATTAATTAATTATGTGAATATGGTTGGAAAAAAGGATCAAATTATTTATGCTTAATTTGGATATGGGTTCAATAAAAATTAATTACTTGATTCATGAATTGAAGAAAATTTGGAGCTCTGAAATGGAAGATAACTGTCAAATTTAAAGGCATGAATGATGATCCAATCTATCCTTCTCACTTTATTACTAATTTACTTTGGTTTGTTATAGTTTTACACAAAATTTCTAACTGCATGATATGAACATTAGAACATTAATCTTTTATATAAGAAACTAAAGATAGCTTTCATTCTGTTGATGAAACACAATTCGCCATTTTTAGAGTCCACTATATTAGGCTTTGAAATCAATTTCGTAAACAAATTGGCCCACTTCGCAATAGAATTTCAGTAGGTGGCATTTTTCAACTATGTTTATAAATCTACTTTTGCATTAGTTTCTCCATTTGTCATCCCCGTGTCTACTTCATCATCAGCTTCTGACTGGCTCGCTTCTTAACCAACATCTGTGTCAGGGCTTTGTTTTTTATGTTCCTTTGGAGTTGGAGTTCCATCTTGGGAATTACTGACAGTTGGAACCATTGGATCAGTGTCCATTGGAGCAGCCAAGGTTTCATCAGCTCTTCCTGTCTCATCAATCTCACTTGCAAGCGTTGCAATCTAGTCAACTCATAAAAATCCAAAATATCAAGGTAAATCAAATCCCAAAATCAGTGATCTTATGCTCTCATCACCAAAGGCCAAGTGCAAGAATATTTGCATTTGATGTTTAGGCTGTAAATTTGATTTACAAAATGATGCAACCACAAATTCCAAATAAATATTCCCAACATCCTTCCTAAAACCTAGTATCTTGTATGCACCATGGAAAGGCCTAAATGAAACATGTTAATGCAAGTAACCGATTCTCTTATGCTTCATTTGATCCACCATTTGCTTGATTTGATTCATCTTCTCTAAGTTCAATTTTTCAAAAAACAAACCATCTTCCAATTGCCCACCAATTCTCCATCTCACCAGAAAATTTCATACAATCCTCAATATCCCTATAACCATTCACTTGAAACCTAGAAGACTGAAAGTTCCAATCAACAAAATCAGTTAGAAAATGTAAGATATGAGCTTATTCACAAAATAATGGAAAATGGAACTGATACACACTGGGCCACCAAGGTATTGAAATTCAGCAAGTTCAAGCTCTTTCTAGATGTCATCTTCACCTATCACATAAAACTAAGATCACTCATAATTAGCAGTCTTTCATCAGCTGCAATCCACCATGCACTACTATACAACAAAGTTTAGAAGGCTGCTTACTTTCTTCTGTTTTGGGAAATTAATGGACTTCAAGTATACAACAGCTGCAAAAGAGGATGCAAAATTTTTCTCTAGAAACAGATGCAATGCATTTACAGGTTCCATTAAAATCACCAAATTAAGCTCATTCAACCAAAATAAATAAATAAATAAGAAATAGCAATTGATGAAAAAGATCATTTAGAACTAACCTCACTGACGTTTAGACCAAATGTCTCAAACTTCTTACCATAAAAACTGCAAGATTTTGTTGGATCATAAACTTGATCCATTATTGGAGCCCAAACCCAAATCCAACCAAATTGGAGTCAAAGTCTATAATAAAGGTCCAAAATTATAAGCCATCTACCTAGAATTTTCTAGAGTGTAGTAATTATGCATGTGAATCATTTGGTAACTTAAAATATTATTAGAATGATGGAGAAGGATGGAGAAGAATGAGATGTATGATTATTATAATTTTGGATTATTTTATTTGTGTGGTGTAGAATTGTTCTTAAGTAGTATAAATACTCCTCCCCATTTTAGTTTTAGACATCAAAAAAATTAAAAGCTTCTAAGTGAGTGAAGAAGCAAAGTTTTATAAAAGTGAGTTGTAGTTTCTTATTTGTTGAGTGAGAGTGTTTTTGTAATATTTGCTTGAGTTTAAATAAAAGTTGTTTGTGTGAGTATTTTATTTCCAACAGATTTTGTCAATAAGCCAACATAAACAAAACCAAGAAAAATATAACTCAATTTTATAAAATTGGAAGACCCATATTCCCCCTACTCTCCAATCATGACCTATAACTCCACCGGCTCATATCCAATTCCCACAACATCATCAACATCTATCTTCTACAATTCACCTCATCTAATTGTATGGTTCTTGCAATTTGAAACATTTTTTTTTTCCAAGGAGGCATCAATTGAACCAGGACATAAAGTGCTTTGAAGTTGTATCTGTTCCTTGATGTCCAAGCCTTTGTTATGAAACAAATGCTGCCAAACAATAAGAAATCTAATGAGAACAAAGATAACAAATTAATAGCAC
Organism: Triadica sebifera; assembly: GCA_023653625.1. Classification (NCBI taxonomy): domain Eukaryota; kingdom Viridiplantae; phylum Streptophyta; class Magnoliopsida; order Malpighiales; family Euphorbiaceae; genus Triadica; species Triadica sebifera. Next base: position 11,244,251 of record CM042892.1, on the reverse strand, counting down.
AATCAAATAAATCTTAACTGGTATGATGTAAAATTTCTATATTAAATCAAAATAGACTACAATTTCAATAGACATTATAAAGTAAGAAATGCATTATAAATAGAGAAAATGAGAATCGTTTCATTTTCACTTTCTCTAAGTTCAAAATTTGAAAAACAGACCAACCTCCAATTGCCCACCTACTCTCCATCTCACCAGAAAATTTCATGTAACCCTCAATATCCCCATAACTATTCACTTGAAACCTAAAAGACTAAAAGTTCTAGTAAATCAAGGAAATTGGAACATGAAATCCCTTACTAAATATTTTGCCATCAAAATATAACTTAATCATAGATGAATTCATAATATTATTTTAAAAAAGCAGTAATTTAAAGCGATTTTATACCATAAAAATTTATAAAAAAAATTCCAATGGATTCAGACTTATTCTTTTACTTAATATTTCATAATTTCATAATTTATTACAAAAAATTGTAACAAAATAATAAAATGGAGGATTGTTAGCCTACCCAGATGAAGATGAAGGTTCCAGCCCGTTTCTGATCCCAATTCCCTGCTTGGCACGATGGATTTCGATGCAGATATTGCCATTTTCATCTCTTAAAAACACAATCGAATACCCAACAACCAATTTATTTTGATTAACAAATGTGCTCCACCCTGTAGTCAACAAATGCCTCCTCACCGCTGCCATTATCGGTATCAAATCTGCATGGGGGAGATAACCAAATGGGAAAAGAGAAAGATTAGGGAGAGGAACTGCTGGAATCAGTGAAAACGGTGAAGGTCTGCATGGAAGAGATGACTAAAAGGGCAAGTTAAGTAATATTCATCAAAGGAGAGGTAGTCCAAAGGCGGGAAGAGAGGAGCATCAAAGGAAAGTCGGGGTATAAATCTTATACTGTAAATGCAACAAATAACTTTAAATTATAATAAAAGTAATATATATAATACATTCATTTAAAATATAGTTGAAAAATACAGATAAAATATTTTACTTAAAAAAGAAACTAATAATATCACATTTAGTTGGTAATTCAAATATTAATTTATTTATGATAAGTACAATATTTATTAGGATAAATATAAGTATTAACAGTTAAATATACTATTTTTAGTATAAATAAAATTTGTAAAATTATTAAAATATATTTACATATCACTTTCAAAACCAAGTAGTATAACATACTTGCCTTATTTTTATATTCATATTTTTTTTCTCTTTTTAAATAAGTAAATAAAAAAATATATATTAATTTTTATATCAATTTTTAAAAAATTTTGCAAATAAATTCCACTAATTGTATAAAATTTATTTGTACAACATATGTGCTAAGCCTTTTAACTTATAATCAACATTACCAAATTATTATTATTATTATTATTATTATTATTATTATTATTATTATTTCTGAAATCAAATGGAGACTGAGGCCAAAATGAACAACAAAAAACAAAAACAAAGCTACGTGGATTGTAGCTTGGTGTCATTTTTTTATTTATAATTTCTTTTAAAAAGGAAAATATTACAAAAATTATTAATTATAAATTTACTTAGGATTTATTTGATTCAATTGTGTTATATAATAAATATAAAAAATCCAAAAAAATCAATAAATTTAATTTTGCTTGTTAAAAGATTCCGATATAAAATCGAAAATTAACTTTGCATTAAAGTTATATGAAAAACAAATATTTTACTGCGTTTTTTTATTTTTGAAATCCAAAAACTTTTTGTGAGATCTTTTTTATTATTGCAATAAATAATTTTGATAATGACAATAGTTCTGTTTCATCAATAATTTTTTTGGTAGTATTATTCGAAAAATAAGTCCTAAGGCAAAAAATGAAAAAGAGAAAATATAAAAAAAAAAATAAAGAAGGAAGGAAGTTGTTTCACGCAGAAGAAGGTGTGGATGTTGGTGAGCCAACCCCATACTGACTATCGAGATTATTAATTAATAAAAAGAAAAGTCCATAAGCCAACTGGCTATCGAGATTATTAATATCTTTTTAATTACATAATTTATTATACCAAAAAAATAAAAATAAAAATCCATAAATCAAATCACTGTTACTATGTCATTTCATCATGTCAGTTAATAAAAAAAAAAAAAAGAATCAATTCATAAAAAAAATGAAGATATCAAAAATCCCTCAAACTCTTGGGTGCCGCTCTTCTTTGTGCCTACCCTCATATTCACTTCGTCTTCATGGCATCTCGTCTTCACTGTCTATTTCTTCGTCTAATTTCTGGACCCTCAAAAATTTCTCCATCCAACTGTCATTGGAAATTGGGGACTGTGTGTGCAGGTCAGAGTTTTTTAGTAAAAGAGTGGGTTTGTTGCTGCATATGGGAGGAGAGACGGTGTCGGGAAGAGAGTGGGTGAAGGTTCAGTTGTTGCGTTTGGGGAGAGCTGGCATACTGGGTATTGCTTTGCTGCGTTTAGAAGTACTGTTTCTGCTGCGTTTGGGGGAAGAGTTGTTGCTGCGTTTTGGAGTGTGGGACGTTTTGGCTTCTGGACACACAGACATTTTAGAGAGTTCACTATCTCTACTTAAGTAATAAACAGTAAAACTCACCCAGTTTTAATGTAACTTATAGATTATGGATAGATTTTATTTTTATCAATAATAAAACTAATCTTTAAAATTAGGATAATGTTAAACTGAATTAAAAGAAAAGCTGCGTTAATAGGTGACCAGCAGCTAATTAGTGTTGACTGGATATATATCATGTAAGCAAAAATTATCCCCACGTATCTATGAGTTTAAAAAAAAAAAAAAAAAACCTTAAAACCTAAAACTTAAATTTCCATTTGGTCCCATTAGATCCCTCGTCCTAACATCATCATCACCACCCTTTTTCAGATCACCGGCCGTGCCCCCTTCGATTCCAGCACTGTCAGTATTACTCGGAATCCCACCACCATACCCGTCACCATTAACTCTCCCTCTCAGGACATTTTAATTCAAAAATAAACTAAAAAAGACTCATAAATATAAGAAGATGAGGAATCCATTTTCCATGATTGAATTTTGCTTTAACTTGCAGTAAAATTAAAAAAAAATTCATTCCATAAAAAGGCCTAAACTTTTTTTCCATTCACAAAAATTAGTTCTAGTCACTTTCGCTAAGTCGGTAGCCGAAAAACTTGAGGTGGTATTTCATGTGGTGCTAAATTATTATCACATTATGTTAGTTCACACAAAAAATGTCACATAGGATGACATATAAGCACAACCCTAATTTCGCTTAGGTTAGTTTCATTAATGGTTTCTGAATTTATATTATAATTGAAAATCAGTCATGAAAGAAAATTTTTGAACAAAAATCTGAATTGCAATTGGATTATAAATTTAGTAATCGCGAATAAAATTAACCCAAAATGTTAATGAAAGATAAATTTTTTGTCTTTTTATCTATGTGACACTACCATGTAAACATCTGATATAATAATCAAAATTAGAATTGTATTTATATGTCATTCTACATAGACCCGACTATAGTTCCGCAATCCCAAGAAATAGGGATCTGATCGAAAATCAGCCGGTTCCTATTCATAATCCAGTGATTCAGTCGGTGTTGTTTGGTATTTATAAAAAAAATTAAAAATTAAAATTACAATATTATCATTAAAATATAATTGTTATTTTTCTATTATAAGAAATAATTTTGTATTTTCATTCAAAAACATAGTAATATTACTGTTGAAATTGGAATCATCGGTTCCGATTTATGGGAGAAGAGTCCGGACTAGGCTCTTTCCCGGCCCGGCCTAATCCTACATAGCACGATGTGATGTGATATGATAGGGCACCACATCAAATATTCCGGTTGTTGACTCATTAAAAATGATTTTTGTGAAAAAAAAAGTATAATATTTTTGTGGAATGAAAAATTCTTGAATGATTTTTATGGCAGTGAAGCAAAATTCAGTGAGATCAACCCCTTTTCCATGTCCATTACCATTTTCCAATTCTTGTTTCCTTTTTGTTTATGTAAACACGAAATGCAGTTCATACCCTCACTTCCCTTCCAAGTTCCAATTTTCTTGAATCATATTCAAACATAATTCAATTCCTCTATTCTAATCTATTAAGAAAAAATAAAAGAGAATAACTTTTTTTTAGAAGACAAAAACAGAATAGTTAAAAGTTATTCTACATCATACTTAAGAAAGATAATCCATTTGGCAAGCTCTATCGTGCTTTAAGGTTTGTATTTTCTTTCTTGTTTTTTTTCTCTCTTTTTCTTCACTTTTCTATATGATTTGTTTGATTTTGGAATTGCTTTAAGTATACCTAATCATTGACTTATGTGGGTCTTGTTCTTATCTTTAAATAGAGCAGTGGAAAGTGATTTCTCCATGGAAATGATGGAAATGGCTGATAATCGCTTCGGTTTTTCTGGGTTAAGTTTTATTCTTTCTATTTGAATGTTCATGATTATTTCTCTTATTATCTCTTGATTTTGGATTAGGATATGGGTTCTTGCCATTGCGATTCTAATGGATTAGAAGTAAACATGGAAATCCAGAAAATCTCTATTTTAAAGCACATGAATGGATTTCGGTACCCAACGGAGAAATCTGAAAATTTTGTGATTGATATGGAAAGCTTCCCCCATGCCACCTATAATAAAGATATTAACCCAAATCCAAAAATCACAATGAGTTTCCTCTTTCAATTGAGCTTTCCTCCTTATTCGAACACAAAACTTGTAGTTTATAAATTGGAAAAGACTTGTGTCATCTCATATACACTCTCATCGATATTTTTTTAAATTGTCTTTTGGTGCATTCAATCAATCTCAGACGTTCTAAATTCAAACGTTTTAATCAAACTGTGAAATTGACTGGGGCTTTTGAAAGTTTTGTTGCCGAGAGAGATTTTCGAGAACAATCAGACAGTGAAGAGCAAAGCCAGTAAATGTCGTGATTACTGCTCAACCGCGGGATATTTCTCTCTCGCCAAGGAATTCACCTGAATTCAGTGGGCAGCCGTCACATATGCTACATAATTAACTTTCTTTGCTGCCAATGGGAATTTAGGTTTTAGTTTTTTCTTTTTTTTTAGCTTATAATTAGGTGTGGATTATCATTGCTTACATAACATATATTCAGTCAGCACTTAAACTACCTGTCGTCTGCTGATGTTCCAGTTCAACATTGATCTTAATTGTAAAGGTTAGCTGTATTATTGACAAAATAAAAATATAGGAAGACATCAACAATTGTAGTTACGTCAGAGATATTTTTGTACCTTAACCCTAAAATTAAAGTGTTTTTTTTTTTTTATGATTTTTGCAATTTTTATTTAAAAGAATTTTAATTGTTTATAACTTTATATTCTAACTAAAATAATTTTAATTTATTTTTTTAAATTTTAGGTATTTAATTAATAATTCACATAATTAGATGAACAACTTAAAATTAGTTTAAAAAATTAATGTGACATTATACCCACATGCACACAGACTCGCACACTCTGCACATATCATAAATTTTAATCTTGTCATATTCAATTCCTGAATAATTATTATCTTGTGCATAATCCCTATTATGAAAAAAAAAGGTTATTAAATGCCACATTGGTTATTGTAAAATTGGGATATGTTTCTGAAATCTAAATCCATTTATTTCTTTATATTGTAGTTCTCTTTTCTGCCTTGAAAAATTAAAGATGAGATTAAAAAAAAAACCAGTTTAATATACATAATATTTTACCTAAGAAAAACTCTCATATTGTCTAGCATAACAGATCTCTTTTATCTGAATTATTAACATTAGTTTCATTTTTTGTTCTCAAATAACATAATCTGATGCTGAATATGGTCAAAATAAATAAACAAAAAAATACAGTTTTCTAAAATAAAACTTATCTTAACTACTATTAAATTGATTTGATCAATAATTTTATCTACTTGAAAGAGAAAAAAAATTTATAACTCTACCATATATAGTTGAGTTTATAGGTTTTATACAAATAAGTTTGTATAAATAACCGAGGAGACTAAAACTCGAGATCTTATACCTATGGTAATCAGATCAATATCAATAAACTAAAACTTACCGGTTGGAAATGTTTTTTATTATATCTGTTCCAACATCTTTGGAATCTGATGATTGGTGAAGCTACTCCATACCATCAAACTCTGAAGAAATATGGTGCTGCACTCGACGGTGATCGGTGGCGCAACCCATTATCCGGCACCAAATCGTGGAATATTTTCGCCAACTGGATCTAAAGTTGTTGCTGCTCACAATTAGATTTATTTCAACAGATTGTTTTGTACCTTAACATTATTCACATTTGCCAAGCTTTCATGGAACTCAAAATAGAAAAATCACTCAATTTTGATTTTGTTTTGATAAATTCATTATTGCTGGATATGCTAAAATTTTAGCTAGAGTTCTGACACGATTATCAAGTAAGAATTCCTAATAGCTAGTTTTATGATTTTTTTTTTAAAAAAAAAGAAAAAAAAACTGTAGATCTTTCTTGCTTATTAGCGCATCAAAGGATAAATTTCTATGAAAATTTAGCCATTAAACAGATCAATCAAGAATCACTTATTAGCTACGTATACTATATTTAGACAAAAAGAGTAACTAAAGCGAAATGAAATTAAAAACTATTTGAAACACGGCTCAGTTCTTAAGTTATCTCAAGTTAGTTTTTTTTTTTTAATAGATAGTTATTCTTTAGTTGATTTAGTTGAATACTTAGTTTTCTGTTGGACAAAATCAATTAACTGCTTCATAAATAGTGATTTTGCTAATAAATGGAGGTATATTAATTGTGATCTCATAATCTCATTTATCAATATTAATTTAGGTAGCTCATCTGTCAGCAGTAAAGTCCATAACAGTAATCAGTTAAATGAATGTGGTAAGTATTGGCCACAGCTAAAATATAAAACAATTATACTAGAATTTTGTTACCAAGTTCTTTAAGAACCCATTTATAATTGTTTCCCCAGCTCAAAGCAAGGGGGTAGAGATTCATTCTTTGTGCATCTCTCCTAGCTAAGTTTCATCATCTTCTTCATAAAATTTTATTTCTTCCTTATTCAATCCCCAATCCATAAGAACAATTAATTATAATTGCTCAATCATGTCTGCAATAATGGAAAGCAATAATAACATTCCATCAGTAGAAGATTTTTCAGTGGATTTCCCCACAATCAATTCCACCATGACTTGTTATGTTATTCCTCCAAGGAGTAATTCTCATGGAGTTTTGGGGAGTTTGACCGATCAAACCAGTTTTCTAACTTACACAATGCCACTTTTGGAGTTGCAGATGGGTTTCATTTTATTTATCAGCCATGCCATCCATTTTCTCCTCAAGCCTTTCGGGATCTCGGCCTTTGTATCCTGCATAGTGGTAAATATTTATTAATTACACATCAACTTTATTTATAAACCCTGTCTGGATAAATAAATAAAAAATCTGATTAACATAATGATTAATGTTAAACAGACTGGCATATTTCTCGGTCCGACAGGAATAGGAAGATATAACTTTATGAAGAAGGTGATATTTCCTCATGAGAGCCAAGACATAATCAACACAGCAGCGCTACTGGGTTTTAATATATACATATTTTTAGCAGCTGTGAAGATGGAAGTGGGAATGGTGCTTAAGGCAGGTTATAAAGCATTATCGATTGCGATTTTATCGATCATCATACCTTTGACTTGTTCTTTTCTATACTCAAAAACCTTCGGCCAAGGTCTCGAGACCGAACTAAATGTTTTCGGAGGTTCTGCTGTTGTGGCAATGTTGACTGTCACAAGCCTGCCTGTAGTTGCCTATGTGATCGATCAGCTCAAAATTACTAATTCAGAACTTGGCCGACTTGGGCTTGCTTCAGGATTAGTTGCTGACATTTTAGGCCTATCGATAACTATTTTCAGAGGGTTGCATGATTCGAAATCATTCGATCAAACCCTGAGAAATCTGATCCCAGTTATAGTCTTTCTTCTTGCATTAACATTCATTCTTCGGCCAGCAATCAACTGGGTCATTAGACATACCCCTGAAAGGAATCCTGTGAGTAACTCTGTAGTTTATGTGATTATGGCATTAGCAATTTCGTCTGAAGCATATTTTCATGCAATCGGTCAGTATCAATATCTAGCTCCCTTTCTGTTCGGTTTAGCTATACCAGCTGGTGCTCCATTAGGATCTGCTTTGGTAGAAAAGTTTGCATCTTTTACCATTGGGATCCTTTTGCACATCCTTGTTCCTATATCACTGATGAGAGCTGATCTTTGGCTTGTATTAACTCGTTTCACCTATTTGAAAAAATATGTAGCTATCATAGTTATAAGTTTTTCGGTTAAAATGGTTTCTTGTTTGATACCTTCATTGGCATCCAAGATGAAATTTGTTGATGCTATGGCGCTTGCTTTCATCATGAACTACATCGGAGTTGTTCAACTATTGATAGGTGTCGTCTTTAGGGATACTCAGGTATTCAAGTGTTGTTTATGAGATGTATCTAGTCTTGACAATTATTGTCCTCGATTAACAATCGGACTAATGTGTTTTCTTTTTTTGTTTATTGCTGATTTACAGATGATTAAGGATGATGTTTTTGCCTTGGTAACTTTTTACACCTTCCTTAATGCAACTATTGTTCCAATTATTGTGAAACAGCTATATCGCCCCTTGAGAAACTACGCAGGCTACGAAGTTAGGAACATTCTTACTTTGAAGCCCCGATCTGAACTCAAAATTGTGTCATGTATTTACAGACAGGACAATGTAGATTCTTTCTTAAAACTACTCGAAGCTATTCATCCGACGAAAGTGAATCCTATTAGTATTTATGTCCTTCATCTAATGGAGCTACTTGGCCAATATGCACCCGTAATGATAGCCCATTCAAAACATAAGCCGATATCTAACTCCTCCTCCCAAAATATAATATATCCCTTCAATCAATATGAACAGAAAAATTGGGATTCTGTTTCAATCAATTTCTTTACAGCAATGTCTTCATTTCCCTTAATGCACGAAGACATATGCAATCTAGCTGTCGATAAAAGAACTGCCCTCATAATTCTTCCGCTCCATAGAAGATGGTCGATCCATGGAAATATCGAATCGGAAGATAAACGATTAAGGCATTTAAATCGAAGTGTCCTTGACAAAGCACCCTGCTCATCGGCCATATATTTCAATCGCGGCCGACTTGGGAGACAAATTTCAGCACAAGACTCGTCAAATCTTTCAATGTGTGTGATATTCTTCGGAGGGAATGATGATCGCGAGGCCTTAATTTTAGCGAAACGAATGTTCAGGCAATCGAAAGCGAGGCTAACAGTGATCAATTTCGTATGTAAAGATGAAGACAGGGCTATGTTAGAAGAAGAGCCTGAGGACAAAATGTATGACCATGTGCTATTGGAAGAAGTGAAGCAAATTGCTAGGACAGATGAACGTTTGGAATACAAAGAGCAGAGGGTGAAGGATGGACCGGAGACTGTATTAATCGTTCGATCAATGGCGAATGAATTCGAGCTTTTCATGGTAGGAAGACGCCATGGAGTTAATACACCACAAACATCAGGACTATCTCAATGGAGTGAGCTTCCAGAATTAGGCATAATTGGTGATCTATTTGCTTCTAAAGATCTCATGACAAGAGCTTCTGTTTTGGTGGTGAACAGCAAGCATAAATAATGCACCTAGAATATACTATTTCATCTGTGTGTGTGTTTTTTTTTTTTTCCTATTGTACAAATTCTTTTTAGATGATATTCTAGCTGTTACAGTTTGGTTGCCATTTTAGAGTTCTTTTCATTTAGATTTTCTACTGTAGATAGCATTGAATTTATTGAATGTTTTTCTAGAAAATGATTCTGGGTATAGTTGGTGCAAATTGTTGAAAAATAAAGTGGGCACAAAATATACAAAGATAGAAAAATGGAAGCTAAATACACAACTCAATTGTATTCTTCATATAATTTATTTTTGTTTTATTGGGTAAAACATAATATATTTGAGCACATGGCCCTATATAATTTTCAAAAATAAGTTTTTAAAATCTAAATACATCTATTTTTTTTAATAAAAAAGCATAATAATAATAAAGGACATCTATTGCTAAACATATATGAAATTTCAAATGACTAATTTAAAAACAATATTTGTTAATATGTAGTCATAAAAAATAATTATTTCTTCCCGAGTTGATTACTTGATTTTGTATTCGGATGTGAGAGACATGGTGGATTGCGCACAAGGTCAATTTTGTCCAAATAAAATTTCAAACC